>VZTF01002700.1:2589984-2950033 GCA_013397755.1 Cnemophilus loriae | reverse complement strand
GGGCGGGGGGGGGGGGGCGGGGAGCCCCTTCGCCTGCCTAGAGGTACCGCGGCTGGATTGTAGAAAGCATTCCCGGGTGTGTGTGTGTGAGTGTGAGCATCCTACCCCTGCCTCCCCATCGGCTCCCACACGGCTCCGGGTGCCCCATGCCGCCCCCCCCGCAGTCTCCCCCGGCACTCGGATCGCGGTGTAGGAAGCAGCGTGAGGCTGGGCAGGGTCGGGGCGGGGGCCGGTCGGTCGCGGTCCTACCTGGAGGGGGGCAGGAGCGGGCGNCACACACACACACACGCGCGCCCCGGGGATGCGCTCAGCCGGCCCGCCCCGCAGGCAGCCTCCCCTCCCTCCGCATCCCTCCGCCGCGACGCGCGGGCAGCGAGAGACCCGCCGTCCCTCCTCCTGGGGAGCAGCTTCAGCCCTCGTCCTCGTCCTCCCGCTGCTGGACCCGTCCTGCCCGGGACAGTTCCCATCCATGCCCTGCCTGCCCCTAGTCCTGCTCTGCTCTGCCCGGGATTGTCCCCATCCACGCCCTGCCTGCCTTCAGCCCAGCCCAGCCCACCCCACCCTGGCCGGTCAGCTCCTGCCCGCATCCCCCCGGCCGACCTGCAGCCTGCCTGGGCGATCCTGAACCCATTTGCACCCTTCAGGAGGGAGAGAGCCCTGGGCAAGATGGAGAGAAGGGAAACGTGTGTATCTGTGTGTTTTTGTGCGTGTGTGCGCACAAGGAGAGCCTTGCTGTGTCTGTCCCCGTGCCCCACAGTGCTGCCCATGGCAGCTGTAGGGGGGCAGGAGGTTGGAAGCATCCCAAGGGGCCCTGGGTTGACGTTCACTCCCCTCTCACATCCTCAAAGTTGTGGCAGGGGTCAGCAGGGACATGGGGTGACAAGCAAGGAGTATATGGGTCAGCTGGGACACTCCTGGGAGCTGCCCTCAAAACTGGGTCAGCCCCTGAACCCACAGAGCCTCCTGCCCCCTCAGGAGGGTCATCGCGTTCAGGGAGGTCCTGCAGGAAGGCGGCAGCCTGGCACAGAAGGACTTGCTGCACCTCGGGCTGACCAAAGTGTCCTTCCTGTGGGCGATTCCCCTTTCACCATGCCTGAATGACTCCTCCACCCTTCGCTGGCTCCAGCAAGGAGCAGATGAACCCATTGTCCCACCCTCCAGGCAAAACTCTCTGACTTTAGGAACTTAAAATAGGACCAGAGCTAATAACTCCCACACTGGTGTGCAAGTACCCAGCGACCTTGACGAACCCTCTGTGCCCAGATCCTCAGGTGCAACAAGAACTGTGGGGAAGCAGAGACATTGTTTTAACTCCTGCACCCTCTTACACCCTGTCCCTCTTATCTTGTCAGCTGTGCCTGTAATTTTGGTCACCACTGGCAAGGCAGCAACCCAGAATTCTACCTTTGGATTTAATTTGTGCTTTTCTTAGTTGCTTTCGAAAAAAAAATTTTTTTGAAGATTTTTGCAGCACTGTGTCCTTCAGAAGAGATGGAAAACTAAATTTCTCTGTTCAACATGAGATGTAAGACTTGGACAATGTCACAAAACTCCTTTGTAAAGCACTTTGTGGTGAGCTGACCAACCAAGAAACCAGCTACTTATAATTAGTGTTACAGCAGTTATGGATATGATTTAGTTTTGGTCTGACTTTAAGAGCTTATTGCCTGCATATGGAATGAAAGGCATTTCCATATACGAATTTAGTTTAGAAAAAAACCATGATTTTGTGTCCAATAGCTAACTCTGATTTTCTGCCTCACCTCTTTTGATTTAAAACTCTTTAGAGGAGGGATAAGTTTGCACCTGGCCGTGTGTGGTACTTTGATGGTACTCAATTCTCCCAGCAGGGCCATTGATATAAAATGAGTACAGCTAAATGTGTACGGCATGCACAGTGCTGTGCTGAGCTCAGGAGCTGAGTAGAGCTGTGGATGTGTATCAGTGGTATTTGGTTTGGCAGTGGCTGCAGGATGCAGGGTGCTGCACAAGCTGGCGTGGCAAAAGCATAGTGTGAGCAGGAGAAATTGGCAAAAGGATAGTATGAGCAGGAAAAATTGGCATGGCTGCAGCAAACACAATCCCTGCTGGTGCTTTTCACCCTGCACACTGAAATCCAATCACTGCATCAGTAAGCACTGGAACTCAAATTTTAGTCATGGAGTTCTCCCTAAAACTCCCTAATTCCCTCAGTAATGTTGCTGACCTACTTCCCAGCTCTTTCAGTGAGTACAGTACCCAACTCCTCTGGATCACCAAGACTGTGCTAATGGGCATCCACTGGCGAGCTGCTGTCCGAAGAGCCAGGCACATCCACGGTTCCTCCAAACTCACCTCTCTCCACAGCTTGTAGTGTGTTTTCCTGTCTCCCAGTGCCTCCTGCTGAGACCCTCAGAAAGGCTGCTTCAGCTGCGGGATTTTTGTGACATTCCAGGGGAGCTGAAGAAAACAAAAGAGTTTGTCAGTGCTTGTGGTGATGCTCATTAGTCCTTGAACCCTTTGTATCCACCCAGCCTTAATGGCACTGGGACAGAAAAGGTGAAGCAGCGCTATCCCAACTGAACATGAGAGCAGCTTTCATTTGTCTGCTTGAAAAGTGACTGGTTAGGAAGAATATGAGGCTGGAAGGCTTGGAGAAGATGTGCCCCTCTCCCTGCTCCCTCACACACTCCTTTCCAGGCACATTTAGACCTTTATTTCTTACAGTCTCCAAGAGAAAGGTGGAGCTGAGCTCTGAAGGAAAAAGTGGAAGTCAGGAAGTGGGAGAGACAGTGAGTTGAGTTGCTGAGAGGAGATGCTGTGTTCCAGAGCTGCTCCCCACTGCAGTGGCCGTGGTTCACACTGCTTTTTCTCAGCCAGGCTAGCTGGAGTGGTGGCTGTGACAGAATGGAGCTCTGCATGGGCTGTGAAATCTGCTGGGCGAGCTGAGCAAACGCTCCTGCGCTCTGCCTGATGCTCTAGGCGAAAATGCAACAAGACTGCTCGTGTCCTGACACAGCAAGTTTTGTCACGGTGTGGGCACATCCGTGCTTCAGCATTCCAGATTGCAGCCTGGGCTGTGCTGGAAGAGGCAGCAGTTTGCTCCAGCTACCTTTACCTCTCCGTCGCTCTTTGCAGCCATGCAAGTGAACACCTACCACTGCAACCGTGCTTACAACCACTAATTACTCGTCTCAAAATCATGGAGATTCTCATGCCAATAGTAGCGAATGGCTCATTCATTCCCTCATTCATTCATGCCCACCCACAGCTCTCTCCGACAGCAGCCTGCATCTCTCTGCAGTTGCTGGAGGAGGTTTCTGGGTATTGTCTGCATGTGCAGAGCACAGAGGCAATTCCTCCTGGCAAAGAATGGGGTTAGTGGGCTGTGGCGCCTTGAGCACAGGACAGAATGGTGCAGGCCAATTCTCTGCACAGTGCCTTCTGAAAAAAGACATCTGAACTGCTGCACGGTTTAGAGGAGTGGGACACAGTGCTTCAGGCACTTCTTGCTTGAAAAATTTCTGCCTTATATTCTCTGTAAGAGACAAGAAGTCAGGGCAATGCTCAGCTCAGCCAAAGCATGTTCATCTCCAAGGAGCTGTCCTACCACCCTTTCTTGTCCCTGTTTGGAACATCTCCTTAATGGAATGCTTTGGTCTCAGATGATGCTGGAGGATAACCAGTGGGTCTGCTTTGGCTGGTTATCTCCGGTCATGGTTTTCCTCGAGTCCCTCGGGAGATGCCAGAGAGGTCCTGCAGAAGCAGATGGGTTGTCACCTCTGCTTGCCATCCATCTGTCTTTGCTCCTCACTGCAGCATACTTGAGCATGCGCTCCCTGAACATTCTCTGGCTCTCCTATGCATGTTCTTGGCAGAGACCTGGAGATCCCTGGAGAGTGGTGTTTCTAAAAAAGATGCTTAGAAACATCGTTTCCAGCGATTTGAGCACTTCCTTTCACTGACACCTTCAAACCAGCCTTTGCTGTTAGGAGGATAAATCGGGCATTTAGAAATGTGGCAGATGGAGTGGGACACAGCAGTGAGTAGGAAGGGCAATTTTATGTGCTGGACATCAATATATTTCTTTTTGAGCTCTCTAGGCAGTGCTTCCTTAACTGTTTCCAAGTACCTGGTACAGTCTGAGTCCGGATGATCCCGTGGAGGTCTGATTGCAGCACAGTTGTCCATCAGCCAGCCAGGGGGCTTGGACGTGGAAGGTATCTTCTCCCCTGGAAAACTGAGAGTACAGACTGCACGCCAGGGAGGAGGCAGTGTCCGATGGAATGTTTTGGCACACCTGTGAAAAATGAGTAGCGTGTGATTTGCTGTCACTCCGCTGCTTTGAGAGCCTGCAGAGGTAACTGGAGAAACCGAGCTTGTGCCACTTTTGAGCTTCCCCCGGATATTTGTTCTGTGCTGTGTTTTATGCATGTTTAAACAATAAATCCAGAGCACTAATTCATGAGCATAGCGTTTAACAGCTTGAGAGAGAGCTTTCCTGGAAGAAGCATTGACTGCCCAAATTTTGCAGAGTGCTGCTTATGTATAACAGACACAAAAGTATATTTGCACTGGAAACCACCTGCTGCACGGGGACTGAAAGAAGGAGCAGTTAGAGGGACCGGACGTGAATTTAGGAAGCTTGGAAATGGGGAGAGTTGCACATATTTTGCAAACATCTAGGCTGAAAAACAAGCCACACATTCTTCTCTTCAGATGCTGCTTCACAGTCGTACTTTTCTTTTTGAAAAAACCTGCTTTCTGGTCACCAGGCATGTACAGGAAAAATTCAATATGTGCGCAGAATGACTTCAGCAGCTGGGCTTATTGTGAGAGATGTACAAGGTGCAAACTGTCTCCTCACTCTTCTCAAAGGGGTAGAAACAAAAAAGCCTTCTGGCAGCTGTCAGTTGTCTCACCAGCAGTGCATGCTAATACCTCACTTCCACTTCTCAGGCAAAAACCAGCTCCTAGCTGGAGTCACTGAATCACTGGAAAATGAAGGACCAGATGTCCCCTGCTGAACTGGCTGTCCCTTGGCATCTTTTCCTAGCGAAACCATGACACCAATGAAGCTTTGTTTTGCTGTTACAAGACTGCGGAATGCAGGGACTGAAAATGCGGATGCAAGGTTAACTGAAATGTGTTTCCCAGTGAAAGCCATAGCCCAGTGACTCTGCTGCTTCCCTGCAAGGGGCCATGGAAATGCAGCGTGCCAGCTCTGAGGCAGCACTGCCACCAAATAGGCACTAGCAGTCTCCAGCTGACACTCCAGCCCTCTTCACCACCATTCCAAGGCTGTCCTAGCCTGGAAAAATTTAGGTTGAAAAAAAAAAGAATTCCCCCCCCCCAGTACAGAATTAAAAAGTAACAAATAATGTGTTCTCTGGATCTGTCTTCTGCTTTTGAACCCTAGAGTTTGATGCTTTCCAATTAACTTGGTAACCAGAAGCAAGTTAAAAAACCGTAAGTGATGAAATAGTAATCAAATGACTCCAGGAGGCAGGACTTCCAGAAAAACAGAAGTGCAAGTACCATGTGGCATGGTCTGGGAGCCGTATCCTGCAAACTGGGGACTGTGAGGCTTCCCCAGCAGCTCTGGCCCTATTCCTCCTTTGATCCATGTGCAAGGTTCCCATAGTTACCAGTGGGAAGCACAAGGCAAATCAGATGTAGTGCATGGCTCTGGCTGTGGCCCCTGGTTGTGAAAGTAATTTGGCCTCCTCTGTATCATCTGTTTGCCAGCCTTGAGCAAGACTGGGTATTCCAGGGAAAATAGCCTTTTTTTATTAAAAGTGAGATATGACTGGCCTCAGCTGCACAAAGCACTGCATTTATATTTTATTTATGTATCCCAGGTCAAGAAAGCTGGTGGAACACCTTGCAAAAGCCAAGCCCATTAGGTGAGAGGTTGTGCAATGACTTCTCCTAAAGGGAAATTTTCCTCACTGTAGTGGGCTCTAATCTGCTGTCCTTGAGAGTGGTCAGAAATGTTCCCTGACCCCTTGCTGCTTTGACTTTGCCAACCTCTGCCTCAGCTCTGCTTTGTTTCACCTCCAAGTGTCCTTGCCTGGCGAGGTGTCCCTCCAGCAAGGAAGAGCTCTACCAGAGATGAGTCCTCGAGTCCTGGGGACAGAGGAACATGTTGTCTGCTGTTATCAGTCAATTTTAGGCCACAAGGACCCGTGTGGCTGGAATTTCTGTGCTCCTCGGTCTTCCCAAGGCACATTGCAGAAATCCTGTGTCCTTGCTCCTGGTGGACTTCCCTCCTGGGACAGCTGAGGCAGCAGCAGGGTTCTTATCCCAGTTTCCTTCCCCACAGCTTAGTCTGCTGGCCAGGGACTCACACTGGTGCACACACAGGTCTTGCTGTTTTGGCAGAGTTTGCTCTACTTCTTCTGTTTTCTACTGAAGACCTATGAACCAAAAATACTTATCCTCTCTGTGCTGCATGCTCGAGCAGTACTGAGGGAGAAACCAGTGTGCATGCCCTAAACGTAGGAATTGAAGCCCTTCATGTAATGAGACTTTACCAAAAAAAAAAAAGAAAAAAAAAAAAAAGAAACAAGGAACAAGGAAACCAGATGTAACTTCCTTATTACTTGGTGGCTATGGGTTTGGGGATTTTGCTGGACACTTTGGAGAAATGAAACTGCACCTTTTGTAAGACCGGATTCTCCTTTCAAATTTCCATGCTGTCACATGCTAGTCTGTTTCCCCCTTGGAATTTCAAACACGGCCTGTTTAAAAGCTGCTCTGAGCTGAATGTTTTTGTCGTGTCTTTCTGGGTTGTGATGATGCTTTAAAATGATTGAAGATGCTCCTTTGCCACCTGCCTCATGGTTAGAAATCCCCAAGTCCCTTATGGAAATCTTCTGCTCTTAAGGGAAGCTGTACCCAGCTCCTCTGAAATCTGTTTTGGTTCTGAGGCTGTAGAACCAGTTTGCTGGTGTGTGGGCAGCTGTGTGTTTGGTAGAGCAGTGTCTGGCAAGGCTGATGGGAATACAGGCCTTCCCTTTTCATGCAGCTCCCTTCCACGTGCACCTCAGTCGCTCAGAAAGTTTCTGTCCCTTGCACCTCAAGCTACCAGTGTGCTATTTTGGTAATTGTGCCAGGGCTGCTAACTACTTGGATTTTATTTGCCATCAGTAGATTCCAGAGTTAACAGCTGTATTTATATGACCAGTGGCATCAGGAAAGCAGGCAATGGCTGCAGAAGAAATGAGAGAAGTGAGAGGTCTAGAAGACATGATTCGAGAGGAAACATTGCAGGAATGCAAACTGACGAGTCAAGAGGAGACATATATCCTTGCACATGTGAAAGAGTAGATGCTTTCTATTCCTCCTGTTGACAAGATAAGAGCTCAGGGGGTTAAACTACAGGCAGGGACGCTGAAGTTTGGCACAAGGAAAAGCTTTCTATAGCCATGAGAGGAATGGTGTAGGCAGCTGGATCGTCTGTAAAGAGGGAGAAGAGTGTATTTTATCACTGAAAGCTTCTAAGATCAGGATGAGCAAACCTCTGTTGAGTTCAGATCAGGTGTAGGTGACCTAGTTCTCAACATCATTTCACCAGAAAGATGTATCAGAGAGATGAACGATCAGGAGGTATCCAGCACATCACAAAGAGAAAACCGCGGTTGTGATTAGGCTGAAAGGAAAGAATACATGCCTTTATGCTTCGGACAAAAATCTGGTGTTGCAGAAGAGTCAGAACATTGGAAATTAGGCCATGCTAGGAGAGCACAGTGAAGTCTAGGTGGCAATACAATCCAATTTCATGCAATCTGGGAGCAGACCGACCTTCATTCCAGGCTAGCGGCCAATTTCCTGAGTGGATGAGCCATTTAGCTCATAGGACACCAGGGAAGAGAGCTGATTGCTGCTCTGAAGCCCATGGTATATCCCACTTGGGTTTTGTCCTGTCAAGGTTTGTTTCAGGCTGTTGTGGTTTAGTAGTGGTATTCCCCAATTTAATATTCCCACTAAAACCACGCGCTGCTCCCACTCACCGCTCCAACTGGAGGCACAAAAGGCAAAGACCATGGGCTGAGATAAGAGAACAATTTACTGGAAGCAGCAGAGAGATAAGAAAACTAATGGTAACAGCAACAATATTAATTTTAAAAGTGTACAAAAGAGAGAGAGAGATTTGAATGCCAATATGCTCACGAGAGAGCCATTTTTTCCACAGGCAGATAGTGATAGAAGAAAGCTAATTGTTTTAAACTAAAAGAGAAGAGATTTAGATTAGATGTTAATAAGAAATTCTTTACTGTGAGGGTGGTGAGGCACTGGAACAGGTTGCCCAGAGAAGCTGTGGATACCACATCCTTGGAGGTGTTCCTGGCCAGGTTGGATGGGGCTTTGAGCCAACTGGTCTTGTGGAAGGTGTCCCTACCCATAGCAGGGGAGTTGGAAAAGGATGATCTGTAAGCTGCCTTCTAATCCAAACCATTCTGTGGTCCCATGATTCTGTGAAAATAATATCTTTGGTTAACCCTGACATATGGGTGTCTAACAAGATGAAATAAGGGTATGAGAAGCTACCAGAACCTGCAGATTGTAAGAAGAGGGGTGATGTACATGCAGCCAGCGGTGTCTGATCAGAAGCTACACTGACTAGACAGCAGCAGGAAAAATAGCAGGAAAGAGAAACATTGCTGATAACAAAGGCAGGGTACCGGCTTAATCGCTGTCTTGTCTGGGGGAGAGGGACTGGATAAAGAAGCAGAACCTGGGAAGAATAAAAGAGGCAAAACCAAAATATGAGGTGAAGCAAGTGACACAGTCAGGACTGATCTGGGGCCTTTGGTCAGCTGTGTGCTTAATGATGACAATGTGACGAATGAGCAACATAGGTGTGAGGCTGCACCTGAAGTCGGTCAGGTCACAAACATCTGCCACATCCAGCATGCCCCCAGCTCCTCAAAGAGCCTGACTCAGCACAGGGCTTTCCTGCATATGGCTTTGTGTGGCAAAGACCCCGCTGAAGTGAAGTGTCTGCATAAGACACTGCCACGAAAGAAGGGACATGCGTCAAATGACATCCGTGCCAAAGACAAGAAATGAAGTTACAACTCAGGATGAAGGCAGGGCATCTGTGCTGGCAAAACATCGACTTTATTAAGGTTAGAGCCTTCAGACTTGTCTTGTTCTGTGATTTTCTTTAAACTGCATACATCAAGGCACGTTTCAAGATAATCAGACTGTCTGTTTCAAAGAGAAGAATGTTAAAATTTGGCATGTTCTTATCAACAGGGACAGAAAATGTCTAGAAAACATTGGTAGTGGCATAGCTTGTAAAGCCTATGATCTTGCCTTGTTTTGTAGCATTCTTCCAGGTCTGTGCATCAAAGCGTGATCAAAAATAGTCTGCCTGGTTAGTTTTAAGGTAAGGACATAGAAAAAAGGGTAAAAGGCTGAATACTTTTTAGTGCATTGCTGTGGAGGTACATCTTCAGGCATTTTAACACCTCGAGGCCCTTTCCAGGTACACATGAAGGAGGTGGACATACAGAGAGACTTGTCCTGGCCTCTGAAAATGCAAGGACTCTCACCAAATTATGGATCCTCAGGTGAGTCTTTGGTGATTTATTCTGGAGTTTTTAAGAATCTAGAAAGGGTCTGACTAATTTGTCTAAAATAGTAATGATATTTCCTGAATCTTAACCAATGACTGATAACTTAACAGACAAATCATTGCCCGCTAAGCAGACTTTCAGTGGCAAGCAGTACAAAGATTTTTCTTCTCTGACAATAAAAGGTTCACGTCCTGTACACACCATTCTCCTCCACATGATCCCCATACACATCTCCATGGTCCTCGTACACACTCACAGCAGAGAACCTTCAAGATTAACTCTTTTGTCAAGATTAGTTTGGACGTATGTCACACTTCAGGGGAAGGGTGAGGTTATCAGCAAGGCTCTAAAAAGCTCTAAGTGTCGGTTACTCTTGCTCTCAGAACTTCACTTCAGATCAAATCAACTCAAGCCAAAAGGCAAATCTCTCAGTTATCAAGAAACATGCTTTGTGGAGCATCTCTTTTCTGTAACCAGTGGCTAAAAAAGTAGGATCACAGAATGTTTTAGGTTGAAAAAGGCCTCTAGGATCATGAGTCCAGCTGTTAACCTGGCACACTGAAGTCCCCCGCTGAACCATGTCCCTAAAGTACCACATCTACATGTCTTTTCAATACCTTCAGGAATGGTGATTCCACCATTTCCTAAATAAATAAACAGGACTGGTGCCGATACTGAGGCCTGGGGAACACCCTTAGTGACGAGAGAAACTTTTTAATGCGTTTGATTTCCAAGTGGTGCTGTGGACTAAGTCCAAGACAGAACATGGCAGGAACACAAGGATACACTGTGGTGCTGGACCTTGTTGTGTTAAACCTTTGAGTAATGTAGCCAAAGAGCGAAGCGAGAACACCTCTCACAGCTGCATGTCTCTCTTTTTGCAGTATTTTCCCCATGAATTAAGGCTACCAAGGAGATTTGGAAAACATACTAGGATTCCACAAAGAATTTGTTCATCAGCAACTTGGAAAAACATGCATAAGAGGTAAATACCGGAAGTTAAACTTATCTCCTTGGTCAGGATATGGCTTCTGCCCTGTGCATGTGGCTTACATCTGAAAGATGTCATAGCAGGCGGCAGAGCAGCAGTAAACGTCACTATTCTGGACACTCAATAAAAATAAGGACCTGCTTATCCAGATAAAGATAGGGCAATCCAGAACATCTGTCTTGCTCCCGAACTGGGCATTTTTCCTGGACAGAAAATGCTTTCAGAGCCTTGCTTCAAGTAGATATGTCCTAGTTCTGGGAGTTCGTCTTGAAATAATAGTTGGCAGCCCAAAGCAATGTAACATTTAGCATGCTCTGAAGGACCATATGGGATGAGTTACACTGGAGTAAAACAAACACCAGTCTCTCACATCCAGTGTTATTGTTAACAACTTACTGGGCTGTGTGTATTTTTCAGCAGCAAGGATGACTCACAAAATAACAGGATAATACCGTGGATCACTAGCATGTTGTGGTCTGTGGCCACAGGAAGGGTTTACTTTTATCGTGTACATGTTGGCAGCCTCAGCACACCAGCAGCAAATCCAGAAGTTTATTGCTGCGTCTAGGGCAGAAGCATAAGATCTCTGCTTGGAGCCTTTCTGTAAGCCAGAAAAATAACATGGGATATTTCTCCTATCGTGCTTGCCAGACTGCAGCAAAAGCAATGAGCTAGGAATTAGAGGCTGGGAGAGTAGCTGTCACCTTGGATTTGCTTCCTTGCTCCAGTGTGTGGATATGGCAAATGCTGATGCTGGGAGGGGGCTCTTTCAAAGAGATGGGATCCCTGTTCCCACACTAAAGCTTGGATGCATGGTTGCCTCTTTTAGAAACAGGTGTCAAATCAAGCAGGTTTGGAAGGGTGAAGAGGTTGTAGGGCAAGAGATACACTCGTCCATCAAACTCTAGGCCCCTGCAGAAATCCTGAGAATGGTGAAGGCTGCCTTAGGTGGACAAGCATGTCCCGTCAGCTGCTTCATGACTCCTCAGGCTTCTCTGCCTGAGGCTGAAACAGTGCCCAAGTCACTGTGGGCCAGACTCCTTCATCATCTCCACTGAGCTCATGTGCTGTCCTTTGCTTCCTAAGGCTTGTTGAACATCACTCAGCATCTTGGTGAGATCTCCCTGTAGCCTGGGAGACCTCGGTGTCTGGAGGGGGGTAGTAGCCAGGAGGGGACATGGTTGGGACCTGAAGGTTATTCTGTATCCCCTCACATCATTGCCAGGAGCAGGGGGAAGGGAAACTCTTCCAAGGCAAAAGGGGTTCTTCCTGATGGAGTAAATGTGGCTGAGGGAGTCGTCAGATACTACTGTTGTCAGGGGGTGGTTCTATGTGAATTATTTCTTTTCTTTATCTCTTCTGACATTCAGCATTGTTGCTGTTATTGTTCATTTTCTTATCTCATTGCTGTTTCCAGTAAATTGTTCTTATCTTGACCCGTGATCTTTGCTTTTTGTGCCTCCAGTTGGAGGAGAGAGGGAGCAGCACAGAGTGATTTTATTGGGTGTATTAAACTGAGGAATGCCATTCCTAAACCACAGCAAGGGAGCATTTCTTGTCCAGTTTCCAAGAGGGTCTCAAGGAAACCTTTGCCTAGGGGGACATAGAAAGGCAGCAATAGTTTTGCAGGTCCCATTCCTGCACTTTCCATGTTTCGTCATTTTTACGTTTTCCTTTATTTTCCTGCTTTTGCTTGTATAAGAGGGCAAAACCCACCAATTTGATGTTCCAGAGAAAGAAGGAACATTTCTTTGGAAGAGCAGGAAATGATGTGTGGTGGTGTCATGCAGGATTAGTCTGCAGCCTCCAGGGCACACTGTGGTCTGTGAGATAACCTGGGAAATATCAAAGGGGCAAAACTTCTGGTGAAACTCATCCTGAGCAGAGCTTGAAAGCCCTGGGGGACCAATGGCAGGAAAAAGATTTTATATACTGTTCAGTGCACTTTATTCCCATGGGGACTAAAGCAATCCAAGTGCTGAATCTCCCAGCCTGGCAGGGGAAAATCTATACCTGAAGAGCTCTCTGCGGCAGAAGAAGTTCCTGAGCATTTGTCCTTTTTGGGTATTTACAGATAAGGCATTAATCATTGTTAAGCTGAATGGAATCCAAACTGGTCTTCCCACTGTACCTTTAACCAATACGCACATTTTCCAGAATACCAATTGTGTTAGCATTTTCCTTCTCCTATGCCCACCTTTCTCCATAAATAAACTGATGTGGAATCCTCCAGAGTGAAATGCTCTTCTCTTCTCTTCTCTTCTCTTCTCTTCTCTTCTCTTCTCTTCTCTTCTCTTCTCTTCTCTTCTCTTCTCTTCTCTTCTCTTCTCTTCTCTTCTCTCTCCCCTCTCACCTCTCCTCTTTTCTCCCCCCTCCCCTCCCCCTCTCCTCTCCTCATGTCTCTGGAAAAGACTCAGCTAGAGACATCACAAACTGAAACCTGCATTTTATAATAGCAACATCAGAGTTCAGCATTCCAAGGATTTGGGAAAGACTCTAAAAACAAACATCCCAAACTCAGGAGGGAGTTCAGCATTAAATATAAGAGAAATCCAAATATGTTGAAGAATGGAAGTCAAAATAAATTTCCCTTTGCCCTGCAGTGACTCCCTCCATGCATTAAGAATACATTTATGATTAGATAACAGTGACGGTTGGAGCCTGAAATAGGAATAAACTGAGTTTTGAAGACCTCCAGATTTACTCTATTGTTGCTATGTTTTCCCCCTATGTGTTGCCAGAATAATAGTGAGTTCCCCAAAGGATCAACTCCGGAATGAATGTCCACTCATAAATTCCCTACTTTACCTGTAAATTGTCAGAAAACATCACCACTGCTTAAAGCTGTCATGTTGTTGCCTCTTCCCATGAGAATAGGAAGATGATGTTTTTGTAAGAGAAGCAAAGAAGAGAACTGGACATTTTTGGATTTTTTTTGAAGAGGCCTCAGTTCCTGGGCCAAATCAGATTTCAACTGGCAAATGCATCTGCAGGTTTCTAGGCTGGGAGCACAAAGCCCATTTTGCTACGACATAAGCAATAATGTGTATCTGGCCAGAGAAGTGGATCAGTCTGTCAGCGTGTCCTCAGAATCTGCTCCAATCTTCTGACTTCCCAGAGAAAAGACAGAGATGGTGTCCAAACACCATCCTTCAAGAATAACCATAAAAACATTGAGGTGTCTGGAGGAGGAGAATATACAGTGGGCTTACTTCGAGTCACAGCCAGTTTGCAAAATCCTTACTGAGTGAATTCAGGGTGTAGCTCTCCTCTCTGATTTCTTTTTGGGGATGCTCTCTTTTTGGGCACACTGTAAACCACAAAGGTGGCTTTCCTTTCTCACACGGAAGTCTGAATTCAGGGACTAATTGTGGATATCTGGTGCAAAGACTTTCGTCAGATGTGTTGTCTGAAACCCAAGTGTGGTTTGGTTGTTTTTTAAAGCCACTAAGGTTCAGGAGCACAAGCCATCAGTGCATCTAGAAGTCCTGTGTGCCTTTTGCTCCTTTCATGAGACACAGAACGTATTCCTGCTCCCTCCAAGTGCTGCCGGGGTGAGCCCAGCTTTACCCTTGTCAAAGGCCAGCAGGAACGAGCACGGAGCTCAGCTTTGCCCTTGATCCTTCACCACTGGTGTATGTGCTGCCCCGACTCAGCTCGGCAGCCTTGCCGAGGCTGATTGTGAGAAAGAGCAGAGCTCCCCCTTCCCCCTCTCCTGCGTGCACTCTGGCAGAGAATGGAGCGTGGGAGGACCTCGCGGCGGATGCTCGGAGACTGCAGCACTCATAATGACTAGTCACTTATAAAAGATGTTAGTGATACTATCACTGATGCTTTATGTGGCTCTTTATATTCATGGCCGGGGTCTCTGAATGAGATCCCATCCGCTCTGCGCGAGGGGCCGAACAAATCCCAGCGGTACCCGTGACTAATCAATAGTAAATATTAATAATAGCCAGCACACCAATAATAGCAATAAATATTAGTGATAACACAGCCCGCCTGAAAATGCTCCTGATAGAGGGAGGGGGGCACAAAGGACAGTCTGCCTTGGGGCTGGCAACCAAGAGATGACTCATGCCACCAGGGCTTTGTCTACCAGGCCTCACTGCCCCAGGCCCTGGACCAAATGGAAATAGCAAATTAAATAAGTCCTAGCTTTTCCAGCTCCATCGTGCCATCCTCTTCCTGGCCTGCCCAGCACAGCTGTTGGGTAACGCCTTGCTCAGGGACCACACATATCAGCTGGTCTTTGTCTCTCTTGGGGAAAGGTAAGATCACAATCTGGGGTGGGGGAGGGAAGGGGAAAAATTGAGGAAGAATTTTTATATATCAGCAGGCTCACAGCAACCTATGAACCAGGATCCTATCCAATAGAAAATGGAAGCAATCCGAGTAAGAGCGAAAGGCAGAAATGTTATTTCATAGCATTAACAGCTAAAAGGTTTATTTGTTAGGGACTCACTACCAATTCAAAAGCTGTATATTGACCCCAATTATTTCAAGATTGATTTCTATGCTAGCATTTCTATAGGCAGGTGGCATGTGTTTAAAAGGCACCTCTCTAAAGAATCAAAGTTTGCCTGGCACAGACAAAGGAAACCAGATAAAGAGAAGATGTGTATTTCAGTGAGGGTGAAAACTGAGGAAAGTGGGAATATCTGTGGAAATGCTGGCTAAATAAGGGAAAATGAGGGCATGAGCCCTCTCAACTGCAGACTCTACTATGGGGTTACAAGCAGACACTTCCATTATGTTCTTCTTATGTAAGGACAAGGGAAAGCATTTTCATTCATGAATGGAAATGTTTATGACATTTGTGGTCTAGTGATTTCCCTTTACGATCATCCTTCATATCTCTGGAAATCTCCTACAATTTCAATCATACTCCTAATATTATTTTCAGTTCTTTCTGTATAATTTCACTTCACCTGCTCTGATGGTTTTTTCCAGTCTATTAACCACCTGAAAAATGACAAAGCTTTACCTAGAACTTTGCAGTGGGACTATGAATACAATATTATAACACCTGAAAACACATGAACTGTTACCCCAAAGCCATTCATTATAATTTAAAGAAAACCTCATGTTTAACTGTACCACCATATACCAACAAGATTTTAAGCCAAGGCTATAAAAAGCTTTTTTTGTGTGTTCTTTTTAACAAAACACTTGGTGAAGAAAGCCTCTCTGGCAAGCCTATACTCTGTTTTTTTGGCAATGCCCAATTCCCAGAGCTGACACATTTCTGTGCTGTTTTGAAGTAGACCTATTACTTCAGTACTTTGGAAATATTCACAATAGCACACAGCTATTTTCGCTGGAGCTGACTTTCACAACACTGTAATGGCAGTTAAAACTGTACCAAAAATCCTTGCACAGGATGTAATCAACCTCAAATCTACAGAGAAACATTGGGAAACTGCCTTCAAGTGCCAAGAAAAACAACAGTCGTTTACAACGAGTTCTTCCTAATGTCCAGTCAGCTCAACCCAAGTGAAACATGTTTCTCAAAACGAAAGTAGCGCAGAGCAGAGAAGAAAAAGCCCTTGACTTTTAAAATGAATTTTTCCTAATAGAAACACAGAGAAACTCTGGCACTGGCAACCACCACTGGTCCTTCCTGCCCACTGAAGCTCTGTCATCACCCAGTCTGTAAATCCACTTCTTGAGTGATAAAACTCTTGTTTTCCAACATTTTTCTCTTGCCTCCTTCAGACACTTGGAAAGCTCCTGTCCCTCCAGCGGCAAAGCTGTTATGTGTCATATTTCCTACTCAGGGAGCTTGACCATCATCCAGTTATTGGAGCCATCCCATTGCCCCAGATTTACAGCTTTTCCCAGGATGTCAGTCCAATCGAATCCCCAGGTGTTCCCAAGAAATGCCTGAGTCGCTTTTCACTTACCCCAGCCGAGGCTCAGCAGTTGTGGGTAATGCAGGATGGAAAAAAGCCCTCATATGATAGTGTCTCTATATTTACCAGAAAGAAAGGAGCCGGGGTGCTTGTCCTTTAAGTGTCTCTAAAGATGGTTTGCATAGCTGGATCTCAGCTTATCTATGCTTTTCTGCTTTTGCTTCCATACATGGATCTGTTCCCAACAGTAACTCCAAGCTGTCGAAAAGAAGCTATCTGGCAGCTTTCAGCTTCATCTGACACGTAAATGAGCGCGAATAAATAATTACATTTTCTGCCGTCTTTTTTTTTTTTTTCATTTGCACCTCAGGACACCTTTTCTTTTTTTCCTTCTCCCCAGATTAGCATTTTGCTATTTTTCCCAAAGTAATTCCTAGGGGAAGGCAAACAGAAATGACCCACACAGATTTTTCTTCTCCCCTTCCCGCAGGCTCACATAATTTTATTCTCATAAATTTCTTTTTTTTTCCATTTGCTTTGCTTGTAGGTCAGAGTTTTGCATGTTTGCTACTTGGAATCATGTCAAAGCAATATACATCATGTCTGTAGCAAAGGAAGGTTAAAAGTCAAATTTTTGGAGAGAGAGAATACAGCTGAGCCACGTGACTGCTCCCAGATTAGCAGCAGTAGCAGGAGTAAGCATTCCTCTGATATTACAGTAGCCACCGTGGGACATGCCTGAAACACTGAAGAGAGAAGCTGCAGTTTGGAAGCCTCCTGCAGATGTATTTATGAATAAATCACTCCTTGCTCTTTTTCCTGTCTTTCTAGGTACTTTCCTACTTCTAGGTTTCAGTTTCAGAAAGGGCTGATAAAGAACAAAAATGGGAGGGAGCCCCATGGCACAGGTCAGGAAAGAAGTAATATAATTACCCATAACTCTGCCCTTTGTAATCTTTGCTGGGCAAGTGGAAATGTTAAGGGCTCCAGTGAAAGGGGAACACTAAATAGATGTCTTTATTATTGTTTGTTGTAGTGGGAGCTGGGAGTGAAAGAGATACTAGTGAGCTAATCAGTTGCTTCATACTGGGCTCTCTGGATGAAAGAAAACTGGTGAAAGGCATATTCAGAGAGACTTAAGATAACCAAGGCTGAATGTAGGTGTCCCTATTCAGGCCACTTGCATGGAAAATGGCATCCTCAAACGTGGTGGCTTTGATTCATTGCAGGAGATGGAAATTCCTTGTATATTCCCACACACCAGTGACCTTGACTGTTTGAGATTTTTCCTAAACATCTGTTAAACACTGGGCGGAAGAAAAGTTTTTAAAAGAGCTCACCAGCTCCACCTTTGCAATTAATGATAACCTACATTTTCTATGTTACAAATTGCCCAATTAGAAATGCTGCTTCAAGTGGCATATTTGACTCCCGCTGTTTGCTGTCTCAGAAACTGGAGGGGATATGTGTGGGGGGGGTGTGGAGATGGGGATCTGGGGAGATTTCCAGCAACCCCCCAGCATCCAGAACAGACAGCCTCTCTGGGAGCACATCCCAGAGCAAGCTGAAGGCCCATGGAAGCATGCAACAGGCAGCAAAAGGAGTCTCTTGGAAAAGATGAGTAGTTATGAAGGGGACCCTCCAGTTTTCAGTACACCGTCCAAAAGGTTGTACGGTGTACAACCCCCTGTTGTTTGGGGTGGTGGAGAGGAATGGGATGAGAAAAATTCCTTCTGGAAATCTGTCCTGGAGTTTCTCCAGCCTTTCAAGAGCAGAAGCCAAGCTCATCCTAAGGAAGGTGCTTGAACAGGAATATCAACGTTGCATGTTAGACACGCCTGGTGACTCAGGAGGTGTATGCTCTAATGCAAATCAGAACATGATTCAGCAAAGCATTTAAATTCCTGCTTAATTTTAAATATCGAATAATGCTTTTGATTCCCCTGGGGTTATTCATGTGGTTTTCATTCTATGCTTTGCTAGAATATGGACATGAAGCTGCCATGAAGCAGCATGAAAAACAAACAAAGTTTGGCACTGACATGTGAGTGTATTTTCGTCTCACAAATGTCTCAACTTTAGGTATTGCTCCTAGGAGGTCTAAGGGCCAACAAAAATGGGTTAAGATGAGAAAAACTCAATTCATTGTGTGTGTCTTCCTTTCCATGAGGGAAATGTTGAAAACTACAGGTGTCCGTGGTTTTCAATGCCAAAGAAAAACCTAGGTGGCTTTGAGAATAATATGACAAAGTTGCACTCAGAATTTCAGTAGCTGCAAGGACAAGGGAGTAGGCTGTTTTCTGGCTTTGATCTGCCTTTTGGCACAGTGGCCGTGTGTCACCCTCTAGATGGGTGACACCACCCTCTTTAAACTCCGCTCCCCACAGAGAGCAGCCAAAGAGCTTCTCAGATTTTCCATCGAGAGGTTTTTCCATTCTTCCCTGCTGGGAGAGGTGAAGTTTCTATCAGGGTGGTGATAAGGTGAAAGGCATTTTCCTAAAGCAAAAGAAAGAGCAGACAGCAGTGTTGCCAAGCACCGAGTGGGCCACGGGGAGATGGAGATAAAGCACCTTTGACCTTCGTGCCCACTGACTTCTCTCCTCCTCCCCAAAACAAGCAGAACAGGAGGATAAAGTCCATCTTTGGTGGTGAGACATGTTGGGGACATCAGCAGCTCTGCCAGGCTTGTCACCAGCTGGACTTGCCAGAGTGCTGGTGAATGCAGGGCTGGGATCAGGGCCCGTGTCTGTGCCAGGTGAGGGTGGTGGGGCTTCATCTGCTGAAGCCTGGTCCCTCCTGGGGATCTCCCCAACACCTGAGTCCCCTCCCAGAGCTGTACACCTTCCTGGGGAAAATCCTCTCCAGCCTCTCCCGCAGCATTTAGGTGCTGATTGTCCAGGACTGTGCTCCAGGAGGTTGTGCTTTTTTGTGCCTGCCGCTACCAATGCTGTAGCCACAAAATGAAACCGGGTCTTGGTCTTCAGAAACACGTGTGCTCTTCCCCATGCTGTATGCTGCAGTTTCGAGCCACCAAAGAGGTGTTGAAGTGTCTTTTATGAATATCAATGTGGATTTCGTAAGAGTGATTTAAATATAGCTGCCTGCTTTCCTGGGAGACCCTGTAGCTGTATTCTCACTGCAGCAAAAGCTGCACCATCTGCCCAGCATTCGCAGCCGCTTCCCAAAGACCGCCAGGGACTTGTCATTCTGCATTTGGCTTGTACAGGGTTCCAAAATGAAGGCTTTCTGGGGAGGAAGGATGGATGGGCAGGCTTCGACACATTCAGATGTGTTGCTCAGGTGCATTTATGTAGCATTATGTGCTGGGAAAGCTGGACACAGCTCTGCGCAACCTGATCTAATGTGGAAGCCAGCCCAGCTCTGAGCAGGGGCTGGACCTCCAGAGGTCCCTCACAACCTTAATTACCCTGTGGTTCAGTAAGAAAGTCAGTTTAGGATATAACCATATGGTAGAGGAATAGCAAGGAAATCTGAACTCCTAGGGCACCTGTGACATTTTCTGTCTTCCTCTTGTTTCTTGTGACTACCTCCAAGATCTTTGAGTGTGGTTCAGCTCTCGTTCCACATCCATGGCTTGTCTCCAGTGTTGCTTGAACCTTACCGCTCTGCAAGTGAAAATCCACTACTTCCCTCTTTTTTTTTGTAAAGCAAAGTGATTAAAATGCGGTTGGGCCTGTGCCCAGGTAAAGCACAAGAAAGTCAGGCAGTCATTCTTTCCTTGTGTTAAGTATGTAAAGCTTTGCAAGCGAATAAGACTTTTTCTGTTTAGGGTAAGCAAATATGCCTTGAACCTGGGGAGTGTCCAATTCTTAGTGATTGTTTATTTCACCAAGGCATAAATTACCGTGCCTTCAGGACAAAGCTAATAGAAAAAATGCTAATTAGTGCTGGTCAAAAATTTTCCAGTGGAACATTTTTCTGTCAGAAACTCTCCTGATTAGTCAAAGTTGAAATGTTCCAGAAGAACATGTTGATTTTGCTGAGCCTCAAATGCCACAGGGTCAGCTGAGGTGGGCTGGGAGTAAGGAAAGAGGGAATCCATCAAAACCCTCTTGCTGATCCCCTGACAATTTATCTGCTTGGCTGCTGGCCCTGTGGCACTGCTAAGGATTGGAGTTTGGGGCAATCTGCCATGCAGAAAACGTGCTGATGGACAAGTCGTGAAAATTCCTGTTTCCTGGATGGGAGTTGTAAATACAGAAGTCAGGGAGCCTGTCTCATCTCCCCGGCTCCCTTCCACTGGACACCAGCCTGGGAACGTGCATGCAGAATGGCATATCAACATTCCCAAATGAGACACTTCAGGCAGCTGAGTCAGACCTTCTCCTCGGCTTGTAAAAGAGAAGTCTCGAATTTTGTTCTGGGATTTCTGCTGGGAGAAAAGGACGAGCTGCTCTGATATTATCTGTGTTCGTTTGAACTCGGGCTTCTACAGGCGTAGCTTTTCCATCTGTGACATGCCAAATCCGCATGCAGTGCTTTTTTCTCATCTCACACTTCCTTGTCTTCTGACGGAGCTGCCTCTGCAGCTGAAGAGATGAGGATCACAGCACTGTGATACTCGTAAATTCAGAAACAGCTTCATGGGCTTCAATTTGCATGTAACTTTGAGGGCTCTATGGCCAAACTGGAACTGAAAAGCCCACGAGCATGGATGTGGTGGTACCAGCTCATTCCAGACCTCCACTGCTGGACTTGGGGACCACACGTGCCACCGGCAGCATGTTTGGATGGTGCCTGCACCAGTCCGTGTTTGCTCCTGGCTCTGCTTGTGCCTGCTAGCTCCTTGGCTTCACTCCTGCTGAAACCAGCCCAGCTCTTTGGCCTTCCACACTTCCCTCTTCCAAAGAACACTCCTGGGGCCAGGCACCAGCTCATGGGGGTGGTGGCCATGACCCTTCCCTTAGCTAGGACCACCTCTTCAGATCCCAGAGCTGGCAGAACATGGCTCTAACGCTGATCAGAATATTGCAGGAACCAGGAATAAGGATACTCTGAATTGCCATGCATTAATATTTGATGCATTTCAATATTTAAAGAGCTAAGATAATTTAAGAAACACTGTCACTTTTTAAAATTATTTGTAGGCAACTTATAATGGAGCAAATCCACTTGGAATGAACAATATTTTGGCTAGGGTAGATGTATGGCTCAGACAGCTGCCTACATTTATTTAAAACATCAGAGAAATGACAATTTTGAAATTCTCTGCTAGAAACCTCAGGTCTCAACAGGCCAAACTCCCAGCCAGCGGAAGCAAGCAGAGGATCCAGAATATGTTTTAACACTGGATGTCCTCGACAATTTCAGTGAAAGTTTTGCCTTTGGGGAAAAAAAAAGTAAAAGAGACAGAGGGTTTCCCTGAGAGTTTTGCTTTCAGTGAAAATATTTGGGTTGTCATCTAAAACTCGGAAACCACAGCTGGAAAAAAAATGCACTGCTGGTTGCCAAGGAAGAAGAAAAAATCCTCCTGCCTTTTTCCTTTTTTCAATTTTTTTTTTAATTTGTTTGCCTGGAACATCCTGGCATGAGGGGCTGCAGCCATTTACACCTGATCAGGATCGGGCCCGGTGCTGACAGCGCCTTCATTTGCCCGATAAAAGCCCTCTGAGTCTGCACGGAGCTGGCTGTGGCAGGCGCATCATCTCTCTCACATATCGCATAGCTGCCGTGCGCCCGGAGCAGAGGGCAGGGAGACGGTGGCACAATTCATGCGCCATTGAAATGAGCTGCTTTATGTAACACAATCTGCTTCAAAAGAACCCAACGCAGCACGGAAACTATGCGAGGGAAGCCAAGAAACCCTGGTACAATAGCACAAACAGAGACAAACAGTCTGTAAAGGACAGCACACTTGGTTACCAGCGAGGGAACATTCTGCATTAAACAGTCCCCTTTGTTTCTCGTTTTCTCATCGTGATCATCAGGGGAGATCTGCAAACATGCCGTCAAAAGATGAGCCTAGGAGCAAAAATTCATACCTGCAGTGGATCCTGGCAAACGAGAGTTGCTGGTTTTACAGTGCACAGGAATTTTGTCCAGCTGCCGCTGAGGGACCTGGGAAGGATCACCACACTTTATTTTCTTCCCTGACTACCGCCGTGGTCTAAGCCACTTCTTCACCTTCCTCCTCTCTGATGCTCCTGTGTGTTGCCCAAACACCACCCTGTTCTCTTGAATTCATAGGACCATATAGTCATAGAATATGCTGAGTTGGAAGGGGACCATCTGTGTCATTGAGTCCAGCTCCTGGCTCTGCACAAGACACCCCAGAAGTCACGCCATGTGCCTGAGGGTGTTGCACAACACCCTGAGAGCATTGTCCAAACTCTGTCAGGCTTGGTGCTGTGACCACTGCCTTGGGGAGCCTGTTCCAGTGCCCAACTACCCTCTGGGTGAAAAACCTTTTCCTGATGTCCAACCTAAGCCTCCCCTGACTCAGTTTCATGCTTTTTCCTCCTGTCACTGGTCACCAGAGAAAAGAAATCAGTACCTGCCCCTCCACTTGCCCCAGTGAGGATGTTGAAGACCCCAATGAGGTCTCCCCTCACTCTCCTCTTCTCCAAGGTGAACAGACCAAATGACCTCAGCTGCTCCTCACATGGCTTCCCCTCCAGACCTTTCACCATCCTTGTGGCCCTCACGTGGATGCTCTCTAGTAGATTAATTTCTTTTTTCTATTACAGTGCCCAAAACTGCCCCCAGCACTTGAGGTGAGGCCACCCCAGTGCAGAGCAGAGCGGGACAATCCCCTCCCTTGCCTGCCTGGTGATGCTGTGCCTGATGCCCCCCAGGACACGGGTGGCCCTCCTGGCTGCCAGGGCGCTGCTGATTTGTATCCAAATTGCCATTGACCAGGATCCCCAGGTCCCTTTCCACGGCACTGCTCTCCAGCCTCTCATTCCCCAGTCTGTGCACACAACCAGGGCTGCTCCGTCCCAGGTGCAGAATCTGGCACTTGCCCTTGTTAAACTTCATGTGGTTGGTGATTACACATGTCTCCAATTTGTCTAATTTGTGTGAGTCTGGGTAATTAAAAAAAAATCATTCTCAACCTGTAAAAAGTGGAAAGATCAAGGTTCTGCTCTGCATGGCTTTCCTGCTCCTGAATTGCTGGCTTAGTCCAACTCACTGCCTCTGCCTACAAACCCTGCCTAGCTCATAGCCTCGGGCCGTGGCTGATCCTGCAGTCCAGTTGCTTTATACAGCCAGCACGCAAGGGCAGTGCAGGGAAAGGGTTTCCTATGGAAACCAACCCATTTCTTCACAGACGCCTGGTGCATTAGCATCTGGAACCTTAGTCTGCAAGCAGAAACTGGGTTTGTTTTTTTTCTGTTCTTGTTCATTCCTGAGCGAAACAGAAATTATACAACTTTGTTTTCTGCTTTTGTGTCTCTTTGGATTGAGGGGGCAACTTCTGTCTGTCACTAGAGGCATGGAAGCACTTACAACAGAAGCGTCTGATTCTGCTGGGTTCTGGGTACAGCTATAATGCAGACAGGGAAAGCAGTTATTTTTCACACCAGTGAAGCACTTGGCAAAACTGCTACGGCAAAAAAGAAACAGCACCTGTCCCAGCAAACAGAAGCAAACATGACAGAAGTATAGTAACACAACTGTTGAAGGTTTCAAAATGTTCACAGCCTTATGATGGATGAAGGCAAGAAAAAGGCAGAAAGAATGAAGTTTCACACTTCCAAATCACAGCAAACCACCCAAGGGAAGGTCTGGTTTGGCCACAACTGAATGTCACTAGCATAGCTCTGCCAGTCGTCCTGCAGCCAGAGGGGATTTTGGAGCCCTGAATGGTTGAATATTGTGAATTTCAGAGATTTTTCATCTCTACAGTTTGCTTATGGCCAGATACTCCTTTGTCCTGAATAGAAAGGAGATCCAATCTTTTGATTTCTTCACCTGCTGTGAAACCATGACCAGATTCACCCAGGCCAGTGGAGCTGCCAGGATAAAAGCGGTGCTTTATCTGAAGGAAGCTTGGTCACAGAATTTTGCCTGAAGGTGTCTGTCGTCCTGGGAATCACAGAGATAATTTTTAGCCCTCTGGTATTAGGAAGGAGTTCCCATCCTGTAGCTCAGGGGCTCCATTGCATCTGTAGTGATATTGAGGTGATGGGATTTTGACAACTTTTCTCCAGAGTGTTTTCATTTCTGAAACCTTGTTGGTGTGATAACATTAATCAGCACTTCTGTGGAAGTAGTGCTTTCGGAGATGAACATTGTAATCAGGATGAAGAGCCACTGATGAGTATTGCTGAAATTAAAGAGTCTAAATTCAGCAAAATTGCTTTCACTGGGAAAATGCATTTTGATCCAAAGCCACCGTTATCCGCTAGCTCCATGCTAGTTTGACAAAACCAGGAATGTTCACAGTCAGAGGGGCTGGCACCTCTGTAGAGCCCCAGCAGAGAGGGTCCTCATCCCTCACATTTTCCAGTCTTACTTTCCTCAGTGTGCCAGGAGTGTCCCTCTTATGCTGTCATCTGGCCAGACTCGCTCGCATCTGTGGCTCCTGGAAAGCAGTGCAGAAGCAGAAAACCTGGCCCATGCGTGTGCTGGAGAAACTGCCAGCTGCCCATTGCTTGCTGCACGGCCCCTCATTCCAGATCCTGTTGCCCTGCTGAAGAGATTCAGAGTTTCTCCCTGGTGTTGTCAGCCTCGTGTGGTCCCTGGATGGACCAGGGCTCTCAGTGACCTGCAGAGTCGGGAGAGAAGTCCAGGGGTGACAATGGTGATGCCCTTTGTTGGTCTCCCAGTGGAAGGGGTTGTCCTCCAGACTCTCCTGGATATGTGTAAGCCTTGCTGAAGGCAGCAGCTTCTGCCATGGGGGCTGGACAAGGGCAGTTCTTTGCACCTCCCTGTTGCAACAATACAAACTGGAGCAGATAAATATCCAAACCCAGAGAGCAACGCAAGGGTGTAATGTCAGTGTTAGTGTGCCTGGAATTAGGTAATTTGTGCATGAACATGACTAAATGTGAAAGAAAGATATCTATTTGTCCATAAACCTGTCAAGAGTGAAACATTTCAGAAAGTATTTCATGGCCTATAAAACAGAAATATAAAACCTAAAAGTATCACTTCCCTCCAAAAAGCATGAAATTACTCACATTGCCAATGCTGTGGCCATAAAGCTGCAAGTACACAGCTCTGGGGCAACCCAAGATTCTCTTTTCCTACCTTCAGCCTCCATGGGTGGCTTCTTTCTTTACCACCTCCCTCGAAAGAGAGAGGAAAGCAGAGGAGAAAGCAGAAATTCTTACTGCTGGGTATTACTGCTTATACTTCACACGCTGCTATTTAATGCTGTTAATGCAGTTCATACAACACAGGACAGATTTAATATGCAATTAAGATAATTACTAGGTAATCATTAATAATTTCCTTCGTGTTCTCAGGGGTCTGAAAGCAAGCTCCTGGCTGGCAGAGCAGCAGTCCTACATGGCACGTCCCGTCGATGATTAGGTGTCTTCATCTTTTTTTCACTTCCTCAAGATTATCTGCCCAAAATAACAGAATCACAGAAGCACAGAATGGTTTGGGGACCTTAAAGATCATCCAGTTCCAAACCCTCTGCCGTGGGCATGGGCACCTCGCACTAGACCAGGTTGCTCAAAGCCCCATCCAACCCGGCCTTGAGCACTTCCAGGGATGGTGCATCCACAACTTCCCTGTAAAATTTCTTCCTTATGTCTAATCTAAATCTACCCCCTGTTTGGGGGTAGTTGGAGGGCAGAAAGAAGAAGAAGGGAGCTGATTTTGCCTGCTGCTTCCTTTTGTGCTGTCAGAAATATCCCCACTCTTCTTGAGGCATAGGAAAGGGGATGATGGCAGCAGCCAGAGGAAGATAGGAAGATTTGCTGGGAAATCTGCACTCGCTGTGGTGTTCAAACATAGGCATGGAAGCCCAGGAAGGCTGTAGGATTTCCCTGCCTGGAACCCTCAAACCTCAGCCAGACATGGTCCTGAGCAACCTTGTCTGAGGCTGACCACAGTCCCTTCCCATCTCAATTATCCTGTAATTCTCTGTATTTCCAAGATCCACAGGCTCGATAGAGGAACTTTTCTGGCGCTGATGACTCTTGTTTACCCAGCAGGAGGCCCAGAGCTGAGAGCCAAGTGCTTCTTTCATGGGAGTGGGCTGGCTTCAGATTTAGCTCCACAGCAGACACCCTAACCTTCGCACTGTGTTTCATCTTCTGCTAATTAAATATTCAGGACTGGAAGGCAGTGGAGACAGAGATTGATCACTTGATATTTCAGCTGTGATTACTATGAATTCATTCATTTAAACCAATTTGGAATTTATTTTTCTTGCTTTTGAAGGCTGCCTTTGGATAGTGTAATAACATTACTTCTATTGACTGCAAAAATAAATATCTGACAGCTCTAGTTTGGCAACGTCTCATTTGTATGGATGTTTTCTGATGAATAGTAATAAATACATCCTTGTTAGGAATATATGATCTATAAATCAAAATTTCCAAGGTCTTTGATTAATCTTTGTGAGTGGGGTGAGGAAGATTGCTTTCAACCTGTCACAAGCAATCCCTGCTCTGGGCTCTAGTAGCAACCACTGGCACTGAGGTCACAAGTCAGTTTCTATTCAATCCCATTTGTTTTCATTTCCCCATAACCTTCCAAGACATTCACCTCTGGGGCTAAAATTTTCCGTGCTGAGCCTCTGCCCGAGGAGGGCTTTGGACAGCTGTATTTTGGGAGGAAGGGCAGTAAGAGGCATTATTTTCCCCTCCCTCCTATGGCAAGGACAGTGGGATAACGTTTGCAAAGTAGCATGAAAGTCCTTCTTTTCTCCAAAGAGGTGGATATAACCCACAGCTGGAAGTAGCTGGCTGAGACACATTTACAAGCACATGAAAAATGTTGTATCGAGCATGAACTCCAAGGAGACACATGGGAAATAGTTTGGTAAAGCCCCAGACCATCCCAATCCTGCACAGGCAATGCCTGTTCTCTTTTTTGGGGTGCTCCACTGCCCAGGCATCATCTCCATGACTGGGATAGGGCAGGGAGCTGGGACATCTCCAGGAGAGAGTAAAACTTTCAGAGAAATTCCTGGCCCTCCCTGATACCAATAGGTTTTCTGTTTTACCACAGGCCATGGGTATCCATGCCCTATTCACAGCACCTGAAAAACCTTGTTTAAGTGTCCTGGCCTCCCTTTCCCTGGGTATGTTGTTCCCACTAATGAAGGTGATGTTAGTTAACAAAACCTCACTGTAAAAGTTATCCTTTGGTTTAGAAATGGCCCACCTTACCTGCCTGTCCACTCCCCACAATCAGCCCTGGTCAGCAGTCCTGCATGTTTATGGCCATGGGATAGGCCTCTTGGAAACCTGAGTGACCACATAACATGTTTTCTTATGTTTTCTTCTACAGCAGCAGGTTTGCCAATTCAGATTACGAGATGTGCTATCTTCTGACACAGATTTAGTAAGACAATTAAAAAATTCGCATAAACTCCTACACTTTTTTTTTTTTTTTAACAGGATTGTGGTTTTAGTTAACTCTAGCCTGAACTTAAAGTCTAGCTAGATCTTCTAGATTAAACTTGTTCTTTTCAACCCCGTATAGTTATTCTTATTGGTCTAAGCTCTTGAGGTTGCCGGAAGTGCAAGGATTCTGCTTTTAAAACATCCAAGAATTTTTAAGTCTGTGCTTCCAGCATATCTGGATGCAGTGAGAGATTCTTAATAATTCCAACCCCACTGCAGAGTTAAACTGCAGTATGATCATGCTAAGGTTTCCTCTCTGCCTGGAACTGAGTCAACAGGAGCTAAGATAAGCATGGGAGCAGCCGGTGCTCTGTTGGCGTCAGCTGGGATGTCTCTGCAGAATGAACATATGTTCTCCAGAGCAGCCCCTTCATTTGCTCTTCCCTCATAAACTTTTATGGTATGATTCTTTCCCCCTGCCTAAATTAAGAACTTTGGCTTTTTTTGAGGGGTTTTTAAATTTTCCCTTCCCTGTGGAGGCAGGAAAGGGCAGATGCTGGGTGACAGAAACTTTCATTGATTAAACTGACATCTTTCATGTCCTACCTCAGAAGAAAGCTTGAATAACTAGTAACTTGAGCAGTGTTCTGAAAGATCTTAATGATTGTCAGGTTGTTTAATTGGCATTCATGCTGTATGGTAAAGAGGGAGAAAAATTAGATGGAGTTGCATTAGGCTGGTGAATAAATCTCTAAAGGCTGCAGAGTCCTCAGAAATGTTCTGCAAATTTGATGGTGGTGCAGGGGATTAGATCTGCCAAGTACCTTCATAAGAAATCATGAGAAAGAAAATAATTAGAGGGGACATAGAAATAAGAAATGGAGCTGTGTAGGAAAGCATATTAACAAATGTTTTAAAAGGTAAAGGAGGAATAAATTGTTTTCTCCGTGGAGAGAACTTGCCTGTAGAATCTCCTATATGGGATCTAGGATAGGATAGCAAGTCTGCTGATACAGACCTGTTCTGGATCGTCTAAACTAACTTAGGAGCTTCAGAAAAAATGAACTTGGCAATAAAATTCATTTTTTTAACTGCAAAATTATATCTGTTCATGCGGGGGAGCCTTCAATATGCATATATGCTGTTTGTCTCTAAATTATCATGTACCAATTACAAAGAGGATCTGATGATTTGTGAGGCTCTGTAAATCATTGTGAAAACATCAATTTGCAGCTCAGCATGGTCAAAGTAGAAAATGGGGTGTGAGTAATTATTAGGAAAGATATCCAGAGAAACCAGATGACCTTGTCATCCTGCTGCATAAACCCCACATGTTCCTCAGAACTGCACACGGCATGAAGCTGTGTGCACTCTGTCTCAGAGAATTCTGTGGAAGCAGTGGAGGGGCAGGAAGATCTGGGATCTTCCCAGATCCCAGGGATCTGGGAACCAAGGTGTGGGTGAATGCTCTTTGAGAAGAGTTTGAATAGGAGTGGAAAGAAAACAATTGAAAAGGCCGTGATCGGGTCCTTCATGAATAAGGGTGAGAGCAGAGAAACAGCAGCTGCTGCTTCTCATCGCTGAAAAACCTTCAAAGATTTTTTAAAGCAATATTAAAAGAGACTGAAGAGAAGGCCCTCTGGCATGGATCCTTTGCTGCATCATGAAGCTGTGCTTGTCCCTGCTAGAGGATGCTGCTGATGCCTGTATAACTTACTACGAAGTTACAAGGTGCTTATATAGCTTGAGTTATACGATATCAATATAACCTGATATATCTATATAACCTGATATCAATATGACCTAAATCATCACTTTTTATATATCTATGTAATCTGATATCAATATAACCTGAATCATAGCTTTTTATACCTATATAACCTGATATAAATAACTTGCTATTCAATGTAATGGCTAGTATATTGTTAACTAGTTGCTTAATGCTGAATAGACAAAAAAGAAGAAAGAACTCACCAGGTGGACAGCTTTAGAGATAGATAAAGTATAGTACTAATGAGAAGTTGGCAAATGTAAAGCCAATTAGCCACAAAATAAAGAATTTAGGCCGGTTAGAACCAGACAGACCAAGGAACACCGTAACTGCGTGTGCTCAGAAGACAAAGGTGAAGAGTTCAGATGCGAAGAAGACCTTGGAAGCCTTCATCAAAGACCCCCGATGACCCCCGAACTGGGGAGGCGCAAGCACAGTGCAAAGAACTTTCTAATAACCATGAGATCACACTATGGAAATTAGTTCTGGCGTATGTGATGATGTTCTAGTGACACAGTAACACTAAGCAGTATTTACTGTATAAATATACCACGGCACTTGACAAGGGTGGGTGAGTTAGGCGGAGATATCCCCCTCACCACCAGCGCTGCAATAAACAAATACCTGCTCTACAGATGTCAGGCTATGGGGATTTATTTCCAGCCTATCTTTCGGGCATCACTGCACAAACTAAAGATCTAAATGAGAGAAAGCTTAAGAAAATAATTAGAAAACTCTTCCACAGCTGGTCTGTCAAAGGTTGTCTAACAGGATAGTAACTCCTACGGCCTACACTCTGACCAATATGCTGGGCAAATGCGGGAAGGAAGAGGTGTTTGTGTGTCTCCCCTAGAATTTGTCCCCAGCATGTGATCACACAAAGTGCAGACAGAGATATAATGACTGTGTCTGGTCTATGTATCTGCTGGAAGAATAACTTTTTGCCCTGTGTATTTTCCTCCCTGCCACTGAGTTTTCAGGCTGTGTCACTGTATGAATTTACAGAAATAGGTATGGGGAACTCTGTTTAGGTTGGATCCCTCCAAAGGATAACAAGAGTGTAGCATACAAGGACAGGTGACAGTCAAATTCTGCAGTATATTTGAGACAATAAATCTATTCTGTTCTACATAATCTCCAGAGCCCAAGTACAAGGTGTTTTGCAGTCAGCATTTTCCATGTGCCCCTGAATGACTTGGAACGAGAATGTGAAACGTGTTTTAACAGTTTCAATGCTTGTTCTCAGAAGTGGTAGCATTTTGGTGGCATGGGATCCCATCCTATATATTTTTTTCCTCAGCCTGGGTATCTTTTATAGTGAAAGCACTTTGCACATTTTGAGTTACTCTAGCAGTGACTGCTTTCACTGCTAGAGTGAAAGTGTGAAAATTTCTTTTTATTTCTACCACTTGCTAATCCTGTTTTGGCTGGTGCAGCCCCTGCAAAGAGCTCTCTCCATGGGATGTGTTACTCGGAAATGATCCGTACTATTGCTGAGATTTGGGGAGTGCTTTGATCTGTTTTATGAACTGCTTCACTTGCAAAGCAAACCTGTTTGCTGTTTGCCCATTTGGTGGAAAGGGGAAAAAACTTGCATTGTTTATTTTATCCCTTTGCTTGACAGGGACAATTCTGCCTTTACATATTTATCAGACTTTTAAAAGGTGGTGTTTCTGGGTACAAGCCGGGTTAGGGGGGCAGGTAGCACATCCTTTTACTGACCATGAGTGTGGATATGGGAGGTAGGGGTAACAAATTCCCAGCAGATCCCCAAGGAAAGGGAGATTGTACTGCACAGGGTGGGGATACAGATGGGGGGGATAGGCTGGGAAAGGATGGGTAGAGGATTTTGGTGGGAAGCAAAGGGAGGGTCTGGGAGGTGAAGGTGAGGACAGAGAGCTGGGAAAAGGGCATATGGGTAGAGGAAGAGACTGGCTTACCCAGGCTAGTTGGGAGGGAGGTTAGGATGGCTTGAGCAAAGAGAATGAATCAAAGTATCACAGACAGAGATCAAATAAGAGGAGACAAGGCATGTGAGCCTGTGCCACTTCAAATGTGTTTTTTCTCTGTTAGCCTGAAAGGAAATCCCTAATCCCTGTTTCAATCTCTGGAGCCAAATGCCTATTACAGCCTTCATTTGATAATTCGGGAATAATATGACCTTGATGGTGTGGTGAAAACAGGTGTATTCATGTGACAAAATAAATGTTTTATTAAAAAAAAATACACACAGGAGGTGATGACTTAGTGGTGGACAGTCTTGCAGATTCGTTTCTGGGGCCTTTTTTATTTGTACTTTGAACTGGGAGAGATGCCAAGAACCATAGCACCTATTTCCATAAGATGTGTTAGAAATTTAGCTTAAAATATGCTCTAGATGTAAGAAAGGTTAAACACTTTTAGAATATCTAAATATCTCTTATCTTCATGGTACAGTAATTTGCTATCAAGTCCTGTGCCTGAAGACAGAGGAACAAACTGTGTTGTTTCTGCTTTTCTTATGATGGACTGATTTCTGCCTGGTAACTCTTCCATATGGCTTCTTACTTCCACTATTTTTCCATATTAATAACATCCTTGCCTTTCTGACATATACTTCTTATGAGAGCTATCAATTCCTCTTACCCTCATCAGTGAAGAAGTCTGGCAAACATATTTATGCGCTGGATCAGATGCCAGTTCTCCAGAGCAAAATGAAACTAAAGTTACCACAGCTGGTGTTTAAATCTGCTGACGCTGCATTCCCTCGGGAACAAACTGATTTACTCAGTCTCTCTCGAGCAAGTGAAGCAGAGAGGTGAGCCCAGGTCAGGAAATGGGCAGGGCAGGACTAGAGCATGGTGCTGTGTGGTAGGTAGAAAAAAGGCTTTAAATGAGAGCACCATCTCACTGGCACGAGGGAAGGGATCCCTCACTTCCCCTTTGGAGGTAGCAGGTGAAATGTGCCCAAGGGCAAAGACAATCTCTCCAAGACACATTTGGATTTTAGACTACTTTTACGCTTCGTTAATGGTCCAGGCTCTTTCTAGCACTGAATTGTGAAATCTTTGCAGACATAATTCTAATAGACTTTCTTTACAGTACAGCAATTAGGGTGATTGATATGGACAAATGTGATCTTGAAACGGCAATAACGAGACAATATAGCTCAATACTGAAGCAAATGCATTTTGAAAATCAATTTTTGAGATGAAAATTGCAAGAAAAATCATGCAAGTGTGTGTCTGACTCCCTCAGTCTTGTCTGGCTTTTGTCCTGCAAAACTTTTAGCAGTGACCTCAAACACATTGATGTGGATTATTACTCCCTCAGAAGGCTGTGCTGTGACAAATGGGCTTACCTGCTTATACCAAAAGGCTGGAAGTTAAGGTGTATTTTGCTGCATAGTATCTTTTTAGAGGAAGAGTAAATGTTCTGGAACATGCTTAGCAGTATCAAAGAGGAAAATGTGAATCCATTACAGTTCACACATAAAAAATCACTAAAAATTTGTCTAAGTGAAAGAGAGCAGGTACTTTACAGAAAAGTAAAATGGGCAGAGTCCGCTTGAACCGTGGATCTGACCTAGCAAACAAGTTTACAAATGCATTTTAGTGTTCACTTGGCGCTGTAAACAAAATAAGGGACCAGTACTTTGCGAATCCTTGTGCGCAGGGAACTGATCTGTAGCAATATTCTCATTTATCACAGGCTTCCTGCCAAACTTCACTACCTCTGAAAGCCGGCTAACCTCAGCCTGCTTTTCCTGCAGCTCTGAGTTACGTGAGATGGAATACGGTGCTTTTTACTGATATTTGCGCAAGATGAAATCATCATTACAGGCTTGGTGAAAATGCCAAGCTCTTCCCTTTTCCTGGAGTTTCTGACAGCTCATGCTGTACAGGCTGCACTCCCCTCTGCTGGAGGGAAGCTCGGTGGGCGAGATTCCTTGGGTTGCCCGTGGAAGACAGAAGCCATGCTCTTTCTCCAGCCAGGGAGGTTTTCCTTCCACTGACGGATGAAAGTTTCAGTGGGAGGTGAAGGAGGCTGAGCCCTGTCCCTGGCAATGCAGGGGGATGGTTTAATGGCTGTATTTCCTTTGTCTTGTCACTGTAAGATTTTTCTCTCTCACATACCACGTTTAACCTGATGCTTTGTCATGCTGCTGTCTCTGAGCACAAGCATACATCTTTCGTGAGCTAGCTGGAGTATTTCCCAGATCTATGCCTTTCGGTAAACTTGCTGGATTTTTCTTGCTGGTATAGATTATTATAACAACTTTATCCAAATGATGGAATGAAGATTTTATATGATTTCCATCTCTTCGTATGTTTGGAGCTGCAGTGCTTCAGGATTTGAACTAGCATGGGTCAGTGGTAGAGAAGACAGAGGCGTACACAGGAAATAGGAGCACTTTATTTGTTCTAAATTTTCAAGGAACTCATGTGTATATCAGAAAAAAAGCAGTGCAACGTAGGCCACTGAAATTTACTCTTTTACAAAATATTGGGCTCGCAACAGCTCCGTCTGACTCCAGCAAGACATACCAGGTAGTTTTGAAGGTGGCAGACACTGTAGATTTATCTGTTACTCTGACATTACCAGCTGCTGGGGTGGGGGGAAACAAAAAAAAATCCCAAACCCCAAGAAAGAGATCATCAGTTTCTGTTACCATTTAGCCCAGTGGAAGAAAGAGCACATTAGTACCCACTGCATTCTGGTGAGAGTTACAGCTCTAACCAGAAAGGGTGGGGACCACTCACAGCCATCTTCCCTGGTGCGTCCAGGTTTCTAGGAGCATCTGCTGCAATTTCTGATTCATCATTCACTGTGTCCACAGTTTCCTTTTCTCTGATTACAGCTGATCACTGACCATCTGAGCATTGCCAAAATTCCTGAGCGGGGGACTAATGCTAAAAGGGAAGGGGTTGAGTTGTACCTGCTTGTGCTAAAGGCAAAAGGCCTGTAGGACAAGGGGGAACAGCTTTAGCTGAAAGAGGACAGGTTCAGGTTAGATGATGGGAAGAAAATTCTTCACTGTGAGGGTGGTGAGGCGCTGGCACAGGTTGCCCAGAGCAGCTGTGGTTGCCCCATCCCTGGAGGTGTTTCTGGAGAGCTTTGAGCAAGCAGGTCTAGCCAAGATGCCTCTGCCCATGGCAGAAGGGTTGGATCCTGATGATCTTTAAGGTTGTTTCCAACTCAAATCATTGTAGAGTTCTGTGGTTCTGTAAAGCTGCACTTTCTTTTGATTCAGACCACAAAGCTCTGCCTCTTCCCTCTGGGATAAAAAGGGAAAGTCACTGTAGGACAAGTGTATTTGGGATTTGTCACTGGAAACTGAGTCAGGAGAATGTGGCCTGAATGATCAGATTTCTTTCTGTTGTCTGAACAGCTCTAATCATTGACTTTATTTGAATGCTGATGTTTCTCATTAATGTTATGCCAGACTCAGCAAAGCAAACTGTGCTGGAATCTGTTGTCCTCGCATCACCCCTCTGAGTTCAGGTGTTAGAAAGGACAGACACAACAAATAGGAAAATGGTGTCTTTTCACCAAAGTGTTGAGTTGTAGCCTGACACTGAGAATTCCTGGAGCTTTCTTTAGTGCACAGCAAAAACTGTGTGGCATTGCCATAATTATTAAGGAATTTCTTTAAGCTATGTTTTTCTTCTAGTGTTGGAAACTCACCTGACACATGTAGAATTATCTTGGAATATTGCCATTACTCTACTGAAAACTGGATTGGACACTTTTTCCTTAATATCCATTTTGATAATCGTAAGTAATCCTAGAAAATGAGAAATGGGAGCATTATATGACTAATTATAAATGAATCAGCACTTTTTACAGGGTCAGTGATTTACAGGCTGGGATTTAACTGCCTGTTCTGCTTAGTTGCACTGCGTTAGCGAGGAATCACCTGAGAAATTCCTGCATTCAAACAAAAACAAGGGGGAAAAGCAGGAAGAGATGAAAACAGTAGGCATTGGATGTTTTCAAAACTTGACTGGACAAGGGCATGATCAACCAATCTGGTTTGAAGTTTCCCTGCTTTGAGCAGAGAGTTGGACTTGGTACTCTTGAGGCTGAGCTACTCAATGATTCTGCAAATTTTAATAAATGACTTCCCAAGTTGGGGTCAAAGTTGTGCAGGATCCATGGCTGGTATGAAGATAGCAGTACCCCTGCTTCCAAATGATCCCCAGACCTTGCAAATAAAGAACACCCCAACCTTAACAGCAAACCTTATTCAGCTGATATCATCAGAACTATATTGATCATGGAGTTGTCAAAGCTAAGCTAAAATAGGTCCTAAGAAAGAAGTAATATTGGGCTTTCTGACTTTGGAAAAGAAATATACCCATAAACACCCACTTACATAAAGTTTGACTTGGACATCAAAAGTGTTCCTTTGTAAACAGCCCACAATACATGTTAATGGTTCTTCATATCTGTTGGAGGTTGCACAGGGATTCTGCAAAATGCCTGGGAGCAGGTCTCAGGGAATGTGTGCCACACAGCACGTGGCTTTACCATTCTTTCAGTCTTTTTCCTTCTAAATCCTCCCAAAGCCTACACAGTTTTGAAGACTGTCTGCAGGGAGGAAAGGCTGAGCTAAATTGTCGTTTTCTGGTGGCATTGATGCGTTCAGGAACTTTGGTGGACTTACTTGAGCAGGTGTGATAGTTCATCAGCACACTGAAACACCTTTGCCTGTCTAATTCTCTTCTTAGGATTTTTAATCTTATTTTTACAGGGAAAATATAAGATTATGGTCTCTAAATACAATGCAGTGTTCAAAGGGTCACATGGCACCAAAAGACTGAGGATGTGCTCCAAGGATTTAAAGCAGTGAGTATTCACTGTCCACAGGGCTGTGCAGAAAGTGGTAAGAGGCCACTTGCTCCTCAGAAGAGCATTTGGAGGTAGAGGGCAAAGGCATGAGAACACAGCCTGGCTGAATAGATTTCCAGGCCTAAGAATATATTTATACCAGTTTGACAATCAAGATGTGTAAATTCATTGTAAGGCAGAGCACACCCAGAAACACCAGCAGTTCTTTCTGAATGTGTTCAGGAAAGGCCTCCGGTGCCTTTGGGGTGGATCATGTTTTCCAAACAGCTTCAGCCTGGTCAAAATGTGATGTCTGGGCAACTAAAAGAGGTATGGCCTGGTCAGCTGTGCAAGGCTAGAGACGCTCTCTTTGGGATGTGGAAGTGAAAGAAGAACCATGCCAAGGTCACCATGCTATTCAGGGAGTGAGAAAGCAGCAGTCTCCGAACATTAGGGAACAATTCCTCCTGCCACGTCCTCAAATCCTTCACACTTTGTTTCCTTCACTGAATACCAGCCACTCCTATTTTCCTGTGTGGCTTCTCTGCTCATTTCAGGGAGTTGAAGAGGAGTTCCACTAAATGAACAAAAGCATAACTTTTTCAAAACAGTTAATACCAAATAAAGTCAGATTTTAAGCCTTGCTGTATAAAATTGAGCACTTCCCTAATTTGCTTGAAAATTGGAGCTTGTTCCTCACAAAGAAAAAAAGACTTTCAAATTATTGAATAATCTGAATTGGTTTATTTAATTCGTCCTATCATTTCAAAGGGCTCAAAGTAGGCTTGGGCTGTGGATTTTTTTTTTTTTTTGCACACTTGAGAAGTATTCTGGAAATCTTTTACCTACTAGGTATCAGTCTTACCTTTTTATGACATTTTGCAGAGCATTTGCACATGCCCTTTTCCAGCTCTGATGTACACATCACACCTTTTCCCAGAGCAGGAATATGGGATGCTTTCCTGCCCTTCTTCTGCTGTCTTCTTCAAGGGGTTCTTCTGGGACTTGCAAACTTAACACAATGGCATGTCCTGTCCTCAAATTCCTGTTTTCCTGCAGCCAATATAATTCCCTTGAATTTTGCCTAGGATCACTCAAGCGGTTCCTAAAATAAAATGTTGAAAGATTTTTGAAAGCCTTCCCTCCTATGCAGGAAGCTGCCTGTATCAAGTAATCAGGTCTAGAAGAGAGCCTCAGATGCTGTGCCAAGACATGAAAATGTGTCACCATCTGCAATATCTGCACTTCAAACTCAGTATCTGTAGCTCAGAAAGAACTGGTGCTGGTGTGGCAATAAGTTATCTGGTGGTGCCTGCGCGGTCCTTTGCTCCTGAGCCTTGCTCCTGATATTGCCTTGCAAAGGGTTACTTAGAAAAAGGTGGCAAATTGAATTAATCCTGTGAGGAAACCACATTTTGAGTGATCATTCACTTATTAAAGCAGAGCCAGTGTTTAACGTTTCTTCAACACAGTATTAGAGGGAAGTGAATGAATTATTGAATGAACTCTCTTCAAAAGTTCCCTAAGGCTTATATCATCTTGCACTTACCAAAAGCATGATGCCTGCTGTGCTCAGATAATCCATTTACAAAGCTTTTAAATATATTTAAGGGTGAGCTTTGTAGGTTTCCTATTTCCAATTAAACAAAGCGTCGACTTCTTTTAGAGAAGTCTTTAAGAAGCACAAAATCTCATTGTTTAAAATAATTTTGCAAACTTGTTCCCAATTCCCAACAGGCCTCTCTAGTCTTCGAACTAATTTTTTTCCCTATAGTGTCATCTTGAATTAAGTAGGTTTATCTTGAGTCTGCCATCTCTGATTTCCTCGTGGTGTTCAGGGTGTAGTAGTCTCCTCTGCCTCTTCCCCGACTGCTAGGATGCAGCTTGCAATGTTTTTCTGTGCTGCTTGGCCACCACGATGGATAGGGCTGTGAGTGTTGCCTTCTCCAGGAGGTTTTATTCTTTTTCTGCGGCTGTCTGATTTCAGACTTGTTTTGAGAAAGGTCAGCCCCAAAAACTGACAATAAGGTTTAACTCAAAGTCCCCAGCTGTGCAACCAAACACTCTATGTGTGCAGTTTTAGGGTCCAATGATCGAGACAAGATGTTGCTACTTGGTGAAATTTGGAGTCAATTCCGTGACAGTGAATGAAAAATATTAATGATTTCATTAATATTGGTGTAAAACATACAGAAAGCTTACTGCTTGATCCTGGATTTTTGTTTAAATGGATATGTTTCAAACATTGCAAAATAATACTTTTTTTGATTGATTTAGGCCTTTCCTCCCTTTTTGCCTTGTTCTCACAGAACAAGCTGTAAGCACTTGAAAGTACAGAATTTGAACTGCTTTGCCAGAAAGGTTGAAAGTCCTGGAAGTTAATCTACAGCAGCTGTGGAGCTATCCAGTGGGAACTTTTGCCTTAATGATAGCTCCACCTGAACATGAGGAAGAACTTCTCCCCTGTGCAGTGCCCGAGCACTGGGACAGATTGCCCAGAGAGGGTGTGGAGCCTCCCTCACTGGGAATAGTCAAGAACCATTTGGACACCATCCTGTGCCATGTGCTCTGGGATGACCCTGCTTGAGCAGGGAGGTTGGGACAGATGACCCACTGTGATCTCTTCCAGCCTCACCTATCCTGGGATTCTGTTACTCTGTAATGTCCTAGGGTCTTTTTCCAGGAGGAGCAGTGGGACAACAAAAATGTCCTCTTATAGCACAGTGATCAGCACTGATACTGGAGCACGTAAAATTACACTTACAAGAGGTAATTGTGACTTTTTTGAGAGCCTCAAAATTATCTCAGTTCCTAGGGGCTATGACTAAATGAATGCATAACTAACAAATAATTTTTCAACCTAAATTAAATAATAAATCCCATCACATGAAAGCTTATTTTTTGTTCTAGATATATTTTGTAGTCACTCCAGTTCTTGCTATGGTCCATCAAGTTGAAAAGACATCCAATACAAAGAGCTAACAGTAATTTGCCTTGATTTAGGGTTTTCATCTGCTGCACAAGCTGGGAAATTAATTGGAATGGGTGTTCACACTTCAGGGAAAGCAGATCTGAGCTGGCTGAGACACATAATGACAACTTCTAATTTGTACAGGGCAGCCTTCAGATGGCTATGGCTTTTGGTTCCTTGAGTGAGCAGCCCAATCTCATTTTCATAGCCTCTGTTTAATATTTTGCTTCTGCGATCTGTGGAGAAACAGGGGAAAAAAAAGGTGCTTTATACACATGCATTTTTCAGTGCTTTTGGGTACTGTCATAATTTCATTCCTAAAGGAATAGAATAATGAGTCCTGAAGGTGAACAGGATCAGAAACATCTATGAGAAAGGCTCCAACAGCCAGGATGTTAATTCTGGAAGCATCCACGATAGTGTGATGGATCCTCAGCTCTCCTCAGACTCTGGTTCTGCTTGTGAACTCACAGATTTGCCAGTCTTGCAGATGGTATCAGTGAGCACTTTTTGAAACTTTGGGAGTGTTGGCATCGCAGTCACCAAAGATCCTGAGGTAAAAGTGCAAGGAGAAGGGATCTCCACAAGGCTGGTCATGAAGCTGATTTTCTCACGAGGAAAAGATGAGTCTTCACGATGACTTGGTGTCTGTACCTTCAGAGGAAGGAGGTGGAAAGCAGTGTATGGGAGATCAAGTGGATGCCTTTGAACATGTGAGAAACCCCAACAGTTCTTTCTCACATAGGGTTCCTGAGTGGGTGCAGCTGGAACTGGAAGCCCTGTTCAAGCAGAAAAACCTGCTGAGGGAGGTATAAAACATCCCAATTTGTTATACTCTGAGTGGATAAGCCATTCAAATTGCCTTCCTCTTGGGATTCAGGAGGTCTTGGTTTAAAATGAAGTCATAGTACAATCTGTCCAAAACAAGTCTCAGTGTTTTATTACCAACTTTTGGCTCTTGTTTACCTTTCAGATATTAGACTTTGGCTTCAGTTGAAGACTCGATGCGTTAGCTGAAAACCAGACTTTTTTTTGCAGAACACCACTTAACTGAAACCCCAATTTTTCAGCGCAAATCACTTAATACTTGACTGTGCCAAGGCAGGCACTTCTGATGTCCCACTATGCCTGGTTCATTTGTGACCCACAGGGTTCCTTGGAGGGCTGAATATCTTCTGAGTCATCCACATCTACTCCTTGAGCTTTGCAAAGCCAACCAGAAGTATCCACAGATATTTGGCACATAAAACACAGGGACCCATTCCAAAGGCCAAAGACTTTCTGCAGACTCCCTGCCAGCTTTGGAGTAGTGAAGAATGTTAATCGAAGGCTGAACCACCACTATTGCTCAAGACGTGTTTATGCCATCTATTGTGGGAGATTTTTGAGCTGTAATTCGAAAGTCTAAGGAAGGCAGTGCTAACGGTGAAGCAGGGACGACAAAACTCTCGCGGCAAACAGCTCCAAAAGTGCCAATTAATCTGAGCAGCAGCAGGGGTGAGATGGAAATCTTGAGTGTTCACAAATCATTTGGTAACTCACCAGCTTAATGGCACTCGGGAGTGGAACATCCGCACCCCAGTAGGAGCAGTGAGTGCTGGGAGGGTCTATTGATCCACAGGCATTTCTCAGGATGATCATCAAGTGCATTGTCTGGAAAATGAGGGTGATTTGTGGTTTCAGGTCCTCTGTTAAAGCTGTCAAACTCGGTGTCCCCCAGGGCTTGTCAGAGGGTGAGGCACAGCAATGTGAATGTGAAACCAGGCATCAGGCTCCATGGGTTTTTCCTGTCCAGCGCCACTTTTTTCCTCCGTGATGTTTTGGATCTTCTCTTGTCCACCTACGTGTGCATCCTTGTGGTCTTTCTTGTTATTGGTCTGACTAAGGTCCTGTCTTGCTAGTTTGATCTGTCCTGGATATGCCACATGATATGCAAAATCCTGCCTTTCTTGAAGGCAAACTGCTCTTCCGTTGGCTTTAGTGTTGTCAGAGTTTAACCTAAGGGGCTGTGCTCATCTCTGAGGGGAATTTCCCATCGAGTGATGGGACCCAAGTAACGCAAGAGAGAATTAATTGCTGGTCTCAGGTGGGAGCTGGGCTCCAGACTTGTATCCACCAGTCTGTCCCCACCTTGGGCTGCAACTTGCTGCTGTGATAGCAAAGTCTATCACGGGAGAAGCACAAGCTCTCTCTCTTCAGACAGAAACACTCAGATGATCTGCTCCTAGCAGCTACTACAGTAAGTCTGGAGCCATACATCACAAATGAGATCCTGTGATGACTCTATTTGCTCTGGTGGAGAGAACTTTGCCAGACCTGTCAATGCTGAAGGAAGCAGGGAAATGAACATATCTGTGCTGACTGAGGCTGTTTTGAATTAACTTTCTGTTTCTTTTTCTTTCCCTGGGGCAAGGTCACACGAAGGTATTGGAAAATTTCAAGGCAAAGAAACTCAACACCTTAAACTTTGTATAAAATAGAGTTTTAGATATATGAAACCCTGGGATTTTTGGCAGTCTGGGTAATCTCTAAGCTATAACTAAGGTTTTAAGTGTTTTCTCAGAAAATCTAAAGGTTTTAATTCTGGCAAAATTATGTCAACACGCTGTCAGTTGCCTCTTGGTAAGTAATTACAGAGAGCAATAAATGTTTTTGAACTCTGGAACGTGGGCTACATCAAGGGGAGAAGGATGAAGCACTGACGTTGTTAAAGGCAATCCATCTCCTGGCTTGGAAAGACATGAATCTGGAAGACATTTCAGCTGCCAGGTCACATATGAGCACAGAGCCTTGGAGCAGCTCTAGGCTTTGTGCAAATAGCTTGTCCCCATATTGTGAAGCTCGGGTGGTTTGGCCAAAGTCTCGGAAGGGTCACAGCATTTGTGGTGCTGAGATCTGTCCTCTTGAAGCTCCTCTGCACCTCACCTGCCAGGGTGAGTGGATTGCAATCTTACAGATCAGAGAGTTGTTGAGAAGAAGACAAAGTGGACCTTTTAACTAAAACACGTGTGTAAATGTGGTAAAATTATAGTGCTGTGGTCATAAATATTATTTTTGAATTAGCTGGAAGTCAATGCATTCCATGAGGTGTGATGGAGAAGACAACACTGTGCAGAGAATGGATTTTGAGAAGTACTCTAGTCACATTTAATTTATATTTTTTACTTTTATATATTGTTAAACCATTTTTTCATGACACATACAGAAAGTTCAAGAAACCTGAACAGGGATGATTGATCTTTCTAAACACTATTTTACATTTTTAGTACAGTTTTTGGTGGAGGGAAGCAAGAGGACATAATGACTTTTTTCTTCCTGTTCACCTGCAAGTTCACAGCTCTTGAATCCATTTGCCAAATTCAATGAGATCTGACCAAAGGGAAGAGATTTCAAAGCTGTCAGCTTGAATTATATCCCAGTTACCTCATAGCTGCTACACTACTTTCTGTTTGCTTAATGAAAATTGGCATTTACATAGAGGTAATAGCTCCTTTTGGGCTCATACTCAGTCAAAAAAAGGCTCAGAGCAGTGCTTACCCCTCCCACTTAATCTAGGCTGTCTGTCCTACAGAAGCTATTCAGAACATTTTTTTTTTATGAACATAAAGTCTTTTCAGCATTGAAAATTTCTAAACTAGCTTTTGTAATTGACTGCTGTTAATCATAGATGGGACTGTTCCACCCTGGTGGTGTGAGAAGGAAGAAAGGCCTTTTTTTGGCTGAATGCTGATTTCCTTCCCAGAGCTGTATTTATTGTGTGTACTGTCAGAAATGTAAGCTAGAGAAACAGGCACACAAGAAAACAGTGAGCAAAGGAGGAATGGAAAACAATGTTGCCAAGGCAACTTTCTCTTGGTTTCCAGAGATACTTTTAAAAAAAATCCTGAAAACATTAGTCATACTTTTTTTTTTTTAATAGATTATTTTTATCTATTAATTTGGAGTTTGCTTTGCCAGAGGATGGAAGGCATTGAGGTAGAAGACAATCTCTCCAGGAGAAGAGTTGGCTTCTTGGTGAGGTCTCAGGGCTGAGCTTGCAGCCAGCCAGGAATGCAGCATCCTGATGTGCCCACAAGGAATGTGCATGTTGCTATGCACCAGGAGGTGCTGCTTCATTATGATCCCAGTCAGAAAGGCACTCAGGTGCTGGGAAGTACAACTGAGGTATAATTTAAATTTTTAACTGTAAAGGAGAGGATGGTGGAGATGATGCCATGTCCCTTCAGGCGCTGGGAACCCCCACCTGGGTGGCACTAAGCTGGTCTCTGATGAGGGCACAGCGTGTCATGCAGACCCCATCCAGAACCCATCCATGGAGAGGTTCCATTAGCTCAGCCATTTGAGCTATTACACAATCTCCCTACAGGAGAACAGCTCCGTTCATCATCTACTATCAAACAGAACACATGTTGCCATGAGAACTTCTTTTCGGTGAGGGCAGGTTCACCCAGCTGCAAAGCAGCAAGCTCTTCCATGGTCCTGTGGCTGAGAGCCAGGCACAGCATGTCCAGGGCACGTGGGAATGCCATCTGGGAAGGGCCCTTCCCTCACAGAGTCTCCAGGGAGACTCTTCAAACCAGAAATGTTAGTTTTTCATGCTGAAAGCAGTCCAGAATGTACCATTCACAGACATCTTTGCACTCCGGTATTGCAAAAGGAGCTGTAATACTTCCTGTAGCAGGACAGTGACTGCAATAAAGCTGTACCAGTTATTTATTTATTTATTGTCCTCTCAGATACTTAATCTGAAATAGAGTAACTCCAGCCTACCTCACAAGCAGTGCAATTTTTGTGATGAAAATTTTCATCTTACCCTAACATGGTTAAGTGGAGTTAGGAAATTACTGGTGTTCCTTCTAGTGCTGTGTGAAATGTTTTTCCCCTAAAAGTGGAAGATTTTAAAGCCATAAAAGAAGGAAAACTGGCAAATAGAAAATTGAAATTATATTTGCATGGGTAAAATAAGATTTTTTGCTTTGATAGCAAGTGATTGCTTTTCTTGAAACAATTAGTTTGAAGGAAAAATACAGAAAAAAATTGTTGTGACTGAACAGACACATTTAATCCTGAAAATGCAGAGAAGGGAGCTTGGCATTTATCTGAATTATGTAACCAATCCCTCAGTGGAACTGACAAGATTTTCAGGAGCACGTCAATCCCCAAATTCCTTGCAAATCCTCATACCACGCGTAGGGCCACAGAAATTTTCCAAGCCACTGAAGATGTTGTGTGCACCCAGTGTCTCTCTGCTCTGACCTGTAGATGTTTTGAGGAGTTTGCAGAGACAGGAACCCAGGCTGTGACTGATGAGAGCAAATCCCCTACTGCAGTCAGGATATTGCAACGGGAGCTCTGCTCCCTCGTCTCGCTGGCTCCCTCCACCTGGAATGCAAAGCTGGTTATTTCCCAAGCCCACTGGAAATACAGAAGTGTGGAGCCAAACTAGCTATGAGCTCGCAGTAGAAGAGCGACTTCATCACCTTGCTCTGAAGTTTTGTGTCCGAATTTTGACCACTCCCTTCCTAACAACAGCCTGGCATAGTCACGAAGAAATGCTGAAAACAGAGAGATTTGCTTTAGTGATGGAGACCATCCCCAGCCTAAACTGTGTGTCTGTGAGAGCACTCCCAGCTGCAGAGCACCAGGAACTGAAGGCAACAACTGCAAGAGGTTTCAGAGTGGAAAAGGCAGACAAGATTGGTGCACGGAATAGCAGCTGGAATTGTTTGTGAAATGAAAGGAAGAACAGGTCACAAATTGGCCTCTTGCTCACAGTACTCCCGAAATAAAAATTGAAGTAGTCCTTGCAAAGCCCTGGTGATTCAGGGCTGCCAGCTGCCCAAAGCTCTACGTGCTTGCTTTGGAGTGGTAGTGGGCTTAGGTGTTGTTTCCTGCTCGGAAGAAGTGTGAATGTGTCACCCAAACAGTGCAAGGTTGAATTTCCTGCTCTGTAATGGATGCTGTGAATTCAGGACCTCTGTGTGGCCTCAGTAGTTGCTCTTGATGGTGTTAGCGCAGAAAACACTTGCAAAAACCATCTGAAATGAGACACAATAACTCCCAGACATATCCTTGAGGTAGCTTTGGAAGCACATGCGATGTTGAGACAACAGTAGGAATAAAATGTTCAACCTGCCTTGAACCTGAAGCAGACTATGCATTTTTCTGTAGGTTTTGGAGTGGTGGACTTCAGAAATAATGTTACCGGCCAATTAGTCCCTTCCAGGGCAGACAGGTTCCTTCAGCAGGAGTGGATGTGCCTTGTTTGTTTGCTGAATTAATTTATTTGCTAAATTATCTGCACAAGTCATTTGTGAGGGTGTGTTCAGCAAGCAACTTGAATCCTGGCTGCTGGTTACCTGAGATGTGTGACATTATGCTTGCTCACTGCCTGGAGGGTTGCAAAGAGGATAAACGGTGAGGTGTGTCACAGGTAAACAACTCTGACTAGAAGTCAGGAGGTCTTGCTAGACACATGGACATTTATCATGGTCCACAGGATGGGCTGTGGCTCATGTGAGGTCAGATCAGGTATTCTTATCCATAAAGGTCATCCAGGAGCAGGTATTGCAGTTCATCTCTTTATTTATACACTGAAGTTTGATCTCCTGAAGTCCAGGGTAGCAACTCTGATGGTTTTTTTTTCTCATTACAGTGAGAATTTTCAGCTGAATCATTTTATGATCATTGTGGCCAAGACAGCCACCTACCATCACATCCCCCACGAGTCCTTCTCTATTCACAAGAAGCAAGTCTGGGGTTCATCTTTCCTAGCTGCCTCACTCAGTGCTTGTGACAAGAAATTATCTCCTACAAACTTCAAGAATTTCCAAGACCTGTTCATCACAGGAGCATGGTGTTCCCAGGTGATGCCTGGCAAGCTGAAAGCTACTGATCCAGGCATTTCTCCTAATTGCCTATGGAATAACTCATCAGTGAGTTAACCTGTCCTGGCTGGGGTGTTGGTGGTAGACACCCACTACATTTCCTTTGTTTTCCACCCCACTGATCCTCTCTACCACATCATCACTAATTTTAAGGGCTGTGCAATCAAACCTCTCCCTTATATAGTGATACCTCCAGCTTGCCTGCCCTGCCTATCCCTGCTGAACAGCCCTTAGCCCTCCACCCCAGCACTCCAACCGTGGGACTCATTCCACCCAGTCTCACTGATACCAATGATACTGCTCTGGGAACTGTCCAATGCCTTCGGTTTGTCCCATTTTTTTCTCACACTGAATGTGTTGGTGTACCAGAACTTCAGATACACCTCTGAGACCCCTGTGCTCCTGTGAGCAGTGCAAATGTTCCCACTGACCTTTCCCCCCTCCTCCCACTGCCATCCCATCCCCCTGGCATGTCATGCCAGCTCTTGGTTTGCCTACTGCTATCCTGCTGGCATTCTCTTCCCTCATGGATTCTAGTTTCAAGCTCTCTTGATCAGGCCCCCCAGCTTATGCCCAAAATGTGTTTTCCCCATCAGGACAGATGAATCCAATCAGGCCCCAGCACACCTTGTGTCTCCAAGTCTCTTCCATGGTTTAAAAGTCCATAGTTTTGGCAGACTCACCAGTCCCAGAGTCAGGTATTGACATCTTGAGCTCACCTGTTTCTTCCAAAGTCTCCCCCCATCACTGTGAGGATTGAGGTAAACACAGTGTGGTTTGGGGATAAATTCAGTGCCTGAAGTGTCCCAACACACCTTCTAAATTCTGTTACTTTGGACAAAGTCTCTGGGGTTAGTCAGGACACTTGCTGAGCCAAGGCTTGTCCAAGTGGGAGGCTTGTCCACATGGGAAGAGGAGCAGGTTTTTCCTCACCTTGAGGAGCACTGCTTTAGCTTGTAGGGGCCTTCAGGAGAGACTGCCCCAGCCTGAAGGCATTGCAGGCTGAACAGAGGTGAGCTGGAGGAAAAGTGAGGAAGCAATGCTACACCTGGGGCCCAAGTGCTGAGCAAAGCCTGGAGAATAGACCTCCAGAGTCTGACTTTCCACACCAAATTTGCTGCTTCATCAGCTGGCTGAAGGGATGCAGTGCCTGGACCTTTGCTCTGTGCATCAACATCTTCCCCACCCTCCACCCTGCTGCTGCTTCTGTTTGTGCTGTGCCAGGAATGCAAAATTCATCCTAGAGCAGAAAGTCTTGTCCAGGTAAACTTTGGCAGTTTATGCCCTTCTTGCCCTGGCAGTAGGGATACTATAGGGCGGTTTCAAAAAATGCTGTGAAGTAGAAAACTGCTAGACAAGAAGCAAGAAAGTAAACTTTTTCTGTGCAGTTTCAGGGCTTAGAAGGTTTTGCTCTTATAGCCCTTGCTACAAAATTCCCAGCTGCAATACTTTAGGAATATGAAATTGGACTATTCTCAGACTCAGAGGCATCTTCCTTAAATATGGAGCAAATCCTAAATCAGCTTCGGTCCCAGCAGTGAAAGTCTGGGGTGGTGAGAGGGTGACGGCCAGAGTGGTCCTGGATGGTCAGACAGGAAAGCTTCCTGAACAATAGTGATATAGATTTAGTTAAACTGGCAAGGTAGAGCCAAGTCTCAGCTCTGAGCTGTTTTATGCAGGGTTTTAGTTCAGCATATCTGAAAGTCTGAAAGAGATCCTGTGTTATCTCATTTCTCTCTGGGAGATTGATGCTGAGTTTAAGTTTAACTTGAGATGAAAACATCTGTTACTCTTCAGAGTAAATATGTTCTGATATCCTCCAATTGATTGAGAGGCAGACAGCTCAGGAGACAGAAACTGAAGGCATTTTGAACCATCACTGTTTATACTTGGCGAAGGAGTAATTTGTTTCCCACTCTTATGAGTCATGGCTAGAGGTAATAAAAAATCCTTCAGAAAGTGATGATGATTGAAAATGATTTGTAGATACCTTTTCAGTTAAAAAAAGTGAGGAAAGGATATTATACATTGGTAGGATTGTTATGTTCTTATGAAAAACTCACATTTGCTGTATTAGCTGACTGGAGCCTAAAGCACTGTCTGCAATCTGCATTGTTATGCTAATTCATTATTTACATTGCAGTCGGTGTGTGGAGATCTCAAGCAGGAACTTGAGTCTTACTGCGTTAGGTGCAGGCACATGGGAATAACAAAAGTGAAATGTCACCTCATAGCTTGTTTCACTTCCCCTGCTCTCCAGGTGAGAAGGGAGGGCCAAGGTTAGGCTGTCCCCTTGACAGTCCTGTTGGGTGCTCCCAGTCTTGAATTTTTGGGAGTAAATTGTGGATTCGAGTGACTCCTCTGAGAGACTGGGTGCCATGGGCATCTTTCCTGCTTAAGGCAGATTTGTTTGAACCTTCAGTGAAGTGCAAACAACATTAACTGGGCTGGTTCTCTAAACCCAGGGCTGGTGTGAATCACAGTTGGGGTACTGTCCGCTTAGGCCAGCTTAAAGCCTGTCCTTCAATGTAAAGAGAAGTGTTCTTTGATGTAAAATTCAAAGCATTTTTCCTGTTCCCTTGATTTATTATGTTTATTACATCCTGTTGCCTTATCTTTATTATTGTTTACAGACACTGTATTTCCATCTCCCTCCATTTGTTTTCAGTCATGATCAGGTAGTTTTTGACCTTTGGAAAATCTGTGAGAGCAGAGAGGAAACTTGAATACAGCACTGTTCAGTGTGGTAGGACTGACCCTTGCCATTGTGCTTTTCGCTCTCCTAAAAGCTTCCTCTCTTCCTCCTGCCAGTTCTCCCATTTAGTGACATCTTGGACCAGAAGAATTTGTTGGCACTTTGTTACATTGGCAAATTTTGTTCATATAAATATTACTAATACTTTGGATTTTTAATATGGCTACTATGAATACGCCTTACATATTTGGATTTCATTCTGTAGGGCCCTGTGACTGTGCTCATTCATATAAGGGGTGTATCTAAAATCCCTTGGCAGTGAGTGGACTCAGACTTCAGTAACCAAAAGGAAGTCACGGTATGAACTAAAGCTGAAACAGGGTGAGACGAGTTCCCACACCGCCCCTTATGAGGGCTGGTGTCCCAACTGTCCTTCCAGACCATTATTACACTTAACCAAAATGCTCCCAAATATAACTTGGTTTGGTTTCAGTTCCAGTTTCCCCTCACAGTTTGCAAACTCCAGTATTACATGCAGGTGCCAGCGCAGCCACAGTGCTTAGCAGGCCTGGGAAGATTTTCAAGTGTAGAGATATAAATCCATAACTAAATGTGCATAACTATATTCCTTACTTCAAATGTGTATCAGAACTCACAAAAAACCTCTGCCATCTCCTCCAAAATATGCAGCAGAGCAAGTTTCAGGACACTGAGGGTTTAGCTTTAAAAGGACCCCAGGGCAATCTCATTCTCCCCTGCTCTGGTGGAAGAGGTGACCAGAGGCCTAAGGATGCTCCACCTTTGACAGTCGCCAGGATGCTGCAGACAAAGCCGTGGCCTCCCTCCCCTAGTGTTTGGGGATATTGCTGCTCCAAGAAGGAGCTGGGATGAAGGACTTTGGAGGTCTCCTCCCTGTGCCCTGGCCAGAGCAGAGCACCTTTCATGCCTGGTAAGGTGTAAGAGCATGGGCAGCTGCCTTCTTAACACCTAGAGCAAGAGCTTGCTGTTTGCAGCTGTCCCTGCTGCTGCCCCACAGACATGGATCAGAGATGTGTGTAAACACTTGGGTTGTTCATGCATCATCCCCAGGCCCCAGGATCTCCTTGTCTCTGGCTGGCAGGTTCCTACTGCAGTTCTCTGGTTCGTTTGTCCTGCGGCAAAGCCAGAGACTGTCCGGGTCCCTTCACATCTTCCCTGTGGATCACTGGGGTGCACATCTGAGCCATCTGCACTCCACTGAGAGCTCTGCTCACACTGTGGCTCTGGCATCCATCTGGCATCCATCTCCTCTGCCTCCTTTCTGGTTCCCTGCCTCCTCCCTAGTTTGTGTGCGACTCATTAATCTTCCCTGTGTGTTTTGAGATCACTATCTATTTTGATCTAGCGCAGTATTAGGCTGCTGGTGAGTTTATTTTTTTAAGGCCTTTCTGATTTAATGAACCCCTCTGCTCTGTCTCACTGAAGGAGTTGCTGACAGATGGCTGGCATTTGCATTTCCATTTCAAAGGTTGCAAGCAGTTGTGCACCCAAAGGTTGGTGAGGTGCCTAGGTGACTCTGCTGTAGAGAGGTTGCTTGGTTGCACTGCTTTGGGCATCCTTGCTATGCTGTGCCTGTCAGAGACTGCTCTGGCTTCTAGCAGTGCCTGATTTTGCATGGCACACAGCTAGGATTGCATGGGATAATGCTTCTAACTAGAGCCTTCCCTCAGCCCCTCAGGAATTAAATTCTGCTCCTTGATCTGTGGCCTTGTAATGATTCTGGGCATCAGCCCTACCTGGTTGTCGGAGCAGTAGTGTTTGTTCCTCAGCAAGGGTTTTGGAGGCAGTATACATTGAACCATTATTTGCTTGCTGGACCTGCATGGGCAAAGGTCAAAAGCTTCTTTGTGTGACAGTAGATACACCTTTCTTCCTAAGAGGGACCAAAGTGGCGTTACTTACCATGGGCAAAATGAATGTTCTGGCACATATGGGGAAAAAAACCAAACCAAAAAACAATAGGCAAATGAAGCAAGGGAGGTTATTTTCAATTACTCAAAGATATAATATCTTCTGGTTAATCCATGAAGAAAAACAGATAAAGTGTGCATCCCTCCCACGCTGGACCTACACATTCTGGGTTTCCACAGAGGAGAAAAAGAAAAGCCAAAACAAACAAAAATTTTTTTGTTTGATGCTGTGTAGACTAAGTGGTGGTGTTATGACTGGTGCTTACCTGCACTGATGGCCCCCTGAACTTTTTAAAGAGATCCTCACTAAAAGAATTCCTGTCTTGTGTTATGATACAGTGACACATAATGGTAAAAGGTTCCCTGCTACCCCAAAAGTCAGTTTGGATTCAGCCAGCCTGTTAAGAGGGAAACTATTTCATGAACTTAATGCAGGAGTTTCAACCAGGCTCCAGGATCAAGGCACATCTGATTCACAGGCTGAGGAGTAACTTTGTCCCTTTTCTTCCTGAGATATAGCATGGGATCACATGGGAGGAAATCTCTGACTGAGGGTGCTTTAAAGAGAGAAGGGACATAGGGCACGTAGCATCCTTCTAAATCAGATGGTGGAGTGGTTCATAACTAAACACAGCTGGTTTTTCTGATCACTCACACCAAAGCTTTTGTTAGAAAGCAAGTGTTTCACTGAGTAAAAAATATTTTTAATATGGTATCTGCTTGCACAGAAAAAAAATTTCACTGCTGGTTATTTCACACATTCTTGAATCCCTCCTGTGAATTTGCTCTATCCCCTGTTTTGATCCATGGTTGGCACATTTACAGGTTGATTACTTACAACTGTATTTTTTTCCCAGTTTTGCCACTGAGACTATGGACAAGTGAACTGTGAAATGCCTGCCCTGTAAGGGCAACTATGCTGCTATGAGGTCCTCCAATCTGTTCCATTCTAGGCAAGCATCAAAATTCCTGCCCATGAAAATGTGTGGTCATCAGGGCTCTCATTACAATAAATAAGCTATTAAAAAGCCACGTCCTAAACATATCACTCAAGGAAAATAAAAAAAACCAAGCAAATAAAACCTGTTTTCTGTACAGTCCTCATTTAAATGATAAACTTTCATTCTTTCAAGGAAAACCAGTGCTTTGAAAAACAAGTAGGTGTTAGCTCTTTCCTTATTTCCTCATCAATGGACCATCACCCACCCTTCAGGAACTGGTCAGTAGAGCTGGGGATCACAAATTCACATTTACACTCCCTGTCTCTTATCACTTTGCTTGTTCCTTCTTTTCTGACTAGTGCTGCCTCAGGAGACAGAACACACCACAAGGATGTCAATGTCCTATAAAACAAGGTGTTCAATAAGTAGAAGAACTAATTAAAACTCGTTTCCTACGTAAATCTGGTTCCTGTTCTGTTTCCTTCATGGACAGTTTCTGTTCTGTCATCAATGATGCCTGTAGGTAGTGACAAATGACATCCATGCTCGTTAGCCAGCCAGCTGACAGGTTGCCAGCTGCGGCCAAGCACAGCTGTAGCAGAGAGCAAGAACACTTTCTGGACTGCATTCCTCTAGCCAGATGCCAATTTTCACAAGAGCTGTAGGGATATAAAATCCTGGAAACATCAGCTGCTCAGCGAGATTGATTAGTGAGTTAATATTTATTAGTGGAGGATTGAAAGACACATGGACAATGTAATCTCTTAAACATCATGGATGTAAGGAATCAAGCCAAAAGGGAAGAGCAGCATGTGCAATCAGAAGCAATTACTTGTGTCTTTATCCCCTTCCTCTCTCTACAGGAGATCTGATGTAACATAGTTTAAATTCCATAATCCTTTGATCAGGAATCAGAACCTAAACTAATGTTTTCACTTACTGCTTCTGCTGCAGAAAAGATCTTGAATGCACACTTTGCAAGAATGTTGTCACTTTTTTTACCTTCCTCTCAGCTTCTCTAAAATGCAAGTTTCACTTGTGAGTGACCTGCAGCAGGTGTTAGAAAAGTTGCCTTTCTTTATCACATAAGCAAAGAACGTGTTCTCTGGAAGATTAGAGAATATTCTTTTTCTTAGTTAACCAAAATCTAGATGAAGACTTACACCAGTACTGCTGTGATTTAGTGTGTCATGGTTGCAGTGATATTTAAAACTAGCAACATAAAACACGCCTGCTTCTTTTAGAAGGTTGGATGGCAAATCCCTTGCCTTGCACTGTGTTGTAATTGATGGGATTGTTTTGTCTAAAGACTTTTCCTCTGCAAGAGGCACTCCTACCCTCATCAGATGTCTGTTCATGGGGCACATTTCCTTGTATGCAGCACCAGGTTTATACATCAAGTTTATACATCCTCTGGACTTCTGGACATCACAGACAAGTTCTCTTCTGCCTCCTGTGCTCTCTTACATCATCTGAAACGTCCTATACCATCAAAATTAGGTGTAGCCCAATGTTGCAAAATTTTTCAAAGCGTGCATGCACATCTTTTTGAAGCAAGTGCCTACCAGGATATATGGGATACTTTTATGACTGAGTGCACGTCAAAAAGTCCTTCTGAGTGCCATCATTCCCAAAGAAGACTTACAGCATCCTATGAGCATAGCTCTTACTCTTGCCTCACTGCCTTAAGTCTGACTGGACAGCAGTCCAAGATGCTCATTGCTCTGACCTCTCTGGGTTTGGCTGGCATTTGTTTGTACTGCCTATGTTTTGAGGACTTAGAGGATGCTCCTTTTCCTTCTGATAGTCTCACTGGAAAAGCTGTCCTTGACTTCAGGCAGACACAGCCTCCTGAAATGGCAGTGGCTTTTGTTTTCTGCAGCAAAATGTCAGTTTGCAACCATTATGAGAACACTTTCCTGTGTAAGTTTTGCTCAGAATACAATAATAAGTGAGAGTACAAACTGATTCAGAATGACACTCTGCAGCCAACCCTACTCTGATATGAATGCAAGCCACTGGATGTTCAGATGCTTCACGTGGTTCACACCCAAACCCCAGAGTCTTTCTTGAATTTTATTTTAATCAAATAATAATTAATTTTGCAAATTGCTGCAAAATATGCATGGAATTTGCTTGTGGTCATGTCCAAGATCTTCAGAGAGCTTCATGCCAGTAGGATATGTTGATCAATACCACGTCTTGGAATTAGGCAAAACATTAAATCCTGAGCTAGGGTAATGTGATGTAGCAAGAAAGAAACCAGCAAAGCTAAACCATGAGCGGTTCCATTTCTGGTGCCCATTACGTGGGCTTCAGAACATATATTGTGCTGCTGTGGAGTGTAATCTAATAGGTAGGGGTGTATCGAAATTCCTGGATAAGAATAAACAGCGTCGTTTTTCAAATCACAGCTTTTCCCGCCTGTCTTCACAAAATCAGCTGAAAACCACGTAGGTTTGTGCCAAGATGGGAAAAAAATTTCTAGTTAGATTCCATTTTCCTGAATGATGTCAGAACCCTCTCTCTTTCCTGAAACCATTGCAAATACCTGCTGAACTCTGGTTTAATTTCAAGCTTTTCTGAAGTTCCTGAAGTGTCTTCAGCTTCTTAGCTTTTGCTTGTGGGGTCCAGCATGCACAAAACCATTTGTCTTGTTTTATTACAAAGACAAACAAAACATCCACCTTTCTCTGAGCAGAATCATGTTTGAAATATGTACTTTTCCAGTTTCATTTTGTAAACCAATTGCATAAATAAGTACACTTGGTTGTCTTACAGAGTGCCTTTGGGATGAAAGGGAAGAGTACGGCTATAATAGAGGTTAAATGAGTCTAACTAACTGTGCCAGTCCCTGAAGTGTTATTAGTGTCTAATTGTAACACATTAGGTCAAAACCACATAATTCTGGCAAATGTAAAAGGGTGGTGTGAGAGCCGTCCTTGTGTACGTAATGAGGAGTGCATTATCTCTCTCCAGCATTACTGGAGAACAACTGATGTCTCAGCTGAGTTGTTTCACATGGCAAAGCGAAATCTCATTTGTGCTGTAAGCAGCTGTAATTGTCAACCAGCGCCAGCCACTGTCACAATCCCAGCCTTGGTAAGAATCAAGAAGCACATGAGCTTTGTACTGCATGATCCAGAGCGCTGAGAGGGGTGAAAAATCTTTTGCCAGCCTGAATCACTGTTCTGGGACCTTCAGCAGAACTGGGAAGCTCTCAGTTCAGGGTGGCCATCTCAACTCAACAGAGGAAAAAAAGACATGTTTCAGTGCTGTCACTCAGATTGGCTTTAGAACAAAATTTTCACAGGGCTGGGGGATTCCCTTCTGTGCTGATAAACATAGTATTAACCGAAAGATCTATAACAGTTTGCCTTATAAATATACAACAAATAATTTTAAAAGATGGCAGCTTGTCTTACGCAAGACAAATGCCTCAGTGCTCACTGAAAGTATTTCAAGTCTGAATTTTGAAAAGAACAAAAAAAATATGAAAACATGCCTTTGAACAAATTTAGAGATATGCAGATTTTTACATTTGTTTTGCTAAGGCAATAGATTGTTCTTTACAGGAAAAAAAAGTGATCCCTGAAAGACAGTGTGACTACTCTGCCTGTTTTAGATAGACTTGACATGCCCTCTAAGGATTAGAAACTATATATATTATGCATAATTATATAAGCAATCATAGATAGAATAAATAGGAGGATTAAAAACCTCTGAGAGTGGGTGTCTTGTCACAGCATCCTTGCACTTGAAGTGGCAGAGGAAAGGATATAGCTAAACCTTTTTGCTTTCTTCATTTTGATGATCCAGCAAGGTCTGAGATCGTTCCATTGACTTTGAGGGGGGTGGGATCAGGCCTTTCCTTCCTGGCAATAGCAAGGTCATGTATTTTCAGTGCAGCACTTAAAATACACCCCTTATCTCCAGCCTGTGTCCTGTGGCTGCTCTCAGCTGTCTCTGCTGCAGCTCTGTCTCTTGTCCAGGAAAATCTATGGCACAGCTCCTTGTAAGGTCAGCCTTTCCTGGGTACTTCGCACCGGGAAGTCCTTGCAGGGTGTTGTGGTCAAACTTGTCCGGCCCTTTTGTGTCTCCAGGCAAAAATTGGACTCAAACCACCCGAAGCCGACTGGTTATAGGTTGGCTTCTGCCCGATGGCTTTGCCCCTGTCATGGCAGTGCCTGGATTTTTGAAGTGGCAGGATCTCTCTTGTGCTGGCACTGATGCATGTGGTACTCAGAGGGAAGGGTCTTCTGGTTTGCTGCTGGTGGATGGAGCTTTTTGGGTCTACCAGGGTGCACGTGCCAACTAAGCCACCATCCCATCCCTCACGGCCAAGACCAGCCTCCTGCAAGGCTGTCACTGTGCTGCTAAGGGAATTGGGGAGCACTTGGAATGAACTTTGATCAGGAGCAAGTTTGAAGACCACCAGTATTTGTCTTTGGTTGGAAGATAAGACACTTCTAGGAAATACATCTTCCTCCTTGTGCTGCGATGAAGGCCAGACCAGAGGAAAAAGAAACTGCTACACTTCCCCTCTCTGGCAGTCCTCTGCCAAGCACAATAAACCTTGTTTTGGTATAGACTGAAATATCACAGACAAAATTTGATTTCATTATTACATTTCATTTGTTTTCTTGGCATTGCCTCATTCCTGTCAGGCTCCCCGATAATCCATTTTTCTTTTCATTTTGCTGGCTTTTTTTTCCATCCACTTACGTTTACTTAGTGCCCAAACCAATCTCCTGTTAGCAGTCATTCATCTCAAATCTTTCCACTTTATAGAGACTGCAAATGACTTGGAAAAGTCACTTGTGTTTTATTTTTAAAGGTCATTTGCCAATAACAATGCAAAGTCAAATCTGCTTTCATACTTGAAGGAAATCAGCAAAATAGGTCATTTTTTCCTGCAGTAGAAAAACTCTACACTTGCTTATTTGGACTTCAGCTTTCTCTTTGGACTCCAAGTGCTCCAAAGATGTTTGAAGCAGCAAACTGAATGGGGAGCCTGATTTTGAACTATGTTTCTTCATTTGCTTTGCCTTGGTTATGATAGCGGATGCATTCTGACAAGATTGCTTTAAATCAGAATAATCCTACCAGGAGAAACCAATGGTTTAATTGATGTCTTGGCTTTGCTCTTGGTTGTTTTTGGCAGCAGCACACTTTCTACTGCATGATGTCTTATCCAGTACTATTAATAGACTAAATTTGGGAGCACATACCTGCTGTCCATTTAATTTTTAAAAAATGTACAAATGACCAAGCATTGGGATTTCTTCATGGTGTGGCCATTGGTTACTTGTACAGTGAGACACATTCTCTTACAAGTGTCTTGGTTGAAAGACTGGCAGTAAGGCATTGAAAAGAAGGGGACAGTTATTACGATACCATTTTACATGTTAATGATAATTTGGAAAGGTTGATAGTTTCAGCCCTCCCAAAGGCTTTTTAGGGAAATCTTGCAAATTTTTTCCTAGGTAGGAAAGGCCCAAAACTTTGATACTTGACACACCTCAGTGAAATTTGATTCTGGAGCAGCAGATGAAGAAATAATAGGGTCCTACATATCTGATAGAAATAGATTGCTAAGTGGAAAGGTGGAATCCTACTAATATTCCTACCGGAGACTGGAGAACAGATTCATCCTTTATTAGACATCAGGGAATGCATGTAAAGACTCCTTTCATGTCTCTGCTCCCAGAACCACTCATTTTCTCAGACAGACCCTTTCCTTTACAAGACGGGAAATTAACTGCACTGAAATATGAAATGAATACATTTTCAGTATGATGTCTTGATTTGTGTATGTCTTAGTTAGGCTTTCAAACATTTAGATTTTTAAATAGTCCTTCTGTAAATCTTTCTCAGAGATTTGTTGCGTTTTGTTTTTCGGCCCTTGGAAGAAGGGCCCTTGGTTATTGTCTGCACTAATTTCTTTCTGGTTCTTTTCCCCTTGTCTCTCACATTTAATTTGCAGCAGATATCTCAACTCCTTTGAAAAGTGTTTGGTTTTGGGTTTTTTTACACCAAATTCAGCAGCAGCAGCTCTGGTTTTTTTCAGATGATTTCATAATTTTCTCCCTGACATTTCCTTGCATTTGTATCACCTATTTATGTTTGAGATGAATGTCTATGGCTGTAATGACAAAAGAATGTTACAGATAGAGTTTGTACAATGTAGTCTGCTTGGTAATTCTTCATCTTCTATCAAGTGGCCATCAGGTGAAGCCTCGGAGGTGCTGAACACCAGGGAAAGAGATTTTACAGTGGTCACTGCTTCCTCATTGTCCCGTCTGATTGTATTTCACATGTGAGGCAGAACAATCCAAAATCTGGAGTGTCTTGTCTCATGCATAGTCTCAGCTAGTGATGCAGGATTAGGGTTTTTTCTTGGAAATCAGAAAATCAGATACTCCTGGAAGAAGACAGAGGTTGTGCCAGGCCTGCTGACACAGTGTGGTCAGGTCTCAAGAGCACTTCTTACTGGGATCCCTGCTTTTTATCAAATTCTTTTGTTTTTCCCACAAAGACATGAGAAAGAACATGACCAGAACATGCAGAAAGAACTGAGGATCTCTGCTCTATGTGCACAGGGAGATCAAGAGCACGGACTCATGACATCTTTTAGGTCATACCTCCAAGAAGACAGCTGTGATATTAGAGCTGGCCCTGGATGACAGGTTCAAAATGCTCTGTATGTGTTTTTCCTGCTGGTCACACTGTGTGCTTGCATATCCCAGGGGCTCATGAGTTCTGCCTCTCTGCCCTGACTTGCAGATCCTGGTAGCTGTCCCCCAGTCCTGGAAAAGCAGGGCTGCAAAACACAGGGAGGACCGTCAGAAATCCTTGGCACAGGGAAGAGTTATGCATGGACATACTGGTGTCAGCCCACAATCTGCCCAGGCTGCTGTGGTCCAGAAGAGTTATGAGAGAAATTACATTAGTGTCAGTTGTGCTGGAAGTTTTTCTTCCCAATGTTTTCCTGGCCTAGCTGGGGGGTGGTGAAATAAAGACCTGCCTTTGAATTCACCTGTATCAGTCCCCATTTCCATTGAATTCTTTGCTGATTTTGTTCTGCTTGAGGATTGTCTCTCATAACTGGCAGATTTTGTTGTAAACAATCTCATAGGGATTTATGTTCCTGTCTGGCTGCAGTTTTGCATAGATTTCTATTTTACAATGTGAAGTCAAGACAATTGTTTGTGGTTTAATGTCCTTTCCTTCCAGCATTTTGGACAGAAAAATTCACTTGTACTATTAAAATCAACATATATTTGGATAGAAATCAGTAATATTTTGTTTAGGAAATGTAAAAGAAGAACCAACAGACTTTCAGGCTGCCATCACTATCCCTCTCCTGCTGTATTTGCTGCTCATTCCTTCTGCTGGCAATATTGGCAAAAATTCTTGGAAAAGGTCAGGCTGTTCCCCAGAGCCAGCTCTAACCCCTCTTGTCTTTCTAGCTGTGTTTTTTTCAGGTGGCTTTCTGGCAGGTCCAACACAGATTGCCAGTTTCCCTCCCAAGAGAGAGAATTTGCAGAGACAGGTTTGAACTTCAGCTCATTCCTTCTTCCCACTGCTTGTGGGAGAATTTGGGATATCTGAGAAGAGAAACTTTGATCAGTGGCAAACTGGTCAAAAGAAAAGGCACTTCAGGGAGTTGGAAAATATTTGTGAGTTGAATTTAGCAAGTGGTCTTGTCTGAGAAAATAGTTTCCACAAGTGCTGAAACACTTCCTTTCAGACAGAACCTCAAGCAGGTTTCCTATATCATGCCATGAAAAATCAGAGTGTGCAGTGATTAGCTGTAGACAGGCTGTGGGAGGGGTGATGAGTTTCACTACAACACAATCAAACACCTCTTTTTGTGCCCCAGAGTGAAGTTTAAAATGGTTCTAAGCACTTAACAGGTTAGGATATTTTTAAAGTCAGGTGTGCCTTTGCACAATTTATCCCCAGGGAGTGAGTTCCTTCTTGTGATGCATCCTGCTTTACGCCATCTGCCAAGGCTGAGCAGCACCAGACTGTGAGAATTAAGAAATTGAGAAGATGAGCTGAAGTTCCTTTCCCCACTCTGTATTTCCAGTTTTACAATTCTTTTTTTAATCCCACAGCAAACACAGAGTAGCTCAGAGCTCAGTATGCGAAGACTTGTCTGATTTGGCCAGTTTTGGCCATCAGATATGTAAGTGCCATGACCATATGGTACCCTCTCATTCATTCAGTTCCTGAGCTTTGTTAGTCTGCTTATGTAGCTTCCTCAGCTGTTCACCTTAGTCAGAGTCTATTTTCTTTAATATACAGACTATATTTAAAAAGCCAAAACAATTTTTCAACTCCTTATTAAGAATTTATTTTTGAGCTGTTCATTTGTAGCTTATGTTTTTCTAGTGCAAAGACATATCCATCACGAGGTGGGAGGGTGTCATCAGTAAGAGTAAAACCATAATTTCTAATTTACAAGTTGGCCAAGTTGTAGTGTAGCTGTGTGCCACAAACAAGTCTGCAACGTGGATGTCCTAGAAAGCATTATTGCAATTTGCCATCCCACATGGCACCGACAGCTGAAATATTTCATTTGGGGCCACTGGCTATTGGAAGAAAAAGTGCATTCACTTCTTGGGAGCTGCTGATTCTCTTGTGTTTGCAGAACTGAAGTATCTCTGCCAAGCAAAGAGGGGAGGAGGGGGCAGGGACCCCTCTGTGCCAGTCCGTGACAGTCTCCTGTGCAGGAACAAGCGGACACTGGGCTGGCTGAAGGGGAAAGAGGATGCCCCTGCTCGGGGGGTGGGAGGGCTACAGCTTCAGGTATGGGAACAGGCGGATGCAGCACTGTCATCTGCGGCTGCCAAGCCGTGTCTCAGGCACCAGGAACACCACTGTATCTCACTGCATGCTGCTTCTCTAAATTTAGCCCTGTCAGTGCCTCCTGGGTTAGCTCTGGTCTGCGTCTGTAGCTGGGAGAGAGCCAAGGGCTGGAGGAGAGGATGGGATTCTGAGGGCCATAGCTCACACTCCCGTTCAGTGCCTCGCTGCCAGGGCCAAGGACCACTTTTCTCCTTACGTGGAAAAGAGAAGGAACCGTGCCCAGAATTAGAAAGAAGCGTAGCTTGGTGGCTGTGGCAGGGTGAATGAATTCTCCCATTCCTTTCTCGAAGGAGTGCAACAAAATCAGGGCTTCACTAGAGGGAATCAAGTATTTCACTCTTACGCTTTTACTGTCTTCCAGCACATTCCAAGTAACAAAACGGCTATAAATATAACTACCCTGCCAGCAAGCAGCTTTGGCTGGTGTTAGGAAGAAGAGATAGATTTCTGTTCACAGCTGGAAACAATCCTAAGTTCCCCTAGATGATGAGCTTCTTTGCGGACAGCATCACCACATCACTTTACATTTCTCTGAGTGATAATTAGGAAGCAGGTTCACGAACGTGAGGATACAAGTCTGGAAAATCCACTGTTCTGTGGTGGAAGGACAAGCATACAGTGATAAGGAATAGAAGGAATTTCCTTCTTTTGTTTTTCAGTGTATTTTATAGGCATGTGAAACAGGCCAACACGTCTCCAAATCATCCCTGTGTTCTCACTATAGTGAAAAAATGACATTTATCAGCACGGCTGGGTGTTAGAGAAGTCTATTAATGGAAACACTATGCAACTGTACAGAGATGGTATTTAGTAACGAGCACATAAAGCTTTTCTTCCATTAAAATGCTGCTTCGGGCAAGAATGTATTGCTTGATTAGTTTTTTGGAGAGCAGTTTTTCATTCATAATGAGAACACATATCTCAGCCACTGTTATTAGCGAGAACATGCACTAAAATGAGAATAGAGAGGAGGCAAAGCCAGGAAGCTGTCAGGGCAACGTTAAACAGCATCACGTCTTGACAAGGTGGGCTGTCAAGAGCATTTAGGTACCACAGGAAGCACGTGCTGTGCAAGAGTCACTGATAACAGCAGAGCAGTCAGATTGGATCACTCGGCCGTCTTGGTGCTTGCTCCTCCCCAGCATTTCTCTACTGTCCTTGGCTTTTAGGATGCTGTGGACAGAATTGCATGTTGCAGATTTCTAGGGGCTGGGTGCCTGGTTCTCATTTGTTGACTGAAGAGGTGAGTGATTTTTCCAGAGCTTAAATAAAAAGGCAGCTCCTCACTGCAGTGCCTTGCATGGAGTCAGCTTTTGTTCTGCAGAGGGCAAGTGGCTGTCGTGGTTGAAGGAAAGGTGAAACGCAAAAGTAAAACAGAGTCCTTCAAGCAGTCACTTTGACTGGAAAAAGGACAAACTCAGTTTCGTTTCCCTTCTTCTGATCATCTCTGTTGCAGTATGTGAGCCAGAGACAGCGGCTCTTGCTGTTCCGCATCGTCACTCCTCTGCTTAGCACAGTGTGTGGCCGTTTGCATCCAGGCACAAGCACCACGCAGAAAGAGGAGGTTTGTGCTGCCCTGTTTGCCTTGGCCATATGAATGCATCATCAGTGAGAGATAAATAACACAACAGAAACTGTCAGTGAAGTGAAATGGCAGTGTCATCCAGTTTTCTGTGAGGGGAGAGTTAGAGACAATGGAGGTTAAGCACAGATGGCAAGGAGTAAAGGGCGTTTCCAGCAACGAAGGACGAAAACCCTCTGCCTCATGAGCACTGCAGAGGCCAAAGCGACTTCTTTTCCAGCTGATGGGTGAGCTTGTGTCTCACCCAGAGCTTCACAATCTTCTCTTTGGTTCCCTTTCTCCCCCCTCAGAGAGTTCAGCCCAGCCGAACAAGTGCTTTGCAGCCCCACACTCCTTTGAGTGCAGGAGTTTTGAGGTACAGGCTCACTAAGCTCAGTCAGACTGGGGCTTAACTGACAAGAGGCACCCAAATCAGAACAGCCAGCATGTCTGTGTAAACCAGCAGAGCCCCTGGGCCCTCTGCCCTACAGGGAAACACGTGCTTGCTAATTAGAGGAACCAACTATTAAATTGCTCTGCTGTTCTCCTGCAATCTGTCACTGGGGGTTCTCCCTTGAGATCCGAGCTCAGATCTCTGAGTGTTTGCATGGAGGAACCCCGGCTGCTCCCAAAGTTTCCCTTCTCATCCCCTCTCAACCTGACTGGGGAAGAAAAAAGTCACACACATATCCCAGCACTGCTCCCCACATAACAGTGCAACTGTGGCCAGGCTGACAGAACATAGTAGTTGAAAGTTCTTCCTTTAAAACCACCCATTTGCTGCTTTTTTTTTCCCTCTGAGATTATAGTATTTCTGCTACCAAATGAGTTTTGGGATCAGATAAATTTGAAATAGTTAAAATTGTTACAAAAAACCCCAAAAGATAAAAATGAACTTATGAACTTAAGACTAAATCTGTGAATTACTGTTCTTTCCCCCTGTTTGCATACCTCACTACTTTCTGGTTTCCTTCTGACATGGAAACTTCTATTATGACTGCAGCCTTGCCAGAAAAGCTAAAATCAGAAAATACTGCTGGATAACATTCACAGGAGCTTTGTAGGCAAAGAGGTAAACCTACATAAATATTTTAAGGCTCAGACACTTCTTGAATTAAGCTGCAATCGCTCTGTCCAGCTTTCATCATTCAGTCCTTTCCTGTGTTTAGCGTGGTTGACCAAGTTGAACAGATTTCATGGAAGCTGCAGGATAATTGAAGTTTCTGCTGCTTATGTTTGCTATTTCTTCCAAAGTACTGGAGGAAGTTGCTCCTGAGCTTGATGTTTTCTCCCTGCTGTAACATGAGCTGCTTGACAGATTAATGCATGTATTTTCTTATCTGTCAGTTTTTACAGCGTGCCATGAGCTTTGGGACTATTTTTATTGCTTATCACTTTCTCCAGAAAATTAGTGATTATTTGTACTTTTATTTTTTTACTACTATAAGAGTTCAGGCTGTAATTGACATTTCTTGGGACCATCTCTAAGTGTAAGCAACCTTCACAGCAATATTTACTTGCTCTGCTACAATTCTGGGACCTTTTCTTGTACTGAATACTTTGATTCACAGAGAGAGATGTCACTCTCCCAGGCTGAGGAGAGAAAAGCAGTGCAGTCCTTCATCCATTTTCCAGACCTGGATTTTCATCCGGTCTACAAATGGAGCCTTGAGTCTTGCCCTCTGATATACTGTGATGTGCCTGTGCATCACCCAAAATCATATTTATGTGTCTGCATGAGAAAATTAACTAATTAGGTAGGAGGTCTGGGAGTGTTTAAACACACAAGGTTGTCATCTCAAAAGGCAGGAGTCACAGGGAGCTTCCTCTGAGCTTTCCCGAGCTCTTATGTATCTCCAGTTTAAAGTTTTGTGGCAGCTCATGTTCTCCAAGGCTTTGTGGAAGAGGGTCCTGGATGTCATCAGGTAAAAAGATGCTCTGTTGGAGGGCGAAGGGAAGATATGTGCCAAAAGGAAAACTGGCTTTGGAAAAGGATTCAATGCCCTAGAGGAACATTAGCTGTTTACCCAATTTCCTTAGAGGATGTCTGATTCCTTAAGGATTGTCAGTTTCGTGTGTTCCCAAACACCTGGTGTGATTTACATCCCATTCCTCCCATTTCCAGCTCCACAAGGCCAGGAGCTGGCCTGCATCCCATTTTAGTCTGAGACATAGGTGATAGTTGTATCTAGGAGAGGAGACCCTTCAGCCTAGTTCTTGAGTGTTTAGGCTCTGGAGGATGGATAGGCACCCTGAAATGGGGATAACAGGGCATGGAAATAAAGACAAGGAGAAATACTTTCTTCCAGAGACCTCTTGCATTTAGTACAGAACTGAAAATTGGTGAGGAACATTCTGTGAAATTGCAGGGAGATATCAAGGTGCTGTGTTCATTTAGTGTCTTAGAGAACTTAGAGATCTGTGCAAGAATTGAACAGGGGTGGTACAGTTTTAAAAAAGACAAGACTGGAGAGGGTTGTGGTAAGAGCCTACATTCATAAAACAGCTTCTCTTTTTCCATGGAAGGGCCATTAATTGTTCTCTGCTAAGGAGATTTTTTTTCCCCCCCCTATTCTTGTCTCAGCCTTTATCAGCTGTTTGTACTGCTAAGACATCTATTGTACAAGGAGCTGACTCAGAGCTCAGACCTGCAGTGTTCTTAGGATCTTGATCTTCGGGACAGAAATACACATATCAAATTTAATTCTGCTCATAAAACTGACACGATCCAGACCACCAGGCCTAAAATATGGCCTTGTGGGTTTTTATGATTGGAACAGAAAAGTCAAATGTCTTCATTTTCATTTCTCCCTGCTCCAAAAAGAGAGAAAAAAATAATATATTTATGCATCTGTACCTACAGATGTCCCGCTATCTGTAGACACTATCATACATTTCACTACACACTCAAATAACACCCAGATATTTAAGCTTAACCCATCAGCATGAATATACTAGAAAAGAGAAATGCCAAAATAAAGAGAGCAGTGTTGTCTTCATAATTCTAGACGTATTTCTAGGCTTAAAGCAATGCCACAGTGTTGGTCTTTTAACAAAAACACAAAGTTGTATCTAGTGGTTTCCACTCCTGGAAACTCTCTGTCAGAGTTTGAGGAAAGTTTTCATTTCAACAGAAAAAAGAATGGGCTAATGCTGGCACAAAATCTGGGAAATCCATCCTCTGCATTCTTTGTGCTGCTTCTAACCTGCCACTCAGAGCTCTAGAAACAGGTAGAGCTCTGCTTCTCCATTTCTTACTGAGGGATGTGAGAAGGACAGCAGTATGGGACACAGAAAAATGAGTCAAGGAATTAGCACAGCAACAACTTCAGGCATTTGGGGAACATTCAGCCCATTTAGAAAAAATCCCACATAAATGTGTGCTGGATAACAACACTGGAAAATAAATTACAGAGAAAAGAGAAGCTGATATAATTGTTGTAAACAAAGCCAAGTATACAATTAGAGCTACTCAAGGCTTTTATTGTGATAAAGCCAGTTAATCCAACAAAATCCTTGCTCAGTTCTTTTTAAAAACAAACACAAAAAAATTCTGTGCTAGAGAAGCAAACTCCACAGAGGAGCTATGTTTTATCTCCAACAAAATTTAGTAAGAGGAGGGTAAAGAGCAAGATTAGTATTTTCTGGAGGGCTTCTGTTGAGAAAAAAATAACTGGACATCAAATCTTAACATCAAAACCAAGAATAAGGAATAGCAGGGATGGAACAGCCATGCTTTGAAAACAAAGCCTACACATTTCTGGTTTTTAGGCCATCTAATCAGCTTTGCTCTGCCCTTGTGGCTGCACCACTGCTCTTCAGTGTTGTGTCCCAAAAGGGCACTGAAGCACTCAGCATCTGAAAAGCACCTTTATCATTCTGCAGCCAGAGCAATACCGACGTGTCTGCCACAGAAACCCCACTGCTGGGTCTCCCTCCTGCAGGCAAGGCAAGAGCACCACAAGTCCCTGGGGTAAAACCAGCAGACATCCTGGACTGGGGTATGGCTGGTTTGGAAGCAGGTGAGTTGCCTGGGTGGTTTTGCAGTGCAGTGAGACCCAGTGGCACACACAGTTTAGGGTGTAGGGAGGTGGCAGTGCTGAATGAGTGCTTGAGTCTGGTTTTTACAACACCCAGCTCCAGGCAGGACAAACATATCTATCTTCCACTAGGAAGCATTATCCTTAATAGGGCCAGCTGCATCAAATTCATCAGCCAGGAGAGATGGGCTAATGCTGGCAGTGCTGCCAGGGGGCCTGCTGTGCAACCTGGAGATGGATGAGGTGCTGTGGGGAGAGAGGCAGCAAGGCAGTGGACACCTTTTCCCATTTCAGCACAAGAGAAATGCCTGGGGAGCACCAGAGATGCACTGCAGCACTGTTCCAAACAGATGGTTGGTCCCAAATGCATTGCAGGGTTCCAGGAAACCTCCAAGGCCTGAAGTGTCTTTGCCATCAGTGCCAGTGCCCAGAGGTGGAACCCAGCAGCTCTCCAGATCACCGCTTACACTAAGAGGGGAGTCACGTTATGGGATGCAAAGGAAGAGGGTTTTTGGAATTGCACAAGGCTTGTGGGATGCTTAGTGGCAAACCAAAGGGAGGAAGAGGCAAGAGCAGGGTGGTGGTTGAGTGATTTGGGGAAGAGCAAGAATGGGAGAGTAGAGGGGTGAGTGAATAAAAGGGGCAGGCATGTAAACAGTTTGCTGGTCAGTGCACTCATCTGGGTGTGCTCTGCACCTAGTCAGCACATCCTGGCCTCCACCCATGCTGAATGGCTTTCTAACCCTTCTCTGTTTCCTGTGGGCACTTGCACGTGTGAGGGTGTGAGTGCAGCAGCTGGAGCTGGCCATGGGTCAGGGTGTGACTGGTGTGAGTGTGGTTGTGAGCTGAGATCCAGCAAAAACATGCTGGGATCAGGAGACACAGACTGGGAGGAAGGTGTGCGTGTGTGAGGGGGTGTGGGTGTCTCTGGGGTCACCTCTGGGTGTGACAGCACCTCTGTGTCCCTAGGAGCGAGGACACAGGGGCTGTGGGACCAAGGGTGCCATTCGCTTAAGAGCTGGACTCTGTGATCCTTGTGGGTCCCTTCCAACTCGGGAGATTCTGTGATTCTGTGATAAAGAAGTGTGGTGTGGTGTGTGGGCATGTGCCTACTGGGAAAATGCTTTTAGCCTTACTCCTGTTTGGAGCTGAGGGTGTGGAGCTGCAGCAGCCTCACATCTCTTAGGCAATTGAATCCAGTAGGCTGTGTTTTCTTGGACAGTACCAAGATTTGACCTTGGTTTGGGAATATCTAAAAACAATGTAGTTCCTGCAGAGGTTGCTGAGCTGTTTCTTGAAGTCAGCCCTATTTCTTGAGCTGACAGGTTAACAAAGTAGACACTCTTTAGATGTTTCTTCTCAGTCTGTATATTCAAGATACAAGATAATCCAGGAGGGTGTTGGCTTACCCAAGATTTGTATTTTATGGAAAACTGAGTGAAATGTGCTTTGACTCACAGCCAGTGATAACTGAAGTTAGAGTTTGTAGGGGCTCTGAACTTCAATTTGAGAAGTAAAAAAATAAAATAATGATAAAAAAAATTAAGAATAAACGCATCCTGTGGCATACTGAGGTACAGCACAATTTCTTACACTTCTTGTCATTTGGATAATGAGGACATTTATAATCACAGCAGGAACACTGTCACAGGGTAAGTTTCCTTAATGCTCTGTCTGAAAAACACCAGGTGACTAAAGAAAAGAAAGCTTATTACAATTAGTGCTGCTTGAGAACTTCTGGATGCTGTGCTTGCTGCCTGCAAATCTGTTGTTCATCAAAACTGAAATTTGGTGTGAACAGGTTTTAGTGGCTCTTTTCTCAAGGATGAATATGCCCTGCACATCCCAGACCAGCTCAGACTGTTGAAGCTTTCAGCTCCCTGCCAGACTTTACTGGCATTGTCAGGTTATAATTCCACCACTGGCAACAAAGAGCTGTTGCTTTTCTGAAGGCCTCAGAGAAAATGTAACAAATGCTTTACCTTCTCCAAACCAGCTCACTGTCCTGATGACCAGAAATGGCCCTAAAGCCAGATTTTCTTAAGCTTTTCCACTCCTGAGAGCAGAAGAGCTGGGAAAAAAAAGGAGAAGAAAAAGCTCCAAGTAGAACAGTAGAGAAAAGCAATAGTGGAAAAACAGCCAAACAGATTTCCTGGTCTTTTCTAGCAGAGAGTAGACATCCTGATAAACAGATAGGATAATCCTTAACTATTGTGTGCTTCACTCGTAGGTTGTCTCTGACATGTGACTTACCATTAAATACCTGCCACCTGTCCTTGAAGGGACCTCTTGATTTCAAAGGGTACAAGAACATCCTGCTGAGGCAGCCTTCCACACTGTTCAGGGCGGCCAGCTGCCTCACTGGACTGTGTCCCGGAGGACCTTTGGTGGCGTTGATGGGGTTGTGTTAACTGTGAGCCACTCTATGGTATATACAGCTGCCTGGGTTGGGTACCACTTGAGGAGGAAGATGATGAGCTGCTTCTGGGAAAGGTTTCTTTTTTGGAGGGCCCAGCACCATGTTTCCTCCTCACTATTTATACACAAGTACTGTCCTAGCAGCTCTGCGAGTTGTTGGGCCTTAAAAGCTTGCTTTCTCTTGGGAAACTCCTCTGTAAAGTTCCTGGGAACATCAATTCTAAGCCTTTGTCCGAGCAGCAGGTTGCGTGTCACTTTGGTACATTACTATTATTTCCTTTATGCATCTGAAAGAAAAATATATGTGTCCCATAGCTGAAGGAAGGGACATGTCCAATCTGCAACCTGTGTAGAAGCTCTGCTATACTGATAAATAAATGTCACCTCTTCAGAGATGTCTGAACAGCCCCATAACACTATCCTAGGTGACACAAAAATGCTATAATACAACATATGGCTTTCCTTTGGTCTTACCAATGTTTAACTCGGTCTCTTCCACCTTATTTGGTTTGATTAACTTACGGATGAGGTTTTTCATTTTCATACAGTTTCACTTGCAATGATTTTCAGTAACCAGGCAAAGCTGCCTTCTCTGTACAGCCCACGTACCCATCAGGAGAGTCTCCCACCCTTTACTGGCCTGAAGTCCTTTGAAAATATGGCTTATTCTCAATTTTCTTCTTGAATATTGAGCATTTTCTTCCAAACATTCTCCCAGACCTCCCTTGCTTGCAGCCATCTGTGAAGGACTCCTGAATAATTCAGCAGTACAAAGCGGCTATCAGTACCCTTGGCTCAGCACCATCCAAAGCGAGCCACACACTGCCAGAGGCTCCACCACCATATCCTCACCTGCCCCTTCTGGGACACATAAAACTCCCAGACCATTTCTTCCTCCACAAAAATATGTCCAACTTCTATTAATTGTAGCTGTGTTCTGTATAAGGCAAGCAATTAACTCCCAATGATCCCAGGCAGCACATCCCTGTCTGTCTTAAACATGTTTATAGGTGCATATGCATATTGTTGATGAGCAGGTTTCTCTTTAAAACTCACTTTTCTTATTTAAAAAAGGCTCAGAGGACATGTCCTTAGAATTACAAACTACTTGTGGATATCATTAACTTATCAATGGGTTTTACATACAGCAGTTCTGGGTCTGTTGTCACACCATCCTTGCAGGTCACTGGGGCAAGATGAAGGTTGGACAGAGAAGCACAACTCATCTGCCCGCTGGGGCTCTGCAACACAACCTCTTTCCAAAGCGTTTCCAGGAAAAAAAAAATCTTTGCTGACAGCCCAAAAGACTGACCACAGTTTCCTCAGTGTACACCTTACCTTGAGCATGAGCAGCTTTCAGCGTGATGGTGCTGGAAGCTCTGACAGGATTTTGTGTACAGGCTCTGCGCTGTGCAGCCAAGTTGTGGATGGCTGCAAAAGTCCCATGGGAAATACGCCTTCACTGTGTAAGAAGGCACGGGGAAAAGCAACCCCAGCCTGCTTCATGGAGCACAAGGGGCTGCTTCCAGCACAAACCCTGTCTGGAGCCTTGTACTGGTCCTTGCTCAGTCCTCTTGGAGGACAGCAGTTGATAACAGCGCACACACACACATGTCTAGATCTACTAAATCTTATCCTCCCTCTAAGAGTGACAAAATGATGCTCGGCAGGACAGGAAGGCAAATTCACACATTTATCTCTCCTGAATTTACGAGCTGAATTTTGATCTTTCATTTGTTGGTCATCCCTAAAAATGGAGACTTTACTGTGCTGCAACTCAGACTTCTGGCTTTTCTTTCTGCCCTGAAATTCATAATGTCTGGCTAATGAGCTTAGGCATGGATGTCAGGAGAGTAGCTGTAGTGCAAAGAGAGAAAAGCTTCAGTTTGCTTCTGGAAAAGGCTTTTCTGCCTATGGTAAGAGAAAAAGATGCTTTGATTCATAGCAAATGAGCCTTTCCAAATAAACTTGGCTGGGCATGCAATGGCATCTTCCTGTCACTGCAAAATAAATTCCTCCTGAAAAAAAATCCCTTTTGATAAACAACTCTCAAAGTGATTTTGTCAGGTCAGAATTTAAACAAGAAATTTCCTGCCTGCAGCGGGCCAAAGTCAGGAAAAAATAGGGATGGATCCTCTCAGCTATAGGCAGCTGGGATTTTTCCATCCTGGGTGCCCTTTCTTCATAGTGTGTTGTGCTCCCAAAGCCACCCTGAGCACGCTTCACGCTCTGCTGCTGCCCTGGTTAACATGGCAGGAGGCACGGAAAAGCTGTGAGTGAATCCTTGGAGCTGGGGCTCTGCACTATCTGAGCATGGCCCCTGGAAGAGCCACCTCCTCGGAGTCAGAGCAGATATCCTTTGCAAAGACACACTCCAGTTTCACTTGGCTGGCCCACAGCCTGTCTGCTCCATGGGGAGGGGTCACCCCCTTCTGCATTAAGCAGGCTGGGTGAAATGCCACGCTCTGTTTGATATAGATGACAGGGCTTGGCAAGCCAGGACAGGACCTCTGGGCTGTCAACTGAGAAGTCCCAGAGCTGGAAATACGGCAGGCACCTCCCTGGGGACCAGGAGCTGTTCAGACTAGTGCAGAGGACCATGAATTTTTTCTGTGCCCGTGGGGGATGCAGCCTGGCCAAGCAGGGATAACATTTGCCCACCTGTGGTGTGCAGTGTTGCATAGATTCGAGCAACATCTGCAAAGCTGGCAGGCAAGCTTAAACCTCCCTGCCCCACCATCGGGGATTTTTATTTTGGCATCTTGATATCTCTTTTTATCTGGTATCTCACAGCGCTTGGGTGTGCAAGTGTTGCTCCTGAGGGGCTGGTGCAGGATGTGAGCCAAGCCCAGGTTTCCCACTGGGCACTATTGACATCCTTGCTACCGTTCCTTGTCTCACAGGCTGCCGAGGGCTTCCTAAGGTCTGACCTCCCTGCACACACCCAGATATGTTAATTGCCATGGCAAATTTCTTCTCAGCCCAGAATTTATACCTTTCCAGAATTCCTACCCTTGGAATGAGCAGATTATTTCCCTTTTTGGACATATCTGTGCAAGTTCAGCAGTATCAGGAGAGATACCGAGAACCTTGAGGACAGCCATTTGTCTACTATGACTTCTAGAGGAAGAGGACACCAACACGATCAAGGTGTTTCTGTCCTAAAGCGAAGAGATCCTTCCCAGAGCTCAAATCTCTGTTTAAGGCTCTCTAGGTTTTGAATCAGAACCTATTCAAAGCTCATCTGTCTCAAATGTTTGACAGAACCCTAGCCCCCTAATCAAGCTATCATTTCCCTCCATTTTCCAGTAATCTCACAAAGTGTATCTTCCCAAAGTATTGTTTGCTACCAACTCACCTATAACATATGCTCCATTTCCCTTTGGAATGAAGGCCCATTCCCACCCTGTGGCATTGCTGAGGGGTTTTCCAAAGCAGATGATACCACTGCCATCTTTTTCCAGGCCCCTAGCAAACTCTAGCTCTGCAAGTCTAATTTGGCCCAGACCTCTTTGTTTCCAGTATTTGTTCTTTCAGTCCCACTCATCCATTAAAAAGCTTCATTTGGCTGTGCAAGTCTTCCTCTGCTCGGCAAATTAAAGCTATTTTGTCAAAGATTATTTATGGGTCTTGTAGTTCTTTGTCTTTCCCTCTCAATCCTCTTTGTTCCATCCCAATCAATATTTTAACCATCCTGCTCCATTTCTGTGTGTTCTACTCAAGTTCCTGTGCTGTTGTTCTCTCTCTCTCTGCCTAAATGTGCATGAGTGTGATGAAGTGCCTCCAAACAAATTTCAGAAATCAAGCTCAATTGTCATCTTTTTGACTAACAGTCAGTGATACCTACTGACTGCTTATGGAGGGCAACAGAGCCAACCATGAGAAATAAACTTCAAGGAGAGGGATAGGAGAAGGAAAGAAAAAAAGGAGGGAAAAAATAAATGAATGAAGAGTTGGGGAGAGAGAGGAAAAGAGTCTGCAATCCCTCAGTGAGACAGAGAATCAGAGCCTATGAAAACCGGATGAATTATTGATGAAATAAAACTTTTAAGGGATTTATATGCTAATTAATAACTGAGTTAATTCTTATTAAATGGCAAACCCTCTGATTATGCCACCCAGCACAGCCATGATAAAAGCAGCTCTGCTTTCTGCAGCTCCAGGCTGTTCTAAAGGCTGCCAGGATTTGTCCCCAGAAGTCACTCAGAAAAAGGAGCTTTCAGGGTCCCTTCACACCTCTTTTGTTATCTGTGTGTTAATCTCAGTAGATGAGAGGTGTTGCCCTGATGTGGAAAGTGCCAGCCACATGGATACATGAAGTTCAAGAAAACAACAGTTGACAGACTTTAGTTTGCCTAATGAAAAATTGGGTTTTCTCTCATTTTTAAAAGTGGATCTGTAGAAATTTACAGATATGGGAAGCATCTGGCGATATGAGTCTGCTCAACTCACGGGGGAGAGTGCAAGAAATGAGCATTTTTTGATTTTGAGGTGGATAACTAGATATTGCAGTGACCTTCTTAGGCAAAGGGGAAGACCTGCATCACTTGAAATCTTGGATCCGACCTTTTCTGAAGTGGCATGATTCAATTCAGTATGAAGTTGTCAGATTCAATCACACAGCCTTTTAGATGGAAGGGAAAAAACTAATTCTTCCTGTTCTTTGATCAGCCTGGAAGGTCACTGCAACCCCATGCTATTTTTTTGTCTATGAGCAACGTGCCTACAAGGTCAACATGGTGAAGATATTCCAGGATGAATAAGCCTTTAGAGTCTTAGGAAGTGGCTGTTGAAGAGTTGTGGCGGGTTGACCTTGGCTGGGTGCCAGGTGCCCACTAAGCCGCTCCATGTCTCCCTTTCCCAGTGGGACAGGGGAGAGAATAAGATGGAGAACAACCAGCGGGTGAGATAAGGAAGTTTTATTACAGTGGAAGAAAGAAACAAGCAAGAGTTTGCACGCGCATAAGCGAGGGGAAAAGTCAAGCTCTGCTTCCCATCAGCGAGTGATGTTCAGACACTTCCCGGCAAGTACGTGTAGTAGTTTCTCCAGAAGGCAAACACTGAAGAATCACAGATACCCCCTCTTCCTCCTCTCTCCCTTAGCTGATGTATCCGAGCTGGTGTCATATCTATGGACTATCCCCTTGGCTAATTTGGGTCAGCTGTCCTGGTTGTGTCCCCTCCCGGGATCTTGCCCATCCTCTTTGGTGGGGGAAGGAATGTCAGAGGGACAGCGCTGCTCGGCAGTAGCCAAAACACTGGTCTGTTATCAACACCCGTCCAGCTACCAACGCAAAGCACAGCACTGGGAGGGCTATGAACTCTACCTCAGTCAGACCCAATACAATCTCCACCTCTTATTCTATACCATTTGCATCATACTCACATCCCACATAGTCTATGTATCTTCCAACTCTTCCATTATATTTATTTCTCATTACTGGAATCCTTTCTTACCCACATAGCTTAAACTACATCCTTAAACCATCTCTAGACCAAATATACCCATGGGATATAGTCCTTCACAACCTTGTCTAACATGGGTCCTTCCCATGAGCTGCAGCTCTTCATGGACTCCTCCAGCATGGATCATTTCGCCAGGGTACAGTCCTTCAGGATCTGCAGTGCGGGCTCCCCGTGGGGTCACAGGTCCCCCCAGGAGCCTGCTCCAGCCTGGGCTTCCCATGGCCTCACAGCCTCCTCCAGCATGGCATACTCTGTGGGCTGCAGGTGGATATCTGCTTCTCCATGGAAAAAGACACAGCTATTCACAGACTCACAGAGATGCTGCTCAGAGAGGACAGGCTTGGAGTGGGATTGTCTCCAAGTGCTAGGACAGGCAGCTGTGGTTTTGCTTATGTGAGTTTCGAAACACTCCAGGAAGGGTGATACCCCATCTTACAAACGTCTGTGTATGCACCACTATCCTGGGAAGAAGTTTTTCCAATGTCCAACATGAACATCCCAAACTGCATCTGTGGCCGTTGCCTTCGTTCCACTACCTGGACCTGCCAAGCAGAGCTTGGCTTTGTTATCTTGGTTCTCACCACCAAAACTATAGTTGTCCACCCAAACTATATTAGATGTCCCTTTTGTTTCTGCTTTTCCAGGGTAAACCTGTCCACTGCCCTCCACTGATTCTTGTATTTCAGGTGTTCTAAGCCTGGATCATTTTTGTAGGACACAAATGGACCAGCAGCCTGGGGTCTGATGTGATTGTGGAGATGGTGTATGTCATAAACCAAATACCACATTTGCAAAAACCTGATTTTGCAGGTTCAGTAACCAGAAGAAAATTTCCAAGGTCTACAGCAGATGTGGAGCAGTCCTTCAACCCACATGTGCACCAAGGGAGTCATTGCTCTGTGGGAAACAGCATTCCTTGCTGTGAGTTCAGATATAAAACCTGGGCACAGTGGAACTGGAAGCTGTGCAAGTGGCATCAGGCTTTATAATAAAGGCATCTGAGATTAAAATTTTGCTCTTACAGAATGAAATTATTTTGCTTTCTGATATTCCTTGTCAAACAACCGACTAGTGCTGGTGGGCATCACGATCTCACAGTCATCCTGAAATGAGGGCAGCATTTTGCTGAAGTGGTGAATCTGCCATACCTCTAATTTCTTCTTTATCCACCCTAGAGTAAAGTCAGCAGCAGCAGACGTAGCTGCTTGCCTGCACTTCTCCCTAACTTTTTGAAAGGATAACCTATGTTAGACAGTTTTGAGTTAGCAACAAAGCTTTTGTTTCCTGGGACAAGAACGTGTAGAAAACTGCTCTTGAAATCCATGGCCTCCTAATCCTTTTAACACTGCATAATCAGAGTGCACAGGAGGTAGCAGGAGAATCTGGTGAAAAATTAGCAAGAAACAATAATGAAGATTTTAAAAATGGAGCTCTGGTAAGCTGCTTAGAGAAGGACATTTAAATCTTCTTTTTGAAGTTGCACATTCACAGATTTATACACTATTACAAAACTAATCATGGTTCTGCAATGTTTAATATCACCTTTTGTCATTACTCATGGCTGCATAGCCTTTCACGTGTTATATTCTGTTATTTTTTTTAATCAAGAACTTCACATCTTTTTTATTTATTTTATGCAGTGCTTTTCTTTCCCTCATGAGCATTTTAAATTTATTCCATGTTTTATTCACTGAGTAGTGAACTTATTTTCTTTGAGCATCCACTGCATAAAAAAAAAAGCCTTTATTCTTTTAGCAATGAGAGTCCAGATGTCTCCAGCTAAACTGATGCTGTGTTTTGCACGAACCTATAAAATCAGAGTATTAAAAGACTCTAATCCCCTCCCCCCAAAGGAATTATATTAGTGTCTCAACAACGTAACTAGATTTGGATTCTATCTTGTTGTCTTCACTCAGGTTTTAAGTTCTCCGTCAGATCAGTGGGCCTGGGAAAATATTAGTGGTTAAGGTATTTGAACAGGGATTTAAGAACAGCTGAAAGGGGTTAGGTACACAGCCCTCATTACACTCATATTCTGTACTGCAGGAAAGAGATGCAGGATAGAATTCTCTAGAAATGAGAAATATCTGGAATATTTTTACTATCCTTCACCATCTCTCTCCTTCATGTTTTGGGTTAAAATACGTTGGTCGTGTTTTTTAAGTTGACAGAACTCTGTGTTAATGTTGCTATATTCTAGAACAAACAACTTGTCTCTGTCTTTCTGCTTTAAAACTTCTCAGACCTTAATACATTTGGAAGTCAGAATTTAAAATTTGCTATACCACTCTGGCAATAAGCCTAACATGTACATTAAGACACATTTATACATCAGATTTTCCATCTGCAGCACAAAATTGACTTCCTGCTGCCTCACAATGATTTCACCCTAGTTCCCCCTACTTACTTTCCATCTTTCTTTATGCAAACCTTTGCATCTACGAAGATACCAGTGAGCAAGATACAATCTATCTGTGTAAAGATAGATATTTATATACATACGTGAATCTTACCTGGGAGCACTGGCTCAGTTTATACATGTGGCTGTAGAACTGCTGTATTTGTGTGATTATGTAATCAGCAGTAAGTTAAATTACCCCTGTTTGTGTCCATACCTGACCCTCAGCTTCAACAGTTCAAAAACCCAGAAGCCTTACAGAATGCTCCTAAAATTGGTATCTGCTTACGTATTTCCAAGTGCCTGCAGCCACGTGCACATCCCCTTGGCTTGGAGAAAATTCTGTTTGCAGCATCAGACTGGAAAAACCTTCATTTTATCCTTTGTACATCCTGAAGTAGAGCAAGCGTTTTGCTCCAGGAATATCTGGATTGTTCCTGATGCAGCCTATCCATTTTGAAGCCTTACCACGTTTTGGGTTTGGCATGCTTTCCTAGGACACAGAGCATGTGGGATCATGCTGCCTGTCAGGCACTCAAGTCTCTTGGCCAATCTTACCCAAACTCGACAGTGGTCTCACAGATTCCGTGCATCTCGGAATGTTGTGAAACGATGTGGACAGGGAATGAGCAGTCTTTACCATGGCACCAGAAGGCCTGCACTGGAAGGTCAGCCCCTGAGAAACATCAGGGGAGACACACGCCTCATCCTAGGCATGCTGCTAGGCAGGGCAGGCATCTTCAGAAGGGAAAGGTCTTTGGGAGCCATGTAATTTGTGACATATAACTAGGCCATGTCTTCCCTGTATCTATTTCTTTCAGTGAAAAGCATATGCCACCTCTGTACCCTTGACAGCGTAATTAGGTGCCTGTTCTCACCAACAGTGACCACTCTTCCTTCCCCAGGTCCAGACCTGATGAACGAAACAAGCCCTGGGGTTATCCTGGGCCAGCTTCACAGCCCAGGCGCAGGTGGGAACAGTGTCAGGGGAACAGCATGGCTACACCACACACTCCTTTGTGTGCGGGTACAGCCACCAGCCCCGCAGCTGGGCAAAAGCAAAGTGCCTGCTGCTCTGGGCTGTACTGACCAGCCACACCAGCCAAACAGCCAAAATGGGAATGGAGTTCCTCTGGAATTTCTGTCAGATTGGGACAAAACCAGGGCCCTCCTGAAAAACGCTTTAGGCCTTCCTAATTGGCTGTGGGTCATCCCCTTCCCGCTGCCTCTCGCTCAGGCAGTGACTCTGCCACAGGGATCCTGGTGTTTTCCTTCCCCTGGCAGCTTTGCAGATGTTGAGAAGGTTTTCTGTACAGCTACTTCCCAGTGAATTATGGACCAGCCCCAACTGCTCATTCTACTGCAGCTTAGATGAAAAGATGGAAAAAAGCAGAGACCATTTTTCTTGCTTCTGTCTCCTGGGGGCTAAGCCATAAACACACACTCAGCGCACACCTATAATTTATCTCTCTTTATAAGTTAAATGTTCCTTGTAGAAACTAGTTTTAAAAAACCAACTCTGCTTCTCAGTTTTTTCCTCTAGTTTTTTTTTTTTAATTGTTTCTTATTACAGTATGGATGATCTAACTGCTGTTCTCACTGCTCTGGTTGATTATGTGACTAAAATGCAGTAATACTCATCTCCTGTAGTTTCATCTGATGCCAGTTAATGCTAAAATAATGATTTAGGGTATGTTTTACTTACAGTTACTACATTCTGTAAAACGTACTCTTGAGATGAGTCCCTAAAGCACTTTTCTCTCTCAGTTTTGCCACTGGGGGCAACACAGAAAGTCACATCTTGCACAGGTTTGAAGGGCATTTCTTTGGACACTCAATTCCTGCAGAGTGAAACACCTCATCATCTGGACTTTGCAGGGCCAAATAGGAGGGAAAATGTGCTTTTACAAGGTATCTTCTGGGGTGATTTTTGCAAAACCCAACTGCTTTGAAAATGGAAATATTTGGAAACACAACCTCTGTGACTCATTGGTCTTCCAGTCCGGATACCTTCATAGGCTCACTCTGCAAACAAGGCTCCAGGATGAAGTGATGTGTCCTTCTGCCTGACGAGTGCCTGTGAGAGCTTGTTTGGCCCAAGAAAGGGGAATGGTCACAGGAAATAACCGTGCTGAAGTTCCCGTAAAAGTTTCCATGAGCCATTCTATACAGACAGGCTTAGTTTGGGGATGTTTCAGTAAAAAAAAAAAAATTTCCATAGAGAAAAGCATTGGAAAGAAGTGACTGAAACAAAAATGTGAGAAGAAATGCACGAGTTAGGAGAAGAGGGAGTAGACCAGAACTAATAATGCTATCCCCTCCAGCTTACCACACCAAAAATGTCACAGGTTTGATTGACATGTAAAATTAGTGCTGTACTTTACAGCAATTTTGAAGCACTCTTGCAAGTAAAGTGCAAAAATACTGCTGACAAGCAGGCTGTAGAGACAGTAAGGAAAAACAGAAACTGAAGAAAACTTTTCATTTATCAAAATTTTGCTGTGATATGGGATAGGATCACACAAAACTCTGCCTAAGGCCACATCTAGGGAATTTGTTAAGGATCCAGTACCGAAACACTTGCTTAGTTTGAGTTCACTGAGTAAACTGAGAATTTGCTTCATTTCTGTGCTGACTTGGAGTTAAAAGTATAAAGGCCAGTCTTGGTGTCCCACTGAATTCTGTGAACTGCATCCTGAGCATTTTAAAAGTGAAGGAAGGATGTTATGACTTTTGCCAGTTTGGACAGATCACTGAAAACTGTCTCAAGAGACAACTGGTGAAAGAGACACTCTCTATTTAGCCAGCTAAATAATACATTCATGGAGGAAATTTGAATTGTTTGTTTGTTTATTACAAACATTTGTACAATTTACCTTCTTTTCTTTCAAATGGGGACGTGCAAAAGGGTACTTTTTAAAAATTAGGTTTCCAAATATTTCAGGCAGCTTTAAAAGGAGATGTATGGAGCAAACTACATATAGAAATATATGTCCATATAAATACTCCTCTGTGTGTCTGTTCATATGGAGACACATTTGCTTTAGTCTCTGAAGAGGGTGGAAAAGTGATTTGATGTCTAATTTTACCTGTCTGGTGCTAATTCATGTGACAAACCCTGCAATATGGTAGCTGTTCTAGGAAGTGCCACTGTAATAACATCATATAACATCTTGTTCTGATTCCAGCCAGGACAGGGTTAATTATTGCAGAAGCCAAGAGGGGCATGGTCAGGACCCAGAGGTTATTCTGTACCACCTCACATCATGCCCAGTTGTAGGGGAAGGGGTCCACTCTGGTGGGGTAGTGGGCAGTGAGAGGTCAGGGTAACATCCTGTTCTGTGGGGTGAGCACTCGAGGATCATTTGCCTCTCTTGTACTCTGTTATTAATATTGTTGCTGTTAGCATTTGTTTCTTATTTCACTGCTGTTCCCAGCAAATTGTTCTTGTCTCATCCCCTGACCTTTACTTTTTGTGCATCTGCTTCTCCTCTTCAGCCCACGGCAGGGAAAGTGAGAGAGACAGAGGCAGTGAGTGAGCGGCGCACGGTTTGGGGTGTTTCAGGGGTGTTTTGGGTCTGGCTGAGCTGGAGCTCATTTCCCCACAGCAGCCCTCCCCGTGCAGTGCTTTGCGTTGGCAGCTAGAAAGGCACTGATAACACCCCAGTGTTTTGGCTACTGCTGGGCAGTGCTGGCACAGCACCCAGCCTTGTCCCTCCAACATTCCCCTCATCAGCAGGCGGGGAGTCAGCAAGATCCTGGGAAGGGACACAGGCCAGGCCAGCTGACCCAAATTAACCAAAGGGATATTCTGTACCATATGGCGTCAGCTCAGATATAAGAGCCAAGGAAAGGGGGAGGAAGGGAGGGCCATTTTTTTATTTACAATGTTTGCCTTCCGGAGCAATAATGACAGGAGCTGAAGCTCTGCTTCCTGGGAAGTGTCTGAACATTGCTCACTGATGGGAAGTAGAAAATAAACCTTTTTTTTTTTTTTCTCCTTCCTTGTGCGTGCACAGGCTTTTGCTTTTCCTTTAGTGAACTACCTTATCTCAACCTATAAGTCATTTTCCATCTTATTTTCCCTTCCTTGTCCAGCTGGGAAAGGGAGTGGTAAAGTGGCTTGCTAGGCACTTGGCATCCAGATAAGGTCAACCCACCACAAATGAGAACATAAATTGGGGAATACCATTCCTAAACCATGACACCTCTCATTTTAATTCCTGAATATTCAACGAATTACAAAAGCTAAGTTATGATGTTTGAGGGTTTTTTCCCCATGATATGTTAGATGAGGAAATTCCTGAGTCAGCTGGAACCAAAGCAAGAGAGCTCACTCTTGATGCTGGTTTTGTTTGCGATGACAAACTGGCATGTACTTGGTTTTAATTCCAGCAGGAACTTTTCATGCTATTCCTATATGATTCCTATACCTGGGCTCACAAAGCTATAGACTCCTTCCTGCTCACAAGTTGTACAACTAAGATCCTAGAGGCAAAAATAGATAGATAGATAGATAGATAGATAGATAGATAGATAGATAGATAGATAGATAGAAGAAGATGTTGATTTATTACTGGAGCAGCAGTTGGGATGAGGAAAGACAAAAGACGTAACTGGATCCTCAAGTGCAGGCTGGAGATGTAGAAAAATGTGCTCCATTAGCAGTCATTCTCTTTTACAGGCCCTTGTCTTTGTGACAGCTTCCAAGCTGAAAATTTTATCCATATGATCACAGGGAAAATGTATCCAACAGAGTTAACAAGAACTGAAACTGCCTATACTCTCAAACACTTTGTATTCCAGTAGCATTGCATTTCCCTGGTATATGTGTCCACCTGACACATACATCTGCTCTTCCCAGATAAAGGCAACACATCTGATGGATATGTGTTCCTCTGAAAAATGACACACAAATGAAGTTACTTTAGAAAAAGTCCTGCATTTAAAATTTAAAATTTAAAAATTAAAAAGTGTCTGAATTAAAATATTGCTGATGCGCAGTGTGAACAGCCAGCATGGACTGATGAGCCTGGCTGGGAGTTAGGAGACTTCATTTGTAGTTGGTAATGTGAACAAAACATCGTCCATTTCTTCTTAGCAGCTTCCTGCTCCTCTTTCTCTCTGCTTGCTATATTTAGGTCACACCATTTTCAGAGCCACAGATGCCTGTTACCAAACCTGTGCTGCAGTGAGGGCCTGGAGTGATCAGATGATTGCTAAAAAGAAATAAACCCTTAGAAGTATGATGCCTTGGAAGTATACATTAGCTGAAACATTTCCGCTTTGGATTGTTGTGGCAGCTAACCTTCTCCCTTCATTTCTCTTCTCCAGTCTGGACTGATTGGCAGGTGACCTTCATCCATCCCTGCAAGTATTTGGCAAGTCATGGGAATCCAGTGTAGGTCTGTGAGGTTGTGCACAAGGAGCAGATCAGCTGAACATATGCTGACCTGTGCCAGATTATTCCTCAGAAAGCCAGGGTCTGGGTCTGGGAGTCCTGTTAGATGACCCCGTGCCAGTGCTGAGGCACCTGGGGGCTTCAGGGTTTGTGCCAGGCAAGGAGAGCAGAGCCAGAGCACAGTTCTGCAGGGCAGGCTTCATAAGAGAAGCATCTGGGGTGGGGGGAAGAAACTGTCAGCAGGAAGATCTCTGGGGTTTTGCAGACTTTGAACTGATCCAAGGGGGAATTTCAGTGTTTCTCTTACCTCATTTCCCAAGAAACCTCTAAAAAAGAGAGAAAATGAGAGAGACAGAGACAGAAGGAACCAAAGGTTTTGACTGGCACCTCCTCCCTCTGCTTCGGTCCTTGTAAAACAACTGAAGGCCCTGACACATCTGGGCTCTTATATTTTCCATCAAGATGAGTGCATTTCATTTATGTCACACTTTTGAACACGCTTGCATGCACAATGAGCCGTGCTGTCTGCCAGTGGAGGAAATGGAATAAAGCAGAGCTGGCCAGGACATCATAAGGGCCGTTCCAAGACCTAGCAAAGCCTGGCTGCGTTTTCAGGTTATTTAATCTCCCCGCTGTTTTATAATAAAGGGATAATGGTCACAGACAAGAACCGCTGACACTTGTCAGGTAATGATCAACTGGATTGTCTTGGAGGTCTGGCTGTAAATCAAGATATGACTCCGAGGAGAAAAAGCCCCCAAATGCCTCCCTCACTCCTTCTGTGGGGCTCCAGTGTGCTCCAGCCATGCCTTTGATAGAGCTTCTGCCACCTGTCAGTCAGAGGAGAGTTCAGGCTGTTGCAGGCTTCTCTTGAAAAATGTTCATTGCTGGGCATGAGCATGAAAAAGCCTTTGTGTCCCTGTTGTGCCTACGTGGGGAATGCACAGCTCCTTTGGATGGCTGGGGTGATGTGACAGAAGCACTTGCTTGATCCCAGGCTGTGCTTTGGTTCAGGCTGACTAAGGAACAATGAGTCTCATGCCCTGCAGTGAACCTGTGACCTGGAGAGCTCCTGGCTTGCATAGTGGGGAGCGAAGGTGCAAAATGAAGACACATCTCTCTTGTCTGTACTGTTGATTAGCAGCCAATTACTTCACTCTGCAAATATTCCCATCAGGATGGGCCCAGTCTGAGCTCTCCCCTTGAACAGGGACATCTCACAAACTTCCCTGCTGCCAGTGAGGACTGGCTGCAGTCGGGATGGGGAGCTGCTCCCAGTGTAAGGACATAGCTGGCAGGACCTGCATGCCCAGCAGCCTCCTGAGCCGTGTAATATTTACCTCTAGGCTGCTATTGTTGCCTGTTTACTGGCACATCATGCTCGCAGGCTGGGTACCCAGTGGTGCTTACAGACTGAAAGGTACAGGCAGATTTACTGGGGTCGTTGAAAAAAATCCATTCTTTGTAGGTAATTTCCCTGCTGGCATCCCGAGTACTGATTGAATCCTGCTCCACGGCTTCCCCTCACAATATGTGATTGTGCTTCTCTCACCAAGACAGGCACATTATTCATCAAAACGCAACATTCAACTAAATAAATTACTCAGAACTTTTTCAAGTAAGTGAAGTGAGTTTCACCCTCTCTTTTTTCCCTGCATTTACTGCAGCACTAAGCAAGGGCACCCAGTAGCCTAAAGGGATATTCCAGATATTAATTTCCTAGCTTTGTAGTTGCACAGTTTCAATTTTGCAGTGACTCTGAGCTGCTTTCCTAGCAGAATGCAGAAGGGAGCTCAGGCTGGATTTTGTGCACAGTAATGGAGTGCAGGATTGAAAGGCTGCAGTATTGTTTGTGCCAGCAAAGAGCCTGGCCCTGCCTGAGACGTGCCCCTGATACCTTGCACATTGTCCCTCCTAGGGTCGATTTAACACTCACACCGATTTAGAGTCTAGGTTGGCATGGGCCATCCTGCCTCTGCTGCTCTACAGTGAAATCCTGAGGTCCACAGCTTCAAATGGACCCTTAAATGCCTTTTATACCAAAGAGCCACTGCCAAGATCACTTCTAAGAGAGGCAGTGAAATGTCAGACAATGGAGCAGTCTGAAAGGCTTCAGGAATTCAAAGGTGCTCAAGATGCTGGGATGATGAAGGAGTACAGTGGGGAAAGAGAGAAAAGGCTAGGATTGTTTTCTAATCTCTTTGTTTGCTTTGGTCCAGATAAACCCAAGCATACTGCTTCTCAAGCTTTGGTGATGCTCTGCTTTTTCACAGGAGAAAATTCTGCTTGGTAGGGCAGCCCTAACACCCTATGGAGCCGAAACAGAGACTCTCAAAACACAAGTTCCAGGGTATGTTCCCTTCCTAGGCACCTGTTTGCTGCATAACAACTGGGAAGGGGACAACAGCAAGAGCACAGCAGGTGTTCTGTGTCATTAACCTTTGCAGGTTCTTTTTCATAAAGTGAAGAGACAGGCAGAGTGAAATCAGGATCACAGAATAGTTAGGGTTGGAAGGGACTTCTGGAGATCATCCAGTCAACCCTGCTGCCAAGGCAGGAGCAGGTGACACAGGAGCACATCCAGGTGGGTTTGGAATGTCTCCAAAAAGGGAGATTCCTGTCCCTGAGCAGTCTACTCCAGTGCTCTGCCAGCCTCACTGTAAAGAAGTTGTTCCTCATGTTGATGTGGAACATCTTGTGTTTTAGTTTATGGACATTGCTCCTCATCCCATTGCTGGGCACCGGAAAAGAGCCCGGCACCATCCTCCTGGCACCCACCTTTCAGATATTTATATGCATTAATGAGATCCATTCTCAGTCTTCTCTAGATTAAATAGGTCCAGCTCCCTCCTGACTTGCTGAAGTCAAGATAGACAACATCCACTGCTCTCCCCTCATCCACCCAGCCAGTCATGCCATCACAGAAGGCTATCAGATTGCTCAGGCATGATTTCCACTTGGTGAATCCATGCTGACTACTCCAAATGACCTTCTTTTCTTTTACATGCTTGGTGATGACTTCCAGGATGATCTGTTCCATCACTTTTCCAAGGACGGAGGTGAGGCTGACTGGCCAGTGACTTCCTGGGTCCTCCTTCTTGCCCTTTTTGAAGATGGGAGTAACACTGGCTTTTCTCCACTCATTGAGCACATTTCCTGTATGCCATGATTTTTCAAAGTTGATAGGAAGAAGAAGGAAGCCTTGCAATAAAACTCTGCAACCTTCTGCACATCAGCAAAGGTAAACTGAAGCTTTGTCAGCTCCTCAGCTGATGGTCTGTATGATACCTCATCAGCCCTGCAGGACAAAGCCTGTTGTCTTTTTGATCATGAAAATTCTCCATAACATCCCCTTTAGGCAGTACAATCACAAACCAGCCACCTTCTCAGTATCCCAGTACAGCTCTGGTAGGTTTCTAGAGCAAAGACAGCTTCCACCAGCTAGTACAGGTGGTTAAGTAATCATCAGTGAGTCTCGGATGAGGAAGGTTTGATGAGGAAGGTCTGAGAGATAAGATCCTTCTGATCCCACAACCCAAAATTGTACAGAGTAAGATAAAGCCAGTTTTTGTTCATCTTTGTCTTTAAAAAATTATATGGAGTAAGGCAAAAGCTTTGTTGTTGTTGTTGTTGTTGTTGTTAAAATCAGAGGAGCTGCCCACAACCAGCTAGGGAGATTTAAACAGTGTGATCAGAAGTGTCTGTCTGTGCCTCCGTGGGCAGCACACTGTGTAAGGAAATTTCTTTTCCTCCTCCCTGAGGTGGTTTCCTTGGGAAGAAAGCAGTCAGCAATTGTGGCATTAAAGAGATCGGCTTTAGATCTCTGAGTAGAGATGAAAGGGGAGCATTTATTGTCTGCAAGCCACTGCTTCTGGTTTTCTGCAGAATCAGCCAAGTAGCTCTGCACCAGTTACACTTATTTCAATGTCTGCAAGACGTTCTTCTTATGCAATAGGGTTGCACAGTTCCTATTTTCAAACAAGAGAGAAAGTTTCAGGAAGAGCAGCAGAAAACATCAAACATATTAGCAGAGGATCTGATGCCTTCTTTTCATGCTTTTCTCATTTCAGAAGGAAAAAGATACTGCAAATTTGAAAAATTCCTAAGGAGAAGGTTTATAACATCAAGCCCCACCCCCATCCCATCCTCAAAATAAGCAGTAGCTGCTTCTGCTCAGACAATGTCTCCTAAGCTGTAAGATCAGCCTCCTGTGGTTCAGGGGTGCTTTGCAAGGTGGAACACTGCAAAGCATCAGGAAAATGTGGTTGTGTCTGTTCCATGCACTTTAGTTCTGCCTACAAAGCCAAAGGATGAAACTTAGGAACTTTGATGATTCATGTTATAAGAGAAAATTGGTGTGTTCTGTTCAGTTCTCCTGCTGCAAGAATGTCACAGGACAAATTAAAATAGAACATAAGAGGATAACGCTGTGCTCTCATATACAAAACAACTCCTGTCTCAGAAAGGCATCTTTGTCCACAAAAGGGAGGATGTTTTGTATTTCAGGCTCTATCAAAGGTGACTTCCCAGTGGGACATCCTACTTGGGCCAATTAATATCTGGACTGGCTGTACAGGGGAGCCAAGGCAGTGCTATCTCACCACAGGTGGGAGCTAAAAATGCCCACAGGTTTCAGAGGGAGCGGGTGAACAGCTACCAACCCCTTTAACTGCAAGGAGAGAGGGAATTTGTGCAGTTGTGTACGGCACAAACAGACATAACTCAACCTGATGTGCTGAAAGGTAGCGTCTCTGGCTACTTCTACCCATGGGACAAGTTCTCTGTGCCTCAAGGAGAAAGACAAGGTTCAGGGCTTTTTTATTTTGGTGGTGGGTTTTTTTGTTGTTTGTTTGTTTGTTTGTTTATTTGTTTGTTTGTTTTGGGGTTTTTTTGTGTTTCTTTTTTCTTGGTTTCCTCCACAATCCACCAATTAACATCTACATTGTACTCTAGGCTGTGCAAAACCCAGATGCTAAGTTTGTATTCAGTTCTATACTGAAAGCAGCTCCAATTTAACTTTCAGAACATGTCTATAAGAGCTCTAGTGAGGTCCTGGTGCAGGATACCAAGAGGGATGGCTCAGTCCCTGGCAGCATCCTCTCTTAAGACTCAAGGTGAAAAAGGAGCAAGAACTCCAGGCTGCTATTGCAGGTAGTAATTAGGTGAAGCAGTTGGCAAGGCACAGAAAATTCTCCCAGCTCACACCTTTCAGCTGTTGTCAGAACAATGTCCTAAATCAATATTATTGGTCCCTGAAGAAATCCAGTGGAGATAAATTAACATACCCTCCTAAATGACAGGCTTTTCCATTCCTATCAGTCCTTAGAGAGAAACTATCCATTGCCGCTTCACTGCAGCAGTCCCCAGGAGCAGTCCTGGTGTTTGAGGGGCTCCCACATGCCATGTAACACAAACCAGCCTTTGCTCAAAATCAAAACAATTTTCATATCTTTATATTTCCAGAAAGGACAAAACATGCATGAACATAACCCTCTCTGCCAGAGCCTTACTCATGTCACCACCTTCAAGGGTATCCCTCCTCAGCCACGGAGATCTCTGTTGGCAGAGCTGAAGGTGAGGATGGACAAGAGTGGATTGCCATGAAATTCCCTGGCAGCAATGACGGGTGTAGTTCTTTCCAGGCTCACACAATATGATTTATATCACCTCTGCTGCTGCATGTTGTCTTTCTTGTCAAATACGTGGCAATCAGTGGAAGATTTAAACAAACTGCAGAGATATAGAGTGGGCTGGGAAAAGTATCTCCCCCATTTAGAGCAGGAAAAGGAGGTCTTTGTTTTCTCAAGAAGTTTATTTAGGGAAAGATCTGGGGAAGAAAGGGAGGAGAACAGAAGCACCTCAAGTTTGGGAAGAAAAAGACTCTAGATATGACCTATTTTTGTTGCTAGGAAATGCTTTTTGCTACTTATCTGTTGCTCTCAGTTTTTAGCATGCCTAATAGACACTTTGTTAATTTTGAACAAAGCCCCTCTTGAAAAAGAAGTGATTCCTATGTGCATAGAGCTTTTCAGACTTGAAGGTCTCAGGTGTTTTCATTGTCTTTTAAAATATCTCAAGGTCATGGGGATATGATGAATAAGCAGGACTGAGCTGCATTTTATTGTTCGTGGGAGTTCACTGTATGCACAGCAATTTTCTCCGTTGGGGCTGGACTATTGTGTTGTGTAACAGCGAATTAAAGATCGGCCACAGAATGGAAGCAAGAGGCCTCTCGCCTGTATTGTCAGGATTTTATAATCGCAAGCAGCCTGCTGAACTGCTCTGATGGGCTCGCTTTTCTGTTTTCCCATCCTTCTGCTTGTTTTCAGGCGGACTTGATTTTCTTAGTTTGGAGTTTGGAGTGTGTTTGCATGAAAGAGATACAGAGGAAAACCCCGATTTATAACTTTACAAGAGGACTCCATCACTTGCTTGGCCTGCACATGCAAGGCAGGGTGGCTGCATGCTGCCAGTGGCCTCCCAAGCATCATTGTCCCTTCGATCTGTGCTGCCAGGTGGGGTTCTGTGTCTCAGGGCTCTCCTGACACAGCCACAACACCAGCCACGGTGGCGTGCGTTCTTTCAACACTGTTGCACCACTGTCCCTTGTTTTTTTCCACAAGTTTCTCCATTTGCCCAGTCTGGCCTGAGAACCCAGAGACCAGGCACAAAACAGAGAAGAGTTTAGAGGTGGACGAAGCAGATCAGCCAACAAAGAAAACACCACCTTACCCTCATCTCAAGAACCTCCGAATTGCAGAAGGAACAGATAGCTAGAGACTGTCATGGACCTTTGTTGGACAAAACCAGCCAAAGTCGATTTTTCCATGTCTTTGTTCTAAAAACCGATTCAATTTGTGCAGTACAAAAGTACTTTATAAGGATCTTTAAAAGTGCCAAGAAGGAACACAGAACTCAGCTGGAAGAAAAAATGAAACTCTGGTACAAAGCAAGGAACCCATATAATAAAGGAGTCCAAAGGAATCAGCCTCAGATGACTGCATAGCACTCCTTTGGTGGAAAAATGGTGACTGGTTTATTGTTAAACAGTCCATATTTCTTGTGGGAAGTAATCATGCAGAGTAGTAACACTAATGTAAATAGAAATTCTCTCCAGAAATTGTTTCTGAGAATGCCAGCAGTCTTAAAATAGTTGCTCGCTCCCTCCAAATAGACACCACTGAACTTACAAATTGATGTAATTCCAGCAATGGGCCTGTAACTTTCCTCTGCAGTCATGCTGTTGATTTAACAAGTAAGAGGCAAATAGAATGCAGAGAAGGCAGAGTTACTGAACACCTTCTCTGCATCAGTCTTCCCTGACAAGATCAGCCCTCAGGGATCTCTGACCCAGGAGAGCAGGGTAAAGGAGTGGTGGAAGGAAGGCTTCCCCTTGGTCAGGGAGGATTGGGTTAGAGATCACCCATGCAAACTTGGCATCCACAAGTCCATGGGCCTTTTGGGGATGGGATCTTTGAGAGGTTGTGGTGATCGGGAGAGGTGCCTGAGGACCCAGCAGGAAGCAAATGTCACCCCAGTCTTCAAAATGTGCAAGAAGGAGAACCCAGGGAATTACCAGCCAGTCAGTCTCACCTCAATCCCTGGAAAGGTGATGGAGCATCTCTTTCTGAGGCCATCTCTATCCACATAGAAGAGGACAAGAAGGTGATCAGGAATAGTCAGCATGGATTCACTAAAGGTACATTAGGCTTGACCAACCTGGTTAGCTTCTAGGATGAAATAACTATCTCGCTGGATGAGGGGAGAGCAGTGGGTATTATTTATCTGTAGTTCAGATGGGCTTCTGACACTCTTACATAGGCAAGCTCAGGAAGTCCTGTCTGGATGAGCGAGTGGTGAGGTGAATTGAGAACTGGCTGAACAGCAGATCCTGAAGGGGCATGATCAGTGGCACAGGGTCCAGCTGGAGGCCTGTCATTACGGGTGTCCCCCAGGGTTCTACACAGGGCCCAGTATTGTTTAACTTGTCCATCAATGACTTGGATGAAGGGGCAGATGCCTCCTCAGAAAGTTCACTGGTGACACAAAGCCGGGAGGAGCAGTCAATACCCCAGAGTGCTGTGAGCCCTTCAGAGGGACCTCGACAGGCTGGAGAGATGGGCAGGGAAGAACCTCCTGAAATTCAATGAGGGCAAGTGCAGAGTCCTGCACCTGGAGAGGAACAACCCCAGGCACCAGCACAGGCTGGGGACCGACCTGGTGGGAAGCAGCTCTGCAGAGAAGGACCTGGGGGTGCTGGTGGACACCAAGCTGTCAATGGGCCAGCAGTGCCCTGGGGGACAAGAAGGCCAATGGGATCCTGGGCTGCATTAGGAACTGCACTGCCAGCAGGTCCAGGGAGGTGATCCTGCCCCTCTACTCAGCCCTGGTGAGGCACATCTGGAGTGCTGTGTCCAGTTCTGGGATCCTCAGGACAGGAGAGACAAGGAGCTCCTGGAGAGGGTCCAGCAGAGGGTGACAAAGATGATGAAGGGCCTGGAGCACCTGACTGCTGAGGAAAGGCTGAGGGAGCTGGGCCTGTTCAGCCTGGAGAAGAGACACTGAGAGAGAACCTCATCAGTGTCTGTCAGTGCCTGCAGGGAGGGGTCAGGGGATGGACCAGGCTCTGCTCGGCGGTGCTGGGCAATGGGACAAGAGGCAACGGGCAGGAACTGAGGCACAGAAGTTCCACCTGAACATAAAGAAGAGGTTCCTTACTGTGCAGTGCCCGAGCACTGGGACAGATTGCTCAGAGAGGGTGTGGAGTCTCCCTCACTGGGGATATTCATGAACCATTTGGACATCATCCTGTGCCATGTGCTCTGGGATGACCTTGCTTGAGCAGGGAGGTTGGGACAGATGACCCACGGTGGTCCCTTCCAGCCTGACCCACCCTGGGATTCTGGGATTCTGGGATTCAGATCTAACACAATAAGGCAAGTAGGGTTGGATTTTTGCTTTCACAAAGATGAGATGGCCAGGCATTACTGCTACCAGAGAAGAGTTGGGAGGATGGAAGAAAGAAGGAATAAAGATAGAATTTGGGCAGAGATCCCAGCTTGCTGCTGCTAGAAGATGTTGGGGATATTACCAGAAGTCCATGTATGTTTTGAAAACTTTTTTTTCTTCTTTAAATCTTTGCATAACCTTTACTTCTACTGTAAGTAAATGACATTTAAGCTTTCTGAGTTGAGTTCGTTCCCCTCTTTTCAATACAGATTTTTGTTTTCCTTTTTTGTGTGTGCATCCCCAAATTTGTATCTCACTAACTCAAAAGCCAAGGCATCTTTACAACACAACTCACAACTTAGTTCATATCCTTAAGATTAATGATTTTGTATACGATCTTTCAGATAATCTTTTGTACTTTCATTAAGATATAGTGGTTTTAAAATGAGACATGGTTATTCACCTGCCTATCTCAAACCTACAAAGAACTACAGCATTTATTAGCAGTGGTGCTAATGAACGCTTTCCTTGTATTTCCCATGAAAGTCACAATTTCCATCTCTACCTTCTCTTCCACTGTACCCCAGAGCTGAACAGAGTGACTTACTTTCCTTTGTGATCCTGCAGAGTGACCCCACGAAGCTGCCAGGAGCCAGAATGGAATCCCACTGACCCCTTCCTAGGCACTGAGACTGGCTATTTCCAGGTGGCTCCCGACTGAGTGATGGCAAAGGTGAGCACCAGTGGCCATCACTCAGCTCTGCTGAGATCAGGGTCTGGGCTGGACTTTCAGCACAGAAGATTTCCCAAGTGCTTCATGAAAGCTGACAATTAATACAGCTAAATTGTTCTCTGCAGGGGGTGTGGTGTGGCTCAGGACAAACTGACCTATAAATAAATCATGCCTACACATTCCCTTTCATATGACTTTTTAGACTCAGTCGATCAGAGCATGGTGTTAAGAATGCCAAGGCCACAGATCTGATCCCTGTACAGGCCGTTCACTTCAGAGCCGGACTCGATGATCCTTGTGCATCCCTTCCGACTCGGAATACTCTGTTATTCTCCACTTTATACCAACAACTCTGTGATGATGCACTGCATCTGAGTTGTTTCATTTCACACCTGGCTTCCTCTTTATATTAACGTTATTTTATGCATTTAAATTTCAGAGGAAGCTAAACAGAAGGTAGCGTAGCAAAGCAAACCTCGCAGCCTCGTTTATCAGTGTCACTTAAGGTGATGATGTCTTTGCTGAGTCAGAAAGCTGCCCCTTGATTTATGACTGCCTGCTTTTTGGAAGAAGCTTTTCTCAATCACAGGGTCTAAGGCCTATAGAAACATTCCAATCACCTGCCCTGACAATCCACATGCTGCAGGCTGTCACGTGTTCTTGCAGTGCTGTGGTGGTGGTGGATGTCTGCAGCAAGCCAACAACACAGCATTTGAGGGGCTCAGCTCTGTTGTGCCTGCTACCAAGCTTTTGTGCAGCGTGTGTAGGCAGCTTTAATTGCTTCTGCTCAAAGCTGGGCAAAGCAAAACTATTTCCTTTCAAGGTCATCTCTAGGATGTTGCTGAGTTTCCAGGCCTGATGCTAGGTAAGATTGGTTGAAAGAAAAAAATCTGTTTAATTTCATCCAGCATTTTTTTGGCTGCCAATAGGCTTTGGTAGAAAAGAGAACCAGAAAATATTGTTGTTGAAAGATACCTTTGCTCTTAGCTATGCTGGGAACAAGAGACTGGCTTTTCTGGGAAGGCAGCAGCCTAGGTTAGTAAAATCAGGAACCCTTTTCTGAGATTTAAGTGTCTTCCCTCCAAAGGTCATGTCTACACAGTTATTCACTTAGAGGTATCAATTAGCCAAAATAGAGGTGGATTTGAGCCAGATGCTAAGAACTAACCCCTGCTCATGTGGTTTATTGACTGCACTAGAGAGCCTGTTGATTTACAGGAGCGTAGTTAAAAGGAGATCCAGGACTTAATGAGGTGCTTTAAAGCAAGGAGTTATATATGAGAGTCTCATGAGTTGAAGGTGAGGGTGCAGCCTCCAGGCAACTGAGAATAGGTGAATAAGCTCTGGAATCAGTGGCTTAGTAAGGCACTTGCTCATGCTAGGCTGGTCTAGCTCCACTGGGACTGGGACCAGTTGGTCCCAGATGGAGTGTTTTACTGGAGACCAGCCCCTTTGGACAGTCAAGGAAGTCACAGCACCTGTGCCCCACCACACCTTTTCTTGTTTTGATGCAGCTTTGACAATCCAGATAATATCAACAGACAGCTATTCCCACCCTGACTTTCAGGGGAACAGAAGGATGCTGTCAGCATAAAAATTCTGTGGGAAAGGGTGGCTGTTGTTGCTTGCTTAGGCTGGTAAACTGTAAACTGCTGAACTCGGACTGAGCATCTGAATGTGAGACTATTTATTTAAAATGGAAATCAGCAAGGAAAACTATATGTATGATTTCCAACCAGACCATGTCAGCCCAGCAACATTATTCATGCTTGCTTCTGTTCCGTTGCTTTACAGTAAATAAAATGGGGTGTTGTACATTTCCAGTGCAAGCTACAGCCATTGCTCCTAATAATTAGCCCTTTAGACAGGTGATTTTTTAAATAATCCAAATTACTGGAATGCTAAATGTCTCTCAGAAGAGGGCCAGACCACTTAGGAATATTGGGAACCGTGTATATGCTTTGTAAGTGCTTTGTTAGCTACCACTTTTAATCCCTCAGAAGTCCATGGATCTTTGGGATTGAATGGAAAACCACTGCCCCAGATAGAGGAGATGAAGGAAGATGCTTGTGTAACCCAGCTGGGGAGCAGCAGAGCTGCTGGAATAATATTGTCTATTAAGAAAACGGAACCTTATGCAATTTGTCAAATGGTCACTTTCTGTTATGGTGATTTCCAAGCAAGCTTGCTTCACAGGTCAGAATTTTGTGCTGAACTTTTGGATGTGGTTATTTTTGCTCATTTATGTGAGATTAAATTATTTCTTAGCTCCCTTCTGTCATGTCATGGATGGGCACTGTAAACAGTACTAATGAGGCTGTATCTGTTATCATGTAGTACACACAATTAATCACCAAGTAAAATTAAGGTAGGCTGAATTTCAATGTTTGAAACAGTGGAAGGGATTTAATCAAAAATTACATGTAGCAACAACTTCGCTTTTTTCATATATTCAGATTTGGAAACCTGATGTAGGTAAACCTTTTTGGTAGAGCCACTGAATTTTCTTAAGAAAGGATGTTCTTTGATATTTGATCTTTGCATACTTTCAAGCCTAATCAACAAGGAGATTTAATCAGTGAAACAGATAGCAGCTAACAAGCTCTGAGAGTTGTTCATGTCTTAGAAAAACAAATTACTTGCAGGTAGAATTGCCTCGTTAAGGTTTAGGGCTGGACATGCTTCAGTGACCTCAGACCCAGGGGGAGGTTAACTAGGCTTGGGGAGAAGGATGTACCACTGATGGTGAGCACAGAGAATGCAGAATTTATGGGCCACAAGGACATTTGGCAGAACTCCCAAGATAAGGAAGAAACTAATAAAGCAACTGTGCTGAATCAGCTCTGCCTGGGTAGAAGGTAATTCTTGCAGGGGCAAATCACAACCACCAACTCACAGATCACTGACCTGAGAAACCCACCTCAGACCAAGAGAAAGCCTGAGCATGGGGACTAATTAGCTTGAGAAGCGGGAGAGTCATTAAACAATAAAAGAGAGAGTACTAATTAACAAGAGAACTATGTAACTTGTAACTAACCCCTTTGTTTGCTAAAATGTATAAATGGTAAAAATTTTTGATAGCTGGCATGCTTGATTTGTGGAATACCACAGAGCCCCCAGGCCTGCACAACTATGAAATAAATAATCTATGTCTCTCTCAAGTGTGTAATTATTGGCTTATTGCACATCTGGTAATGAATCTGATTTTTGTGGACAGCACAGGAGGACAGGCTGTGGGGGTATTTTATTTTCCTCATTTTAGTTCATAATGACTGATTGACCAAACTCAGGTTTGCTAGAGAAACTTTTTTCTTCTTGGTTTGGATCCTAAATTTACTCCTATAGTGCTTTAGAAATATATTGTATAGAGGAAAACCAATGGAAATACCTTGGCAACATATTTATTATAAAGAAATAGGTCACTGTTATATTTTTTACCAATCTTCCTGTGGAATGAATGTCATATTTCCTGAAAACTAAATATAGCAATGTGCATTGAATGCTAATGTGTAGATTTCTCTAAGTAAAAGTGTTATAGAAATATCTTCAGAAAGTCTCCAGGGGTTCAGTAAGGATTTTGAAGATAAGTTGTTGATTACATCTAAAATATTGCAGACCAGTTAAGGAAAGTGGTCAGAATTAGTCAGTGTCTCTTGTGTTTCTGTAAATGTTTTAAGGGATAAGGAGTCAGAAATGTTTAAATTGGAAGTGTCCTGCTTGGGATAGTGTGGAATATGCCACTCAAGGTAGAATTAATGGCTTAATTATCCCTGTTTTTTCAAAAATGCTTTCATCAGGGACTTGCTTTGATGCTTCCTGCTTCACGGGTTTGCAGGAATGACCAAGATATTATTAGCTCAGAGCCAGAATGAGGATGCTGAGTGAAGGCAATTCTGCCACAGCTTGAAATTCAGTGGCACGAAGCCTAACACTGAAATATTGTAGGCTTTGCCTGATTTTGCACCCTCTGATGTGTGGTATAATTTGTAGGAAGGCAGAACCTAGGCATCTGCTAAATCTACATGTAGTTGACTGGAAACAAGCTGAAAGGTCTTTCATGATCCTGGTCACACTGGAGAGACAGTGCTGTCAACATTGTACTCCCATGTGCGTGCCAGGTTTGTTACCTTGTGCTGGTGAGGGAACTCAGATCCACAATGTTTTCAATTACCAAGTAACCAAACTTGTTGTATAACACCCCGCCAGGCCTGACTAAAATGTCTCTTCTCTGCCTGCCCCCAGATGGACGTAAACAAAAGTAAATTCAGACCCGCTCCTTGCTTTGGGACATGTCCTTGAAAAGATGTAGAAATTTTCTTTTTTTTCCCCCCTGAAGTCCACTGATTGAATTCTTCAGTCTCAACAGTTTTTTTCATTTTGAGGAAGAGGGAGGGTGGGTAAAAAACTGGTGCTGTTATATTGGCAGCACAGAGAAAGATGGAGAGGGAAAGTCCTGTCCCTTGGCAGCGCCTGGGTCTCTCAGAAAGCTGCAGGACTTTCTGCCAGCAGGAAGTGGGACAGCCCATCCCCCTGACCTCTAGGAAGCAGAGCAATGTAGTGCTGTGGGAAGGACAGCCCAGTGGCTGGGTTTTGGGGGTCTAGGAAACTGCAAATTACCCAGAGTTGATCCGCTAAAGACTGTGGCCAACCAGCTGCTTCTACAGGCAGAAAAGCCAAAACCTGACATACCCCACACTCCTTGTTTTGTTGTTGTTGCTTTATTTTTGTTGGTTTGGTTTTGTGGGGGTTCTTTTCCTCATATCACTGAAATTCATCTGGTGCCCAGACACTTGCTGGCAGAGGTACACAGAACCACTCAGTAAACAGGTGCAGGAATGGCCAAGGTGCAACACAAAATATGTGGGTCAAGGCAAAGGCTCTGCAGAGCAGCCCCTGCCCCTCTGATGGATGCCCCATCCTCTGCCAGGCTCCCAGGAATGAGCACAGGAGCAGCGAGGGCAGGCAGGGCAGGGGAGTGCTGCACGGGGAGCTCTCTGGCTGCTCAGCTGGACTAATGAGCTAGTCCTGTTAGTTCCCTCGTCAGAAAGCTCACATTGGCAGAATTAGCTCTGGAGGAAAAGGGGGACAGCGAATTTAAGTGTCCTAAGAGACTTTTAAAAGCACAAGTCGTGTTCCAGCATGGAAAGCTGCAAATGTTTTGATGTTAATTGAAGGATGTTTCAGCCTGATTTAATTTGTTCATTGCCCTGCTGACAAATTATGTAGCTCTGTGATATGGTGGGTGCCTTTATGCACTTTATCCTAATTATTGATAAGTAAGTGTGAGCAGTAACAGTGCCTAGCCCTTAATGGGGGGAGGGGAGAGGGGGGAAGAAAGCAAGCATTTTTAATCATTAGGACTTCTTTGACTGTGACTAGTGGTGAGAAGATCATGTCATTTTAGGGTTGGGGAAGAAGGCATCTTGGAGGATTTATCCTGTCAAAGGCCTGGGACTAAAACCCCCTCTCGTCTATAGCCTTCATTGCCAACTCATCAGTTCTGCAGAAAACAACCATAAAGCTGTCATGAAGTCAGGTCATTTTTGGAATTTTAACTGTGGAGCAGGGATGATTGTCATGATGATGATAATTTATCATGATGATCATGATAAGTGTGAGTCTTATCTGAATGTGGTGGTTTGATGTGGGCTGGATGCCATGTGCCCACCAAAGCCTCTCCATCCCTGCCTTCCTCAGCTGAACAGGGGAGAGAAAATACAATGAAAGGCTCATGAGCTGAGATAAGGGCAGGGAGAGATCATTCACCAGTTACTGTCACGGGCAAAACAGTCTCAACTTGGGGAAATTAGTTTATCACCAGTCAAAATCAGAGTCAGATAATGAGAAGTAAAACAAATACTGAAAATAGCATCCCCCCCCCAACCCACCCTCCTTTCCAGGCTTAACTTAATTTCTGATTCTCTGCCAGCAGCGCAGGAAGATGGGGAATGAGCAGTCAGTTCATCAAATGTTTCTGCCACTGCTTTCTCCTCAGGGAGAGGAGTCCTTCCCCTGCTCCAGCGTGGGGTCACTCCCATGGGAGACAGTCCTCCACCAGCTTCTCCAACCTGAGCTCTTCCCATGGGCTACAGTTCTTCACAAAATGCTTCAGTGAGGGTCCCTTCCACAGGGGCATTCCTTCAGGTTGTAGAAAACAAATATGAATATTTTTGGTGGTAGCAGAGCAGGGAGAAGAAGACAACATGGGTTAGGTCAATGTCTTCAGTTAGAGGCTCCAAAATCATGTTGTGAAAGTTGGGAGCAGCCAAGATCTCTTCTCTGAGGAAGGCTCGTCCGTGTCACAGCTCTCTGCTCACTTCTGTGCAGGTGTTTAGCCCGGGAAGGATTTGGTGTTGTGGTGTGGTACTTCTGATCAGAATGTGGTACCTAATCTGTGTTGTAATTTGGTTTCCAGTTCTGGCCGCTCCTTTCTCGAGTCAGTTTTTGGCAAGCAGAGCAGTTGCACGTTCTGTTTCCGGGGTGATTTAGTATGAGCAGAGTTTTTAAAAACCCCAGAGGTGCTAATGTTAGGCAGTTCCTTATTCTTCATACAAAACTATCCTTCTGGGCAGTCTTCCAGAATCTAGATAATTTCTTAAGGAGAATTTGGGCACTTTGCAATGCGCTGTGTGAGCCTAGCATGTAGCAGAATATGTAATACTCATTCCAGCCACTGGACACTATGGTGATAAGGAATACTAACAATTTAAAAAAAAAAAATATATCCTTGATTAGTAAAAAAGTAACGCTCATTGCAAGATCATGTCCTGCAAGTAGATCAGGTCTCGTCCTTTGCTGAATTACGAAATTAAGATCATGCTCTAACAATCTCCCATTTTTTTGGATGGGATGGAAAACATTTTGCAGACTGGAAGAGTTATGAAAGTGGAAATAGTGGGGTTTCAAATCTAATTCTGTAACAGATATAGATAATGAAGGAGAAGCAGAAATGGATGCTGCTGAATTTGTGCATAAGAATTAGCGAGGCTTGGCCCCTTTCTCAAATGTGCTGCAATTGCATGAAATAGTTGAAGATGAAAAATGAGGTTTTCAGCCAGGACCCAAGTGCCCTGTCACATTGTGACAGTTAAAATGGGTAAATAAACTTCTTATGAAATATGAAAGTGCAATTTAACAAAAACCAGGAATACTCTGAAAGATGGGCTGAAACTTCTGATGAAGAAATGGCCATCTTTTTATTTTAATTGTATTAAAATATTATTCACCACAGTAAAATGTACATGTAGGTTTCTGAAGCTTCCTCTGGACCCACTTGAGCAGGTCTGTGCCTTTTTTTATGCTGGGACTCCCAAAGCTGGTTGCAGCATTCCCGGTGGGATCTCACCAGAGCAGACAGGGGGACAGGATCACCTCATTAGCCATGGGTATGTGTCTGTTGTGGAGTGTTTGTCCTCTCAACAGGCAACCCAAGCCAGACCGGTTTGAGAGGCTGTTTGGTAACCTCTCTACTGCTCCATCTTTGGTTTGTTTCCATGTTTTAGATCTGTCTCTGGAAGCTAAGTATGATACAGCAGTTCTTGTTTTCGTGTCATGCCTGCACAGCTGTCACTCCAAGCGTGCTTGGCAGGGTGATGAGATTGATGGTGAGGAGAGGTGTGAGCGGGTCCTTCACTGCTCTCCCAGCCTGAATAAATGTACTGAGCGTGCTGGAGCTGGCACTCTGCAGCAGGACTGCTGAATCAGGCACCCAGGGTACCCGTGCCAGGACATTGCTAGAAGCAAGCCTTGTATTTTCCAGCAGCGGTCCAGAGGGACTGCCAGCTTTAATAGGCTAATGTTAATTAGCAGGGCTCCTCAGCTTCAGCAGTACTGTGGTTTCCTATTGGAATAAGGCTTGCATGATCATTACCTCTGTCTGATTTTTCTTCCACTCCCAATAATTCCTGACCCTGGCTGACAAACTTGATCCATCTAATGAACGAGCAGCATTCCCAGAGTTATTGAATTTCCTACAAATACCGTGAAAATTGTTGGCCAAAGGAAGCTAGTCCTGATTGACTTAGAAATTTGGTATCTCAGCTTGCAGCTGACCCAAAAAAGCATCGAGGCAAGTGGAAAGGAGAGATCAGCGGCAAATATCTTGTGAAACATAGAGAGAATTTGTGAGTATTGCAGTGGGGAAAAGTAGAAACGAAAAAGTTCAAGAATGAAAGTATGCTGGGAGAAATTCCACTAATTGCCAAACTGGCTTGTTAAGGAACCAGAAAAGGAGGGAGAATTCTCTGTAAAAATTTGCACCTTTCCTGTTGGTTCATTGTCCAAGTATCTTCTAGTCCTATGTGTTATTGTGTAGCCAGCCTCTATCTTGTGGGACTTGTCCTTTCTTCACATGCCCAGTGCCACCAGAGATGATACAAACACAACAGAAACTGGGACCTCTAGGAGAGTGACCCTGTGCTCTCAGTTTTGTTGTGGCCGTCCTTGTTGTTTCACAGCACACCCGAATTCTGCTGAAATGAGCTTGTGCTGCAGGAGCATTCCCTGGCAGAAGGATCTGAAGAGGTGGTTTGGCACCTGTCAAAATTGGTGAAGCTCTGCTAGGGCAAAGGTGCAGGTGTTGTTTCAGATGTGTGAGGATGCTGAAAAGGGATGTCTGTGAGTATCTGCCAGGCACTGTTTATCAGCAGTGAGACAGAGCTTGGATCCACATGGTTTAAATGGCCACAGGGTCACTACAAGCTCCAGAGAAGACACACACACACCTCTCCTCTGGGGGTTCTTTCTCAGCAGGAGAGATCCTGTTTGGAAAAGACTAAGGGGCTTATGGAGGTATGTCTGGGTGACCATACAGAATGAAAAGCCACACAGCAAATGGGAGGCTTGTGGCTGGAAATGCAAAATTATGCATGAGATGCTCAAACCCTGGTCACTTTGGTTGCTTTGTTGTTGTGGGATGCAGCAGGATTTTGCCAGCCTTCGGGCACAGTAGGGTAGAAGGATGACTCATGGCTAAATCATGATCAGGTTTTGAATTAAAAATTTAAGTCACAGATGGACCTTTGGATGTTTTTTTAAAACTGTTTCAAAACTATCGTTGAAGGAAGGCTAGTTGAGAGATACCTCAAGCTACTCTGTGACTATTAATATTGATTGTGAGAATCTGTCAATCCTTCAAGTGAGGAGATTAGGGAGGGAAAAGACATATCTCTCCTGCTTTAACAAGACCTATGTCTAAAATCTCCTGGACAGCTTCTAGGAACTTCAATCTTAGCCTCTCATCTCAGAGTATGTGGAGCACATCAACATTTGGGTTCAGATTTGGTGATGTCTTGGGTGTTTTGTGAAGAAATATCAAGAGCTGAGTGAGTCATTCTGACCAAGCGCTGTTACAATTTGTTTATTGTATTGGATATGTACTATAGGGAGAAAATGCAGAGAAATTACAATGCTTCAAATTAGTAGGCAAGACTAACATCAAAGCTATGCAAATTCAGGTTGGGTGCTGAACACACATCTTCTGTACTGAGTAACTGTTGCAGGAAGGCATCCTCCAAGCTCCTTCAGCTCTTGATGCCTTTAAATTATTACGACTGTATAGCTTCCTTCTGGCAAGTTATTTATTTTAGCACAGGCAGAGTTGGGTGATGACCTGTGGTTGGTTATAGAAAAGGGCAAACTTGATGATCTCCTGGTCTGTGCTGGAATGAAATCCTACGCATAAATGAGACCTTTTCTTCAAGTTTTGTTTGCAAGTAAAAAAGCTTTAGTATTAATTAGCATTAGTCTCTTCCTTCTAATATTTTCATGAAAGCGTCATCTCTACTTTTATGAACAATATTAAAATAAGCCTATTAGCATCTATCGCGAGTAACCATCTTTTAAAATTGAATCTGCTAAAATCTTCCATCCACTTCCTTGGGAAACAAAAGGGACAAACAAAGACCTGCAGCCACCCTGACCACTGGAAGTATTCAGCTGCAAGATTCACCATTCAGCTGTTGTTCTGTTTCCTGCCCGGGGGATTTTTATGGTGTGAGTGTGCGTATCGCAGTGCTGCTGTGCATCCTGGAGGCACAAAACTTTGTAACAAGGAAAGCAAACCAGTAGAGTGCATCTTCCTGCAATGAAAAACACAGGTAGTGAGGCCCATTAGAATTGCAGTTAAGATGGGTGTTGCTGAGCAATACACATGATACGGGACATGGTGGAACTTTCTGGAAAACTGTCAAAAACATTTGAATTCCCTCTGGTGATTTGAACCGGTCTGAGCCCTGGGGGCTTGCAGGGATGAGTGTAACTGCTTGTTTGGGGTCTGTTACCCACGTACTCCATTTGCATCTCAAACCCCGAAGCACTGCTGATTACTCACACTCCCAGCACGGGTGCTTTTGCTTTGGGGGATTAAATGAAATGCCATTTCTAGAAATTGAGGGGAGGAGAGTATTAAATGTCTCTCTAAGACATCAATCACTTGGGGCCTGTTGCTGCCAGAGTACGTGGGTGTGGTATATGACTATTGACTGGGGTTTCTAAATGCATTTGTCCCCAGGTAATCATCACTCTATGCTTGCTCTTAAGTCTATTTTTGCATAAGGCGCATAATGCTTAGACTGATTTTTAAACAAAACAGCTCTGAATGACCGTGGTTTTCTACCAGAGCACTGGAACCTAATTTGGGAGTTGTAATTGTCGCCTTCCTTCTCTTTCTTTCGTGGGGTGGGCTGGGAAAGGAGGGCATGCTGGGTTAGGCAGGACACTTCTTTGTGTGTGTGAGCTTCTCACTCTGGATGATTTCCTAGCGACCCTCCTTTGGCTCAAAGCTATTTCTCTGGATAACTAAATTTACATTGGTGCATCAAAGCAATGAACTCAAGCTGACTACTTCAACCAGTCTGCACCTTTGATAGGGAGAATTACATGCAGTGCTTAGGAGTGAGGTGTTGTTCCCAAAATAAGGCTGAGATTGTGCTGTCAGGGGTGCAGGAGGCTTTCTGATTTCACACAGTGGCAATGCAGCAATAAGGTTTTTTCCTTATTGTGTATGGACAGTAGCAGTAGTGTTATCCATTGACTACTAATTCTCTTGGGTTATCCTGCTCCCTAGCTCATCTATTGGAGCTGGAATGCTTGGAAAAGAAGCTAATATCTCCCTAAAAGTTCATATAGCCATTGCTAGCCTGGACGACACCTCTCACCATGCAGAAAAAAAAATAATTATGTTTTATAAAGTATCTGTTGTGAAGAAGATAGAAATCCCAAAGCTTCTGGCAATCTGCTGCTGCAGGGAAGTACCTCGGCATTGTCTGAGCACATCCCATGTGCTGCTCTCCCTTCAGGTGCTGTCTCCCATGTACCTCAATTCTTTGCTCTTTGTGTGATAAGATTATCTAAGATAAGATCATCTTCTAAGATGCCCTCAGAACTCTTGGTTTCCTTGCCTGCTGCTCTGCTGCTTGTCCTTCTGCTCTCGTTGCTCCTTTGGTATCCAGTATGGAGAATACTTCTGTTTCTTCTTTTCCATGTCCTTTAACTGCTTCTCTTTTACTCTCCCTCTTGCACTTCTGTCTGAGTCTGTTGGTGAAGACCCACCTAGACCTGCCCTGTACACCTCTCTCTCTCTCTCTCTCTCTCTCTAGACCTGTCCTGTATACCTCTTCTGAAAAAAATTGACTTTGGTCTGTGGCTCTTTTGCTTGCTCCTGCTGAAGAAGAAATCAACAGCTTGCAGGAGTCTATGAGTTTTGCTCCATGTCAGGTACTAATGGAGCGTTCAGTGAGTATTGAGAGACTTGAGATGAGGTTCAGCAGTTTCTCTGGGGCTACTTGGGCTTTCTGAATCATGCACAATGTATGAATCAAAATGCTGTCTGCAGGCTGGTTTAACCCTAAAAATTACAAAGACGTACATGTGAACCCGAAGGAGAGAGCAGTAGGGTGTAGTTACAACCCAAGCACACCGTGTAAGCAGGCAGTAAATACATTTCAGAGACCTGGGGTGTATGATTTAGGGAGCTGACAGCCCATCAGCTGATGGGAGCTGGTGACCATCTATAGGATAGATATCAGCTTTAGTACAGCGTGATCTCCAATGTGTTGCTGCTTCTTAGGTTCCCCAAGTAGAGAGAAACATGCAGGACACCCCTACAATGTCATAAGCCCAGGCTTTAAATTCTCTGGGTTTGGAACTGCTTCTCTGGACTGATTAATGCTCAGCATGATGGAGCTCTGTGTTCCCTCTTGCCTGGTTAAATTTGGCTCCTAAGTTTTTGCCACTTAGTTCTTGGTTGAGATGAGATCTTTCACACTTCCTCAGCTGGATACAACTCTTCTCTCCTCCTCATGGACATTTTAGCATTGCAAATAACCCATCTTATCATGGGCTACAGAATGCAAAAGCTTTTAGAGAAACCTCACCAAACAAATTAGCGGCAATTGTAAATTAGGGTAATTACACAGTTCATGGCTGGAGAGACCAGCTGAACACTTGGCACAGTCTCTGCAAAAATATTAAGCTACCTAAAATCCTGGGCAGCTGCAGAATGATGTGAAAACACACTTTTATCACCCTGTTGATGTGTCGGTTCTGGTATTAACTAGGACAGTGCGATGCAGTATTTTGCCACCTCCTGCTGCTGTTATGCATCTTTACTATGAAAGCTTGGTATTCTCTTTTGAAAAATGCTGCAACTCACCATCTTGATAAAGATAATCTTTATTCTGCTGTGTGGTACTATAGCCCTCTAAAGAGAAATTGCATTTAAGGGGAGAGTTGAAACTAGTGCATCTACAGGATACCATATTACTGGAGTTTTGTTTTAGTTATTGATTTTTCACAGTTTCCTTTAACCCAGAAATGAATATGTCAAAAAAACTCAAAAAACCCCAACAAAACAACAACAACAACAAAACACCAAAAAACCAAACCAAACCAAATCAAAAACAGAAATGTGAGAGTGTTGCAGGGAGAACTTCTAGCTCTGCTTGTTTGCTCAAAGGGAAGAAGAAATATTTTTATTTCAGATCCATATTGTGTTTGTCTTTGGTACCAAAAGAAAGAATAGCTTTAAGAAGGGTAAGTGTGCTGCTGTTGGGGGTGAGGTTGGTATTTTTGTTTGTTTGTTTTGTTTTGTTTTGTTTTGTTTTGTTTTTAATTGCTCTTGTTCCTGCATTGAAAGGAAAACATGCACAGTGAAATACGTATTTGATAGCCTATACTTGTCCTTCTAAAATAAGGTCATCTGTCTGGTAGGTGACAAGAATCGAAAGTAAAATCTGTGGGTTGGGATAAGAACAGTTCAGTAATTTAAGACTAATTGAAATATCATAATAGATGATGATGATGATGATGATGATGATTAACAACAAACATGTGATGCTCAGTGCAACTGCTCCCCATCTGCTGACCGATGACAGACCCCATCCTTGAACTCAAACTGGCCCCTTCTGGGTGACTCCCCCAATTTATATACTGGCCATGATGTTCTCAGGTGTGGAATATCCCTCTGGCCAGTTTGGGTCACCTTTCCTGGTTATACTCCCTCCCAGTTTTTTTTTTGTGCACCTCCTCACTGGCAGAGCATGAGATGCCAAAAAAAAAAGTCCTTGACTTAGGCTAAACATGATTTAGCAAAACTCAAACCAGCAGTGTGTTGTCAACTTTCTTCTCATGCTGAATCCAAAACACAGCACTGTACCAGTTACTGAGAAGAAATTAATTCTATCCCAACCAAATCCAGGACATCATTGTAGTTCCCTTTTTCTGAAATATTCTATTCTATTCTATTCTGTTCTGTTCTATTCTAGCCTGTTCACTGTTTCTGTCATGTCTTCTTTTCTCTTCTCCCCATCTTTTTACTGAGCAGTGCTTTTGGTCCTATCTCTGCTGGAGGAGGTAGATGTTAAAAGCTCTCAGGGGCCTAATGTAGAGCTCACTCCTGTTAATGTCATTTACCACAGCCAGTGGCCATTGAAAGGCCAGTGAATCTGGAGTACCTGAGTGGGTGAAATATATTTGGTCTCCTTGTGCCTCAGAGCAAGACAAAGGCTTTGATCTTTTCCTTGACACGACAAAAAGCATGCGGGGTAGGTGGGCAAACTAAGGCACGTGGCAAACCTCAAAATATAAAAACGTATTCTTAGTCTTTCTCCAGCAAGCTCCAGAGATGTCCTTTGAGAGAATATGGCCTTAATTCCCGCTGTGTTTATGTCACTGTTTAACCCCTGATGGCAGCTCAGTACCATCCAGCCATTCACTCACTCACTCCCCCACCACAACTCCCCACCCCCGCACCAGGTGGGGAGGGGAATTGGAAAGAAAAGGTAAACTTTCTGAGCTGAGATAAGAACAGTTTGATAACTGAAACAAGATAAAAAGCACTGCCAGCAGTAGTAACAATAATAGTAATCATAATGAAAAGGAGGGGGAGAGAGAGAGGAACAAACCCCAGGAGAAGCAAGTGACGCACAACGCAATTGCTCAGCTCTCACTGGCCGATGCCCAAACCATCCCTGAGCGGTGATCAGCAGCTCCCGACCAATTCCCCCAGTTTATATCCTGGGCATGACACTCCATGGTATGGAATATCCCTTTGGAATGTCCCAGCTGTGCTCCCTCACGGCTTCTGGTTCAGCTCCTCACTTGGCAGAGCAGGGAACACTGAAAAATCCTTGACTCAGGGTAGGCACTACTAGCAACAACTAAAACATCAGGGTGTTATCAGCATTATTCTCATCCTAAATCCAAAACACAGCACTGTACCTGCTACTGCTGATTCCAGGACAGCATCCACCTCTTATTCCATACTATGTACATCATGCCGGGTCCCACACTTCCCAGTACTCCATCATCTTTCCTGTTTTTGATAGATAGACACACAGAAATCAGAAATTCTGGGCCTGCCAAGCTATAAATAGTTCACTCTTATGCTGACAATCCAAATCCACCTGAGCCATGTTTCCTTTTTCTAAAAAGAAATTTAAAACTCTACCCTTTTTCTTAAATCTATCTTGATCCTTTGATTCCAGTCAAGCAATTTGATTTTTAAGGAAGATTTTTTTATTACTGGGAATGTGTTCTACTCTGATTTTGTGTTTGTTTGTGATAATGTTCTGTAGGAGAAGGAGAATCATTTGGAGAGTGAAAGTGACTGAGGAAGAGAGATGGTGTGAGACAGAACGGGGTTAGTGCCTGATGCAAATCCACTGGGACTACTGGGACACAGTGTCTGGAGAAACTGGGAACAGACAAGTCCTGAATTAGGGATGTAAGGAAAGCAAAGACTGCCAAGCAGCAGAGAGATTCTCTGGGAGGGTATTAATGTAGGAGATCAGTCCGGGAGACAAATACAGATGAGACAGACTATTTGCTTAAAAGGTAATTTGGAAGGAGAGTTTCTCCTCACCTGAGACAGCTCTCTCCATCATGACTCCCTCCAGAGCTGAGGCTGCTCTGGCCCAATTCTTGTGATCATCCTGCTTCCAGTGAGAGGTTGGGGTGGAGATAATCAGAGTTTCTTGAAGTAGTGCTTGTGTGAGTCTTATCTATCAGACTTATCAGAGGAAAGTATTTATGGGATTTTGTTCCTGCCCTTGGGGTGTTAAAGTGAGTGAGACTCCCTGCTGGTGAAAGAAGGTGGGATGTGCTGGCAGAAACCCCTATCCTGACCTTGGGCAAATGTGGAAACCCCAGCTCTCCACTTGGTTAGTGATGTTAGGTGGAAATTTTGGCTTTCTGGAGCTTCCCCAAGACCTGCTTATATCCCCTGGGCAAAGCATGGGAGTGAGAGCAAAGCTGGCCTATGCCTGAAGAGTCAGGAAAGTAAGGAAAGACAGAAGGACATACACTGGCATCTCCTTCAGACGTCGTCCAAGAATCCCTGAACAGAGTGCCTCAGCTGTGAAACTTGCCTCTGTTTTTTTGTCTTGTCTTGCTCATGGTCAGAGCAGCACTGACTCTTTACTGTGACAATTTCTGCTTTAAATCTCATACACTGTCATACATTGTTGTCTGTCAGAAATGGAGGACTCTGTCTGGGCTCCAAGATGCTGTGCAGCAGAAGGTATTCTATGGAAAATTGTGCAGCTGCTTTCTCCCTCACTCTTTTCCCACTCACTTTTAAGCTTCCTTAAAGTCTTCCTTGATCTCTTTTCCTTGTCCTTTTCTGTTTAGACAAGCATCACTTGCACCCTCTCCAATAAGGAAATTTTCCATGTGCTGCTGTTTCACCTCTTCTGAGGGCAGTTGCTTATCTGGGAGCCGTGGTGGTCCTGGCTTCCCTTTGATCCCTAATGCAGCCTGTCACTATTTGGAATAAGCAGAGACCTTTTAGAGTAGTGAGTATGGCTGTTAGACGCAAGTGTGCTGTCATTATTAGAAGCTGGTCTCCACTGGAGAGACATTTCTCAGATAGATCCTTGGAAACATTGCAAGATTTTCCAGTATTTTCTTTAAAAGCAGTATATTTAGTCTTACAGTACTGTCTTGAAACACTGGGGTGGAGCGTTCTTTGCCATTTTCTTGGGGAAGGATTTGCAGCTGTAGCATATTTGCCATTTCTCGTAGAATCCCGTGAGGTTTTCAGTTCAGTCTGGGAAAGGTTCGTCCTGCAGCGTGCAAATCCTTCATGCTGGGAAGTCCACAAGGAAGGCATGGCTGTGTAATGCAACCCAGGGGCCAGGAGCAGTGAACCATTCAGTGAACCCATGCTGGAGGAGAAAACACTCTCACTTGTCACACATGGTCCTGCAAAGACCGGCAGCCAAAGCATGGCACACACAGGAAGGTGATTCCAGGATGGGCAAACATGCTGGCCTCAAATCTGTGAAGGGGGCTCCAAGACTCCCAAATCCCATCCAACCGGCATGTTTGTGGAGGCAACCTATTAACCTATCTCTGCCTTTGAAACTGGATGCTCAGACAGCTCTAGTTCATGCAGTTTCTTTCAATGTAGATATGATGAAGCTTTTTTATTTTCTTTAGTTTAACAGTCTCTTCCTCTGCATGCGGAAACTGCCAAAAGCAATCTAAGAAAAAGGAGCAATTTTAAAGTAAGCCACATGTCTCTGCAGACCTTTTTGTTCCACATCCAAACTCTGCCTTCAAAATGTTTTATCTCCACTATCTGCCGTGTCTCTGGGCAGCAGCTACTGCTTATCTGCTCCCCATGGGGTGTCAGGCAGGGATGGGAACTGACGGCTGTACTTTGGAAAGCTTCTTCAAACAGTTCTGCGTCTCCATCCCCACGGGTGAGCTTCTTCGTTTATTTAACAATAAAAAAGCCATCAATGACCCGAGTTCTGGTGGTGCCTGAGGGCATACTCATGGGTGGATTTACCAGGCAAGCTACAGCTACCCAGAAAAATGTCGAGTCACTTTTGGGATGTGCTTGATAAAGGCAACTAAATCAGAACATCTATTATGGAGCAGAGGGGTGCTCATCTTTCATGCAGGGTTTCAATATCTGTGCACATCAGCTGTGTCTTTTGTTCACCAAAGCACAATATGAGATACTTTTTAGGGTAGAAAATTCTGTTTAATATATTTCACAATGTATTTGAAGGCCAACACAGAAGCATTTTCCTCGTCCTCAGCTCTGACTAAATCTGCCTTGGTTTCTCAGGAGAAATGCTTGCAAGGAAGGAGAGCACTCTGAGATATCCTTTTGTATAGTGATGAAAACATTGCTCTATTTCATCTTCCAGCAGGCATTCCATTGTGCTTTATTTATATTTTTAATGCAAAGCCATTTTTTATGCATCAAAACTGGCAGTTAAATTAATATACAGTATATAAATGCATTATAGAAAAAGAAGAACTCTGGCAGCTGCTTTAGAGAAGCGATTAAAATTTAAAAGGCAGTTTTTCAGTCGAAGAAAACAACATAAACTAATTATTTACCATGGCTACACCACTAATGGAGTGTGAAAATTATTTTATTAATGTTTTTGGTATTTCAGAGGGTGGGTTTGGTTTTTTTCGTGACAGCTACAAAAGGTCTCCTTCTTTACAGAAAAGATGATTACTCTGGAAGTTAACAGCACTTTCTGTGGTAAACCTAGTTGCTCTGGCAACTGCTTTCCCTCCAGAAGATAATATTCAAGAAATAATTCTCTCCCTCCACTTTCGGGCTAACATACTTGTAAGTCAGCTGCGTTTACTCCTCTAGATGCTCCTGGTACTACTTCTTGATAGAAATCTGTACAGAGGTGTTGGTCCATCAGACAAGCTTTCCAAGAAGAGCACAGCAAAAGCTTTGTCTGACTTCTAAAAAAATGTGCTCGGACTCTTCAAAGTCTGAGAGGTACCAATCTCATAAGCAGCAGAAAAAAGAAAGATCTTTTCCAAAGTCCTGGTGAAGAAGGCACAGGGTTGGGGCACAAAACTGCTCACAAGGCATCTGGATCTGTGACCTGGCCCTTCTCAGAGAGACTTTTATGTCCCTCACTCATTTTCTTATCGGGACTTCCCTGTGCAACTCTTGTGAGGCCACTGACTGTAAATCTCACTCTCTAAACCCAGGAATTTTGCTGAAACTATTGATCGCTGTATTTCAGAGATGCATTGAAACTTCCTGAGCTTTATTTATAATATATATTATAAAATATAATTTATAATATATAGCTTCCCCAGTACAAGCTTAGTTCACCAGATCTTACCCTTTTAAAATAACTGGGCTGCAGACCAGGCTGTGCTCTGGGCTGTTGACCTGATAAAGATCACCTGGCTCTTCAAACAGCTGGGAGAAACTGCACGCCAGGACTGTGACCACCAGAACTGACTGAGAACCATTCCATTTTTTTTAATTGACTTAGCACCAAGGAAATAGTGATTCTCTTCTGACAAAGAAACAGTCATTAGGTTTTGTTAACTGGATAGCAAGGAAATAAATACTTGAGATGTGCTAATTGGTTGTGCTGAGATGTCTATTGACTGAGCAATTAGGATGTTATTTCAAGAGAATGCTTGTGTGAGATGGCAGTGGGCTGTGGATTGGTATGTCCAAACTGTTCCCTGAATAAGGGAGGTAGAAATATTGTAACAGTGGAAGACAGAGCACTGTATAACCGTGATGTCTGTTAATTGCATGCATGAATGAGATCTCGATCACCCCATTTTGGCTACTGTTTTACTTATTGCAAGAGGCTGGGAGTACAAGAGAGATAACAAGGCCCTGGAATGTAAGAACAGTTCTTTAATCTTGCTAATCAAAGGATATTAGTGATGCCTTCTGCTTTTGCATATGGTTCTTTGTAATAATTTTGGTAGAGCAAAACCCACAACTGTAGCTAGGTCTAATCTGTTCAAGCTAATCTGACTGTCAGCAAAGGTGTCTCATAATTGAATATTACTTTAGTCTGTTCTGGTATCTAGGTTTATTCCTTCAAGGTTGGGAACTAATTATATTCAGGTTTAACTTTAGCCCAAGCAACTTTCTCTGACAGGCCTCGAGAGCGCTAAATTGCAGAGGCTGATCTTTGCTTCTTCCAGCAGTTTGAATACAAAGTTGTAGTAAGGTACAATTGCAGGTACTGCGTCTGAGGAGTTTTAACTAGTGCTTTCCTGTTAAATTTAAAAGCATGCCGTGAGCTGAAGTGCAAAAAAACCAGAGAAAGTATAAAATATTTAGCCAGCTCAATGTAGCACAATGCAGTGAAACAGTGCAAGCTGAACGATCAAATGGGATCTTTCCTAGGCCCTGCTGCAGACCATTTGACACAGTCCCCTTGGGCCTGGGGTTCCTGCAGTGAGGTCCTATGCCCAGCTACCTGGCCCAGAAATTCCTCACGTTTCTTTACATGGCAGCTATGGCAACCTGGAGAGTGCTGTAGTTAGTCTACCACTGGAATTATTGGAGTGTCTTACTAACTTATTCTTTGCACATTGCGGGATTTGAGTGCCAGGTGTTTGCTGCTTCCATCCCAGAGGCAGAAGAGATGCTTTACAATTTCCTGTTGCTCCCCAAGTCTGAAGGAGGGAAGGGACCCTTCCCATTTATCTCCCTGAGGGAACTGCTGCTCCAGGTGGCACCTTCAGGAAAATGCCGCGCCCTGTGGTTCAGTCTTCTTGAGTAGCTCTGAAGGGCCCCACCACGTGTGGCACCTTCTAGAAGTGAAACAGGGTTTGTTTGCAGCTTTTTTTGTTGGCAGCACTGTGGTCATGCCCTGCTGTATCACGCAGGAGAATTTGACAGGCCTGCTGGGCAGTTTCACCTGCTCTCCCTGTTAGCTATCTGTGATGAGACCATCATTATTCACCTCTAAGCAACCCCTGTTCTTTACCAACATGCCTCATACCCATTTCACAGGTATGAAATACAGACGTGCCGTTTCACAGCCAGGGAAGTTGGACTGCAGGGACCTCTCGGGTCCATGTCCTCAGGTGACCTTGGTCACCCCAGTTTCCAGCCCCTGTAGCTTGTCCAGGGTTGGGTCACAGATTCATCAGCCCCTCCAAGGCTAGCTTTCACCTGCAAAACAAGGAGGTGGCAGAGTTATTTTGGACTGTGACTGAATTCTTAGGTACTGCCTAACGCCAACAGCTGAGGAACAAGGCCTGACGGTGAGGAAACACTTGCAGGGTGACCTATTTTCTCTCACCTCTGACCCTGGCCGTACTTGGAGAGCCACTTGAAACTCTGAGAAACTAAAATATGCTAAATACTCTTTTGTCAGATAGAATCTCTCTCCCAAGCAGAGATTACCCAGAGAGTGAGGTGCTCCAGGCAAATTAACATTGTAGAAATAATAAACCAAGTTTAAACCTGTTTCTATTCATCTGGCAAGTGCTTTCACACTAATAATGGAAAGGGCAGCAGTATTATGTAGTAATGGCCTCCTTTCCATTGTTCTGTGCAACTGCACTTCATTAAAAGGCAACCTTTCTCCTGTTCCTAAATAGTAAACTGTAGCAGTAGCTATATAAAAGCACTTCAATATTTTATAGCAGCTAAGGCTGCCTGCTATCTATAATTACAGTCAATACTTGGACTGAAGAGAAATGACTTCATTTTCTTAATGTTTCATACATGGAAAAACAATCAGGCTTTTCCTGTATTTCTAATTGCATTGACTGGCTCCAGATGAGTGTTCTTTTCCAAATTATTACCAGGCCCTGGAAAAAGTAGCACTGAGGCAAAACCTTCTCACAACTAAATGCCAGTTCTTGTTACAGCCTATTTCTGCAAGCCTCGATCCCAAGTCCCATTTAGTCTAGGGAACCCTCCTTCCAAATTCATAAACATTAAACCTTGACTGAACTCTGCCTGGAAATCAATGAACCTGGGAGCTCCCTGTGGTCTGATGCCAGCTGTGTGTCGCGCTACTGGACAATTGGTACTGAAAGGACAAGTAAGTGAGGGGTGCAGAGAATTTTCAGGTTCATGCTGCTTGGATGAGGGGAGTTGAAATGAAGGCACTGTGAACTCTAGCTGCCATACTTTCTTAGTTCTGTCCCCAAAAGCCCTACCAGAAATCTAGAAAAAAAATATCATCCTCAGGCCCTTGCCAAGCAAGTCTAGTACTTTGTTTTCCCAGGGATTCACAACCTACTAAAAGCAGCACTTTTGTCACAAAGTAGATGCTTTTGGCTGTGTGCTACAGAGCAACTACATCTGCAGATGACTGTCTTCTGTTGATGTCCCTCTCATCTCTCTCCTGAAGGCAGGCAGATACATGTCTCTGTGCTAAAGTTTGCTTCCAGCTGATGCAGCTGCAATTTGGGCTGTGGAGTCCAAGGTAGTGAGGTATGGATATGGACACACTGATACAGTGAGCACAACTGGCTGGAAAGATGTGGCATCTTCTACAGCCTGTGGGCTGACTGTTCAGGACCAGGACCACGTGCCTGGCCATGACCATGCAGAACAGTTTGACACTTGCACCGGAAAGATGGGCTTGTAAATAGATATTGTGCCAAAATGCACAAGACTTGCCTTCAGGAAAGCCACCCACTTGTTCGTTCATTGCTGCAATTACTGTGTGCCTGTGACACTGGTTGGGTAGTCCAATGAGTACAGATGATTTATGCACAGAAGATGCTCTAACTGCAAGGATTGCCAAAATACCTCCAGCACTGCTGTATCCTTGCTAGGAGTCTAATTTGGTTAACGTGGCTGAGCATATTCCAGAGCAGAAATTTGCTCCGCATATTACCACTGTGCTGGAATTAAAATGCAGTTGATATGAAACCTTTCATTGTAAGCAAATAAAAGGTGTGTTGACCTGAGAAAGAAATTATTTCACTGTCTTGCCAGAAATACTCATTTCATTTAACACTGTCACATATTAGTACGTGAAAGTTGATGGGGTTGACGCCCTGACAGTGGTGACTGTGGGCCCCTGATCTGTGTGGTCTATCAGGACTGGTGTGCCAACTGCTGCAGCTGGGGCAGGAAGCGATACCAGTGCAGAAGCTGCCTCAAAGTCACTGTGATATGCAGAATTTCAGATTTCATCCTGAAAGCCTTCCCACTTCCCACCTCCTCATTACAGTTACTGAGTCAAAGAATCAGTTATTTGAAAAACTCTGTGTTTCCTTTGTGGTTTGGCTTGTTGTTGCATCCACGTTCCCTTTTCAATGCCTTACTTCCCATAAAATGCCAAACAAAAGTAAATTTTATGCCCATACAAGTAAGTGTCTAGGAGGCCCTTCCAAAAAAAAAGGCCATATCTGTGAGTAAAATCAGACCTTCTTCAAAATCATTACAAAAATTTGAGAAGGAGATTCAAGTATTATTTTGAAATAGAAAAAACCTAGAATTTTCCTTCAGTTACTTGACGAAAAAAAACCACTTTGAGCAAGTGTTCCTTTAGTATTTTTTTCCTTGTTCTTGGAAGTGTTTTTATACAAATGTGAAAATTAATTAGGATGCAGAATGTAGGATCTTGTTTATGTGAACATATTTGTTGAAAGTTTATGAGGGCTGAATATTTCAGTAATTGATGTGTGCTTGTATTTCAGTTTCTCGTGGATGCCATCTGGTCCTGTTAAGTTGCTCTGTTGTTTTATATCTTGTGTTGTGCTGGTTTATTTTTCTTTCTTATGATTTTGCAATTACTGTTGTTGGGAGGGGGAGGGAGTGGGAGAGAGGGAAGTGTGGACAAGTTGGAGGAAGGATGAAATATCTGTGAAAGCACGAGCACAGCATCAGTTTTGATTAATTCAGTTTGTATACGTGCTTTACATTAGGGACTGGCAGCATGTGACTAGAAGGATGGATACATCTCACCCAGATTTTTGAACATAGTTGGCTAATGTTAAGAATGGCAGAGAACATCTGCTGAGCTGTTAGTGAAAAATATGCATCTTTTTATCCCCTGCAAAAATGGACCACATTTTCATAGCTGCAAATAGGCCGTGTTAATGCGTTAATTTGATTCTTCCCAAAAAGACCATATCTGGACAATGCCACTGCTCTGCTGAGTGTGCTGCCTGCTCATGCTCCCCATCCCTCAGCAGGCTCTGTATTGGTGGGTAGTGATGTTTTTGCTTTTCTCCCATGTCCTGGTGTAAAGGAGAAGTAACCAACTGCCTGGAACCCAGATCAAGGGGCTCCAGATCTTCCGTGCTCTAGGTGTTATCTTTCCATCCTGAGGGCTCGGTTCCCTTCCTGCTGTCAAGGAATTCTTTCTTCATGAGACTGACCTCATTTAGTCCAGCAATGATCCGGCTGCCCGTGGGCAGCACTGCCTTTGTACGTGGTGATCTGGACCCCGTTTCCATGCTGCTCCTTTGCTGACTGTCCACACTCCTTCCCCGGCTTCCAGCCCAGGACTCTGCTGTCAGAGTGGGTTCCATCTCTTCGATCACAGATTTCGCCCTCCAGCCCTCAGGTCTTCACCAGCGAGTGTTAAGCCTGCTTTTGGGCCATCTGCTCTCGTTGCACTCCACGTGGGCAGCAGCAGATCTATTGCAAAACTGGATTGTGTTCCAAAGCCATGCACTTCTCTCCCCATGGTGGCCTCGGGGACAGCCGTCTGGTGCAGGGACAGCCAGGGCTACTCCAGGGCTGGCCATGTGCAAAACGGCCAGACCACACGTGCTGATGGGTTGAGTGGCTGCCACCTCCAAGGAGAGAGGAAGTATCTTCTTTGCAGATGAGAAGAAAAAAGGTTTTCAATCAAGAGATTAAGATGTCATATGTTTGTCTGCATAACGTTTTTAGAGGGCTGTATATTGCTTTGGAGAGACAGAAACTATTTGGTAGACTTTAAAATCTCTCTCTCTTTTTATTACACTTCTTGGATATTAGAACCCTTTTACTGCCCACACATTTGTATATTAAGGTTTTTGACTAGAAATGGGCAAAGATTTGATAGAAAACTAAGGTGGAAAAAGTATCAATTCTACTCTTAGCAGAGCTGGTTGGGAATGGTTCAGCCTTCCTTGAGGGGTGGAAACTGCAATCAATTTTAAAAGCCAGTATTTCCCACATGATATTTCTTCTTTGCCAAAAAAAATAATGTAGATAATAAGAATAAAGCAGTAATAACATTATTTTCTCTGGGCTCATTCACCAAACAGGATCTGCCATGATGCCTTTTCTCTGGTTAGAAGGATGTGATATACCCTGGACAACCTCCTGGAGTTAAAACAAAACTGATTTTTAAAACATTGGAGTGATCTCAAGAATAGAGATTCTTTTTTTGGTTTGGTTTGGTTAAGTTTGGTTTAGTTTTTTTCCCCAAGACAGAGGAGCTGGAGGAAATGACTGAAGAGAAAAACAACACTTTCCTCCCATAATTGATGCTGAGTCATTTCTCTGTTGGATGATGAGGCTGAAACTCAATTATGACAGAAGACAGACTGTGATGAGGTTCATCTGGCAACAAAACTTTCATATTTGGAAAGCCAAGGTCCAAATACAGATTGGACAGGGAAACGGATTTTAAATCAGGCCTCCCCATCTAGGTGTTCCCTGTGTCTCATTTATAAGATTCATATGGTAATTTACCAGTGTTCTGCTTGGGGTGAAACAAATCTTCCTCCTCTGCTCGTCCTTTGCTGGTTGGTTGGCTTCAAAGTGTCCTGCCAAATGTAGGAGCCGTGGTGTGTGCTCAGCTGCCCAGACAGCACTACTCGGGTGTAGGAGCTCAGTGACTTGGACAGCTCTGTCTTTAGTGTTAACTTGTCCCTGTGTCAGCTGCAAAGGCTTTGCAATCATCCCTGCTGTGTCCTACAGCAGCTAAGGGAAAGGCTCTTGTAACTGCTTCTTGCATTTCTTAGATAAATATCTTCCCAGGAGTGTTCTGGGCAGAGAGCTTTGCCACAATATCTTATCCTGCACTTAGCCCTGCCTGCTAAATGAGAGACTGGTCTCCATATTTCAGCTTTCTGAAATATTCCTTCTAGTCCTTGGGGAAAAAAAGATCAAAAATCAAACATTTTGATCAATGTGCAGGGTTTTAGGATGTACTTGGTATAAGAGTTTTACTGGGTTTCACCTATGATTTCTCTGCTCGGCTTTTGCCAAATGCTCAAGATCTTTGTTTAGTTGCTTTGACAAAAAATGTGTGTGTGTAACTGCTTCACTGGATCAATACTCTGATGGCTTTAATCTTTCCTACAGCAATAATTTTCTGTATTCCTGACCCTCAGGGTACCTGAAACACACGGGTGATAACTGCTCTACCTTGTCCAAAATGCTTTTCTGATGGAGGTGTCCCTGTGACAGGGTGATCTGCTGGGAATAAATTCACAGATGTTTTTATGGCAGAGAGCTGGGGCACAAATGAATTATGAATCAAAGCTCTTGGACACTGACAAAACAACAAGGTCAATTTATTTGGCGTACTGCACAACCTCATCCATGGTGCTACAAATGCAGACCCAAAAAAGCTGTATTTCAGTTCTGTCAGCTTTAGGACATTCACTTCTTTCCCAAATGTTTATTACTCTCTCATCAAGAAGATAGAGATCGCACTGGAATAAAGGGTTGCATTGGTTCTAAAACGAATAACTGAAATGCACTAATTTTTTACTTTATCTAGGTGAGTTAGTAAAGGAAGTAGGGAAAATGCACATCTCTGAGTGTGAGTAGATGGGAGCTGTGATGTCAAACCCACCCCTGGAGTGGGTGAAGATGGTATACGATGTCTGGAAAACTTCTCATCCTATGCCCTGTTGCTAACAGCTCACTCCACACAGGAGGCCTCAGGAGTGGGAGGAAATGGCAAATCTTCTAGTGGAAAGCATCTCCTCACTCCCAGAACAGATTGAGCTCATTTTGGTAACATGTGCCACAGCCAAATAAAACCCACCGGAGTAACACAGCCGCTGCCAGACCACGTGCCATGTTCCAGCTCTCGGAAAGCAGCCGTTGTCCAGAGCAAAGAAACTCTGTGTCCTGCAGACTTTGCTCCCTGAAGGGGCTGGCATTGCCAAAGGAACGTGCCAGGCAGAGGTGCTCCTAGGATTTAAATGTGCCTGGATGGAGGAGCTCATTTTGCTCAGCACTTGTGAAAACCCCCCTGGAATCTGCCCCCTCAGCAAAGCATCATCTGCTGCCTCCTGACTCTGTCTGCCCTGGAATTAGGAGGGCTCACACCTTTACTTTCAGGGTTGTTTTTAAGGATTTTGTAGCTCTTAAAGTCTCTATTGTCTGCATAAAATAAAGTGTGGGGTTTGTTTTCTTGAAAAAAAGAAAGAAACTATTCATCTAGAAATCTTCACCACTTAACATTTTTTTTGTCTTGTAACTATTGGAAACACTGACATGGTCATACTGCAATCAGCTGATTTTTTCCATTGCTTTTGAGAGAAATTATGAGCCAATTAAGCAGCCTCCCTTTTGGTCATGACCTTACTGTTTTACAGCATGCACCTCTTTCTGGTACTCAGGATATGCTATTTCTAGTGAAATATATTAAACTCAGAGCATATTTTTTTATCAGACAGACCTTCAAATTAGTAAAATAATTGGGCAGGTGTGCTCAGTTTTCAACAGCAAAACATCCTGGTCTGAGTCACCAAGAAACAGAGATGCTACAAAAAGGCATTGAAGACTCTGTGTGTTCTTTTCTTGTACAATGATATGTGATATTTTTTGAGCTATTCTTCAAAGTTTTTCTCTTCTTTTCTCCCTTGTTTCTCCCCCAGTATATCTTTTCAATAGTCTAGCTACCACTAAAGAATTTCTTCATTTTTTTAAAATATTTCCTTCAAAGGAGACCAAGGAAGATTTCCAGAGATGTTGTATTCACTTGCACTCATGTATCAACTCTTCCCATAGAGAAGACCTGTCTGCAAAAAATTTCTTGTGTCAATTAATAAAACCCCAATATTTTGCTTACCCATCTCTTTGACTATTTATCCTTTTGGCTATTCTGTGAAAAATTAAGGAGGAATTCCCTTGGATGCATTGATGTGCATCCTAAACTCTAGGAGATTTATTTGTTTAGGGTTCTCTCACTTCCAGCCTGTTTAGGACAGGGTCACTTTTAGTGTCCTTGAGTTTTGTTTGAAAATTACGCTGGGTGTTTAGAGAAGCTGTAGCATACTTGGTGAGGTGCTGGGTTGTCAAGCCCAGGAAGGTTTCAAGATCTAGTTAGACAGATCCATGACAGACCTGATCCAGTGTTGGCAATGGTTCTGCTCCAAAGGCAAGGCAGGTCTGGAGCACCAGGCCTCCAGATGTCCCTTCCAACCCAGAGACAGGGAAAAAGCTCTGTGGGAATCTAAGCGTGGATATCAGCATCGAGCTGGCTGGTTGTTCCCTGCCCTTATCAGGTACACACTGGAAAACAGGCTGGAAAGGGTTGTTCTTTGTCACCCTCAGCATCTACAGCCCAAAAAAGTGTTTGACAATACCCATAGGCCCAGATGCTAAGTCCACCTTAGACAGGTTATCCAAACATGTTTTATTTTGGAAACTACCATTCAACAGTGAATCAAAATGATAAAAAGCTGGGTTTTGACAGCAGTTAATGGTTTTTGGGTGAGATGGTTTTCCTTTTGAGTTAGGCTGAGCTCTTTTCTGTACTGCTCATCCCCAGGCTGTCCAGGCTGCACCTTCTGAGCTATGGCTCATCCAACAGCACACGCTCTGCAGCAGCCAGGAGACACAATGGCTGGGTGAAATCCATGGCAGTTCTGGCCAGATAAGCTTTACACATTACACATTACTGCAATTAGGAAACAAACACAAAAACCGAACCCTGGTGAAGGAAAAGGTGCCAGAACACACACTGATATTTTTGCCTTGCAGTTTCTCAGACTTTCTCACTAGGAGAATCACTTCTCTGTACTTTTTTTTCTCTTTAAGGGATTTTTTTTTTTCTTATTTTTTTTTCTGTTGTTGTTTGCCTGAATGGATGGAAATCTCTGTGGCTTATTTTAGATATACGTTTAGTCTCCCTGGGATACTCTTTCAATAACTCACAGATCAGCAGTAGGGCACAGGTGTATGTGTGGGAGAATTGACAGCAGGGAAGCTCAAGTCTGTAACCTCTTTTCTGACATCTTTTTTTTTCTACAGTTTATGGTTGGGAATCGAGAATATTTTAAAATGTCTTAAAATAATAATATAGCCTAAGCGAGAACTGAGTAGGTGGGGATTCAATTTTTCCAATGCCAGTGACTAAAATTAAATAGATTAAGGATTTGTCAGAAAAATGTCAGCTTTTCTATGTTTTCCTCTCAGTGCATTAAAAAAACGTAGATGTGGAAGCAGGAGTCTCTACTCAGGAACTTTAGGGAGTTTAACTCAAGCAAATGTCAAGTCCTTCGGCTCGAACCCAGCCACCAGCAGGACAAACCAGGGCAAACAGATCAGAAAGAAGAGAGGCAGAGGGAGCTGGGCTTGTTCAGCCTGGGAAGGGCACAGAGGAAACAGATCCAGACTCATACTTTTGAGGCACAGAGAAAGAATAGGAAGCCATGGGCACACTTTGAAACCAAGGGGAGCTCCAATTTGATAGACAGTCTTGGGCTGCCCTTGTTCCCACCACAGCTGAGGTGTACTGAGCAATCTATGAACACAGCAAATGAGAATTTGAACTCCTGGTTCAACACAGGCTCCCCCACAGAGTTTGAGCTGCCTTGAGCAAATGCCTCAGTCTCTGTGTTTTGAGACCCTGTTTCAGGGGTGGGTTGGTAAAGCAGCTGAGTTGTGTCTGCATTTTCTGAGGCTTCTGTATGACAGTGAGCTGAGAAGCAAGTAGTAGGAAGATGAGTGTCTCTTCTGGATCAGTGGTAGTTGGATGTTCTTCTGAAATGCACAATTAAGGTTTTCGTCCAGTCACACATCCAACATATCTTGCAGCTACCTCGTGAAGAGCATTGACAGTCTTCCCTCCTCTCACATTGAGCAGGAGTGCTTTTGGCAGTCCAGTATCCAGGTGATCAAAGGATATGGCTGCTCATTGTCCTTTGGTCTGTCACTGAGGTCAGTTGGGTTCAGGACTGAAACTCCCCAGGTAAACTGCATGTGATATTACTCTTCAGTGGGAGCTGATGAGTCCTGAGGAACCTGATGTTATTAAAACCCCTCCATGGACCTGACTTCTGGCACTAAAAAAAAGCTTTGGTATCTGAATGAGCTCTAAATTAGAGAAAAACCTTATTTCTGATTTCCGAACTGTGCACAGTTGAAGAGGAGTGAGAATAGCAATTAATACTTTAATATCTGATGTTTGCAGAGCACTAATATTCCTGCCACATTTTTATGCCTCATAAATTTTGTAAGGTAGAGGGATGCCAGTATTCAGATCCAACCTCCTGGCAAACAGAGAAAAAGTTGAAAAGCAAACCCTGTAGCTCAGGACAATTTTACAAAATTACAAATAAAAGCTTTCTGTAAAATTAATAACTGCTATTTCATGCCAGGAACTCAGAGGAGTTGGATCTTGGCTTGGACCATGATGGGAAGGTAGATTTTAAGGATTATCCTTGTGTGGGGAGACACACAGCCAAATGGCTGGATATCAGAGCTAAGGAAGGAAGTCAGCTCACACTTACTGTGGGTTTGCAAGTGCACACAGGACAGCTTTCCTGCAAATCAGCTGATGGCTGGAAACTCACGTTGCTGCTAGGACCTGACTGTGGAGCCAGCCCTGACAGTATGAGCTCAGGGAAAACCCACCTATAGGTACCAGGAGAGGTGGGGCTCTGGCAGCATCTGCTGTGCCCTACTGCTCCTGTCCCTCCCCTCTACTCACACTTAATAGTGCCTTCAAGAAACACAAAAATAAAACTCCTGTTTTCCCACTTTAAAGGAGAAGGAAAAATGTTATTGTATCAAAGTTTAGATATGTACTGAATTATTTGGCCCTGTTCATATAAGCAAATATGTGTGTTGACTGTGACACTGGATATTCAACAACAGCAATGAGAGATCCTTTTTTGTGGAGAATTGATTCTGTAGGACTATTTCTGAGGAGCAGATCTGGAGCTCTGCAGCTGGATGCATGATAACTGTCATGGCACAGAACTGCGCAACTTCCCTGCAGCAGTTTTGTTTAGTCTGTTGCTTTTAGGACATGCATTATTATCATAATCATAATCATCATCAAAATAGCATTTCTTTTACCTTCCTTCTTTCCTTCCCTTCCAGTTTCTTTCCCATTTTCTCTCCCCTGCTGCACTAATAAAAGGAAGATAACAGAACACCCCTGCCTTGTGAATTCTCTTCCAAAAATCTTCCAGTTACTATGGTTTGAACTGATGGCTTTCCACTATCTATATCCTGCCTTTATTTCTTATGACATGGTAAATATTTGTTGTGAGTCAATTGAGGCAGTACAGGCAAAGGTTTCAAAAGTGTTAGGTTCTAGTCTGTGGTTTAGTAAGGCACAAAAAACATTCAGGGCCTGGGAATCTGGGATTCAGGGCCAGTAAGAGAATTCCCTCTGCACAGAGAGTTGAAAACACCATATGTTACCTCACTGTATTTGTCATCATGTTTATTTCTCTGGTTGGATTTTTTTTCAGCAGCCAAAAACGCTTTTAGAGGAGAGATTTAGGTTAGATGATACGAAAAAGATCTTTGCTCAAAGGGTGGTGAGGGACTGGCACAGGTTGCCCAGAGAAGCTGTGGATTCCCAACCCCTGGAAGTGTTCAAGCCAGGCTGGATGGGGCTTTGAGCAACCTGATCTAGTGGAAGGTGTCCCTGCCCACGACACGGGGTTGGAACTGGATGATCTTTAATGTCCAACCCAAGCCATTCTATGATTCTAAGTAATTGAATTATAGGGAAATTGTGAGCTCATTTATCTAATCAGTTTAACAAAGCATACCCCACTGCGTGTGATTTCTGTAATAGAGGAAAGCAGGAAAAACATAGCAAAGAACAGCAACACCAATGCACAAACCTGCATTCTGTAATGCTGGGTCAAAACTAGAACTCTGTCATTTGGAAGGCACTTAATGGGAAGTTTTATATGCAATGGAAACAGCTTCTCCTGGCCACATTGCTAAGGGAAAGCCCTCTTTGCTATGCATGACGCAAAAGGGGAGCACTGGTCTGCAGCTGTAATAAGGCAGGGAAATGACAGAAGAAAAGCAGGTGACCTGGATATCTGAAGGGAATCAAACAAAACACGGGCCACAGAGAAGTTAAGCAGGCCCAAGCACCACTGTCAATTGCATTAGATCCCAGTTCCTGCAAAACATCTATGGTGTCATTAAAACTTATTAAAATCAGTTAGTTTAAACGTGAGGAAAGTGCCTTGTCTTTTTTCAAGGTCTGCCAGTTGGCTTTTTCTTTTAAGATGAAGGAAAAGGGGCAGTTTGGTGCAAGAATTCCTCTTCCCCAAAATGTGTAAGATTTTGCTCAGCAAAGTCTGGGCAGTTCCTCCTACCCGTTTCTCCTCTCGTCCTTACAGCAGCACAGTTTGCTTGCCCAGCCTTTCCCACAGGGCAGGTTTCCAGCAGATGTCTGCCTCATTTTTTCTGCAGACAAAGGGATGCACGTCTTATCCCTGTGCTGGTTACTTCTGAAAACGGGTGAATGGGGATTCCTGCACCAGTAGTTGAGAAATGCCCTCAATACTCAGCATCTTAGTGCGTTATTCACTGCTGGGGCAACGGTGACAGCAGTGATGAGGTGTCTTAGGTCCTGATGTTCTGTGAGCTCAGCTCAGCAGCCCTCAGACCACAGAGACTGGGATGCTGAGGGTTTTATCTACCCAAACACTGCCATCTCTGCTGGCAAAGTTCTCGTCTCAAACCTGGGGCTCTGGCAGAGATTATTTGTGAGATGGGGTAATTAGAAGACAATACTTATTTATTAATGTGATTCTGCTGCGCTTGGTCTGAACTCCTGTATCAATCAGTGGCTGAGTCAAGGGTGGCTCTGCCAGGCCAGTCCATCCCTTTGGGCAAAGCTGGCCTGGTTTTTGGCTTCCAGCCTCATGCTATTCCTTGGATGCCTGCTCCAGAGATGGCTATTACAGGCTCTGGTCTTTGCTCATGGCTTTCTTTCTGGCAGCACATGTGCAATAAAAACAGGAAGAGCAATTTTATCTTCCCATTTGTAATGAAGAGGTTCTTTTGTAGTTACTTCAGAGTCAGCTGGGTTTGGTACCAGAAGCTGTAGACGCCACCTTTTAAAAGGTAAATTATTAAATAACTGCCCCAAAAGAAGTTTGGTATTGAACTGACTGTTGCTGTTTCAATTTCGCTTTTGAAAGTTATCTACATCTAGCATTGTCATGTTGAATGTTAGAAGATGGATTATCCTGGGGTGGGATTTTCCTTTTTTTCCCTCTGTCTCTCTGAAAGCTTTTACAATATCTTCAACTTAAAAAAAGCCCAAAACATTAGAGATCAGAAGAAAAAGTACTTTAGTTGCTTTCTGCCTCTGACTGTGAAGATAGCAAATGAATAAAAACCTAAAATCTTCAAACCTAGAGGAGTGGGAAAGCAACAAAAACTTTTCGTGAGTCTCTTAGTCCTGTGAGTACATTAGTCCTGAGCAATAAAAATGAAGAAAATAATGATTCATACTTTCAAAGGTGTATTATCTGGAAGATTTGAAAAATGTGATTTTTTTTTCACTTTGTAGTCTGAAAAAAGATCAAGAAATGAAAATTTATAACTTTCATAAGCACAATTTTACAATTTTAATGTGCCTTTTTTTTTTTTTTACTATCAGCATTGTGCATTTCTTCTGCTGCACTTCATCTCAGCACCCATATGGCAATTTTACAGGTTTTTCTTGGTGGTGTTTATCCAGTGTAAGGTGAAGTACTTGGTTATCTCTGCCCTTATTACCTTCTGCTCCTATGGACCCCAAAATTAGGAGCAGCTGCTTGATTCCTGAGAGGATTTTACAGTGAGGGTGGTTGGGATAGACATTATAACAAGGGGTGACAGCCAAAAACTGTTTCTGGAAGCTCAGGTTTGACAGTGAGCAAAAGTCCTGCCCCAGGGTGGTGCAGCCACCCAGAGATATGAAGGATGTCTACCCCTGGATGTTCCCAAAGTCCCTTCCCGCCGGAGTGTGTGAAGCTGTGAGTCAGTAGGATGGGATAAGGCAGTGCAGGCCAGGACTACGCAGTGTGTTTTGCAGCCATGGAAACACAGCTGTTGATGGCAAAATCGTTGTATTCTGACAGCAGCTCGTGCCCTTCCCAGCTTGCCCCCAGTCTCCGGCAAGGAAAATGGAGGCGCAAGGCAAACTTTGGGGTGTGCAGTGTGGGGCGAAGCACCATCCATGCCACCCAAGCAGGGGACTGAGGTAGTCAGCCCCACAGCCCTTTGTCCTGAGTGCAAAGCTGAAGGAACCTGCAAATTTGGGCTGTCTGAAACACAGAGGACAGGTGGTAGCAGCTGAAGTTTAAAAGTCCAGCTTTTCTATAAATGACCCAAGGAAGCCCAGTCAAACCAACCCCAAACCTAGTTGCTGTTTGGGAGTTATTTCCAGTTGCTAACATCCTTGACAGATAGCAGAAAATTAGCATTCCACAAGGTTAATGGTCTCTGCTGCTACCTGAGCTGTCAGTCAGTTTGTTCATTAATCCCTGGAAAACATCTCTGGCTGCACTGAAGCAAGGTATGTGGAATGAGTCCTAGGTCTCTCTTGGACACAGGTCTGAGAGTGACAAACTGAGACAAGCCTAACACCAGTTCCCTCTGCAGTGCCAGAAATGCATGCTGTCCTTCCCAGAGAAATCCAGCCCCTCTCACTCCATGGGCCTCAGAGCAGTTTGAGATCACAGACGGGGCCAGCAAGGGCACTACATTCACTGTCCTCTGCTATCAAACTCACTCAAAGTTAGAGTGAGCTGGAAGGATGTGCCCACGCATCAAGGAAGAAGAAATTCAGGAGCTCCAGCATCACTTTGTCCTTCTCCATCCATAGCTATCTTTTGCCCATGGTTTAAAGGAACAAAATGCAGCAAGATCTTTCTGATCACCTGGCTTCTGGGTGAGGCTGCAGGGTGGTAGTGGCAGTCATGGGCTGATCTTTGCAAAGAGGGGTGGTTTTTGTGGAATCAGGATTGGACTGTTGCTTCAGAATGCCCTGCTCCCGTATTTGCCAAAGGATCTCACAACCCCCAGAAGAAATCATGTGGACAGAAATGTTCCTGTGAGCTGGACTTCCCTGGGGCAGGGCAGGACTCCATCTTCTGCATTCCCATTTTCTTTTTCCTGCTGCACAGGGGGATTTTGGGGCAACAGTGCCCCAGGTTTCAAAACCCATGAAGTGCACTACTTTTTGCCCTCTACCTAAGGTGGGTACTGTGACCAGCCAAGGCAAATAACATTTTACTCTTCTCTGATGTAACAAGAAGAAAAGGCTAAAATACTAAGGCCAAGCTGATGGCCAAGGTCAAGCCTGAAATTTCAAGCAGCTTGCAGATATTGCAAGTAAATACCCTGTTCTCCCATTGCTCATCCTTCTGTGCAATCCTGGTCGTGTTTACATCTTGCTTGGTTTCCAGAATTATGACAACATATGGGACATTAAAGCTGAGCTTGAAAGTGGTGCACTTCAGAGGACTTTCTAAGATTTGCATAACATGAGGGTAAATCTTTGAAATGGAATTTTGCTTATTTCCATATTACAAGAGCTGTTTCCCCCAGTCTTTAAGTGAAATTGCAGGATTTCAGTGNCCTCTTTCCTAATAGAGCACTGGATTTACAACAGCATGAAGGGGTGTGTTCCAAAATGTGTCATTTAGGGAAATAGGGAATCTACCCACCATGCCCACAAGGGAGTTTTGGAATGATTGGCTCATATTCCTACTCTTCTCTCTGATCCTGACATTCTAACATTTTGTTCAGACTGTGTTTACCATAACATGACACCTTCCTGACACCAGTGGCAAAACCGATGCAAGGTGTCAGTTTGGAGGCTGGGTTTTTGGACACCTGGGTGCTTGAGGGAGACCACCTGAAGCTCTTGAGACTTGGAAGTAACATTGGCAAATGAGAACATCCTGGGCTTTGACTGAAGTGGTCCTTATGCAAGCCAAGAGAGTTTCAAATGTAGTTACACTCCCAGCGAACAGATATAAGTGCCCGTGTGCTGCTTTGGACTGGTGAGACTGGAGGGTAACCTCGTTAGGAAATCAAGCTCCTCCAAAAAGAGAGGCTCATGCTTTCCGAGTCTATGAAACCCTGCTGGTTTTCTGGCTTCCTTTGACTCAGATTTAAATTTATATTAAAAAAAGAAAGAAGAGCTTGGGGCTTGGTGTAATTTGCAGCTAATTGGATCTTCTTCTCAAATGCCAGTGAAGAAACAAAGGGTCAGAAAAAGAGCTTTGTTTCGTGTGTAATGACAAGAATAGTTGTGGGATAACACAGCCCTGTCCTGCTCCAAATTATTACTTACTCCTGCTTTAGCATAAATCTTCTGCAGCCTTCACTAGCAATTAATTTGGCACACTTTTAATTATATGAACTGACACATAATTAATTAAAAGAGGGTAGGTGACCCCCAGCTATTGTGGGTCACAAGTTTTGGGCATTCCTTCTGTGCACATGTCATGTCTGTCTGTCTGGCAGCTATTTGTCACCCCTTTGGTTGGGAAGGCAGCACAGAGGTGTGTACAAAAAGCTTTGTCCAGGGCTCTTTTTTCCTCAGCCAGCAAAGCAGCTGTATGTGGGCTTGTGTCATGTGAGTTATCTCTGTTCTTGCTGTTCTTGGAGGTTTCCAAGGCAAAGGCACAACCAACCTGGAGCACTAAATTGGAGAGCAGAGACCTGCAGAAGCCTCCTCCCACCAGCACATCTGTAATTGCCATGAACCTGCTGTTCCAGTGCCAGTTTTTTGCATTTGAATTAATTTAAACTTTGCCCCCCTCAGCACTGGCTCCTTGCAGCATCCAAGGGCTGGGAAGGTTAGGACTCTTCTTATCCAGCTAGTGCAGGCTCATGGGAAAGGGAAAAGGTCTCAGGAGGAAGAGGGAAAAAAGGGGGAAAAAGATCATAAGGGGATACAACAGCTGGGAGGTTTCTTGCTCAAGAAATTAATGATCCATTAAAGACTCTGCTATTTTCAACTTGATAGGCAGGAGAAATACCAAGCTTGGATCACATGAGCTTATATTTGATTAAATTAAATGAAGGGATGAGTAGTGATTGCTTGGGTTGGAGAATGCAGGAAGCCGTTTGAGGAAGCTCACTTGTCTGAAGGGACCCAGAACACAAAGGCAGAAAGATTTTGGGCTCTCTTTTTGTTTTGGCATGGGGAACCAGTCTAGAATGTGAGTCCCAAACAAGAAGGGTTCTTACAGGGAAAGTTTAGGTGAAAATCCTCACCGAAAGGACGAAGGTGAATAATCAAAGAGGACAGAAACACAATTACCTCTCTGGGCTCATAAAACACAGGGAGGAGATAAGGTGTCCCAAAAAGCTTTTTAAATTGACCAGAAACCCACATTTTTACTAATTACTACTGAATTCAACACATAATATTCCACACACTGTTTGTTTTGCATAGTTTTCTATGCCTCTCTACAAAATACAAAATTCACAGCATTCCTTGTTTTTCTCTGCTGATACAATAAAGAAGCAGGAGCATATTTATTAATTACTTTTCTATGCTTCTGGTCCTTGGTTTATGGGTCCACTACTCACAAGAGGGATTAAGAGTCTCCAGTGGGCTTTTCTGGAAGGAAGTGGTTGAATTGACAGTAGCCTGTTTCCCAAATTATTGTCATTGTTGTTGCTTTAGTTAAAATGGAAACATTTCATGGAAAATGTGATAGTGTTCCATCTGGCTCTGTGACTGCTGGAAAGCCAGTCACAGACTTTTTACCTGAGACATAAAGTATTCAGAATTTTAGATATATATGAGAGATGATTTATCTGTGTGTCTTTTTAAGCTAATATTGGGGTTTTTAAAAACAATTACAGGTCTAGTTAATTAAAAATTAGTGATTCTTAAATGTGTCCTAAATTTTGTATTATCTTGCCAATTCCCAGCTGTTTTCAGAAATATTTCTTGTGTTACAGCTGGAAAAGGCTAGCTGCTTGGAACCTCTTGACATTAAATGTATTTTGAAAAATAATGTAAAAGCATTTCAGCAGCAGATTTTCATTTTCAGCTTAGTGGTTCAAAACACAGGAGTCCAGGGCTTCCAGCAAGCTCTGCCAAAACACCACCACTCCTTTTCCTCTGACCAGTGCAGCCTACTGAAATGAGGAGTTTAAATCAGCAAAGAGAAAGAAAAAAACCTTTCAAAAGAAAATGCAAAAGATCTAAATGGTCCCTACAGTTTTTTGAAATGAAGAAGAAAAATTATCTCAAACTCACTTGTGGATGGATGTGTTTTACAACTGATGCTAATTCTCAATGCAAGCCAATCTGTATCCTTGTCCAAAAGAAGGGAGGGAAGTTGATTTTTTTTCCACAGTTGTTGCACAGTGGTGTGTCTACACACCCTACATGTTGATGTATATAACAGGTTGAAGTTGTTACACTTGGGTTATTATGCTCCTTCCCTGCTCAGCTCTCCTGAGCAAGGCGCATGGCCACTGTTGCAAGACAGTGCAAAAGCACCTAATTAGGTATTTATTTATTTTTGGAGGCTGACACATACCTTATAAGTGTTGGGTTTTAAATACCTTACCAAGCAGATTATGTGTCCAACAACAAGGAGATTTCGAAAGGATTTTTCCCTCTTGTGTAAGACCTTCTTCCACCTTGCAAAAAAAAAAAAAATTATTTTTCTAATGTACTGCTATAAATGTGAGGGCTTGTTGGCTTGTTGTTCTTGTTGTGTTATTCATCATTGCAGGAATTGTGGCTGAAGCAGCAATTTTCCAGCTAATAAAATGGAAATCCTGCCTGCATAAGAAAACTAACAAAGCACTCAGAGAGGGCTTGTTGAGAAGACAGAGGAAACAACCATGTGGGATGAAATCTCTCAGAGTAGTGTTTGTCCAATAAGCTGCTCCATTTTCTATAAGCTTTTCAGAGAACTGATGGGTATTTCAGTTTGGGTCTCAGGAGTCAGGGAGATTAGGAAAAAACAAGGCAGAAATTCAGCCTCAAAGAGGCTCTCAGAGATGGAGTGGGATGTTGTGTTGAATTCTGCACCTTGGGAACAGCACATCAGGTACAATCCTGCCTGGCTCTGTCATGGACACGCAGCCACAATGCCAGTTTTCAGGGCTGTGAGAGGCTGCCTGTGCCTGAAGTGGGAGATGTGGCTGGCAGGCCAAGGAATCCTCGACTTTGCCACTCAGATTCGAGTGGATGGTGACATATATACATACACAACATACATATGGCACAAGTTAAATTGAGAGGGGAATGAGCAAAACAATTTTTCAACAAACAAATAAATGAAGACCATGCTTTCTTCACAGCAGTGCTCAAGTTAGATGAACACTGATTCATATTTCTTGGAATGAGAAGTGCTGGGGAGGGAGGTGCCATATTCTTCATTGCTGTTAAATGTTTTATGCATTTTTTTGTTTGCTTGCTTTTTTTTTTTTTAATGTCATAACTTAAGTTCTTGTAAAACCATAGTTGCATTTTTAATACTTCCCCATTAGATCATATGTTTTGTAGCAAGCAGATTTTCTGATGAATCCTGGTCCAAAACTATTAAGAGATCCATTAGGAGCCTTGGGCAAGTAGAAAAGACGGAGCAAAGACCAGAAGTGGTGGAGGAATAGCCAAAGTCTGAGAAGGAGTGGAAAGCAGCCAGACAGGGAAACATTTGGGTAGGGCTATTTTCACCTATTTTTTCCTGCATAGATATTTGCTTCTTCATTCCTTGTATGAAGTATTGCTCTGCTAAAGGACAGAAAGCACAGCTTTGTGAAACTTGGATGTAAAACTTGATGTGGGAAAAGCTTTGCCTGGACTAGCAGTGGGGTTTGTGGTACTGGTTCCTGTGAGGTGGCATTGTAAATCCAGTATCAGGATTGGTGACTCACACGCAGGCTGGCCTTTCCTGCTGTCGTACTGAAATCCCTGGCGTTTCAGCACACAGCAGTGACTCACAGGAGGTGCTCAGCTTCCTGTCAGTCGGTGATCCTCACCTTGCAGTCTGACTCCTGCCGTCTATCCAGTGTCCACAGAGGATTCTCTAAAGGCTCCGTCAAGTACTTGAACTTCTGCTGCAAAGAAATTTATAAATGAGCAGTGTCGCTAAATCAATCTGACATCCACGAGTGCTCAGTGAAGTGACATCCACCTGAAATCCGAATGGCCAATCGATGATAAGTGAATCTGCATTAAGACGGGTGAGAGCACTGCCTGCTGTGCTACAGTTTCATCAGAGACTTAAGATTTCATGCAGTGAGAAAGACTTTGCAACAGTCAGAAGACAGAGGCATCATTTCCTCCCTCAGTAACTCCAGATTGTCAGTACAGAGACCCGTCCTCATCTTCCATTCTCTGACTTTATCCCCGTCTATCCAATTGGCAAGTTTTTTTCTGACTGCAAGGCAGAACAACACATCTAGCCAAAACCAGCATCTCTAAATTGTATCCATGATTCATTTACTGTCTCTGTGTTTCAATCCAAAAAGGATTTGCGTGAAATCCCAGAGCCTGCAATGATGTATAGATGTGCTATTATGGGAACAGTCTTCAGAGGACACATAAACCTTTTAAACAATGTTTGCCAGGACAAAACAGGCTGTGATGGAAAAGGGATCCACACCCAGTGTGTGGTTTTGCCCTTGGCCTTGAAGCAGTAGAGATAGGATCAAACTTCACGAGTGGAAAACCCCATCCCATCCCATCCCATCCCATCCCATCCCATCCCATCCCATCCCATCCCATCCCATCCCTCTTGTCCCAGAAGTCCTGGGTAGGGGGACTAGTGCAGGGACCTCTGTGATGATGGATATAACAGCCAGTTATTTTCTGCTTTCCCTCTAATTCCTATGGACATCATTCCCTGGAGTGTGTGGCTGGCTCCCAGCTCCCCCATGCCTTGCTGGCAGCTAGGACCCCCATTCCCATGGGGCTTACCCAGGGCCCAGGTCATACAGGCTCCCAGAGGGACGTTGCTCCAAGCCCAGGTTAGGTTGCTCCTTGCAGAAGATATTTCCACCCGCAGCTCAATGCTTGGCTCAATGTTCTTTGGCAGGGCACAGTGACTGGACTAAAGGGCAACTTGACTAAAGTCAAGGTTGTGCACATCAGTCATTGTGGTGAAGACAAAGGAGGCAGACACATGTCACTGCAGCTTTGATGGAAAGCTGGGCATGCAGAAAGACAGAAGGGCTGAGACCCAATCATACAAGAGAAGGGGGGGAAAATAATAAATATGTTTCTGGGAGCTTTTTGACAACCAGGAGATTTCCAACAGCTTCTGAGATCAGTCCTCCCAGTAAATTTTGAAGACCCTCTCATCTGTGTGCTTTAACTTTGTTTATTAAGAGACCCAAGGTCATGCAGGGGAAGGCTTGCACAGAGCAACAGCCCACCCAATAAAAACCAAACCAAAAACACCCAAAAAACCCCCGCATAAAAGACATGCAGGATGACTGGATGACTCTATCTTGAGCTTTTATTAACATTCCCAGTGACAGACCTTCAAGTGCTCTCTATAAATAGCAATTAGTTAAACTTTACAGTTAACTGACATGACTCCAAACTGCATCAGACAATCAAGCCTTCAGGTAAGAGTGCAGCAGCCACAAGCATGGCATGGATGCTTTTGAACAGAAATACTCAGCTCTTTCTGTAAATTATTGCCCCGTTTCCTCCCAGCTGGCTGAGAGTGTTGCTGCAGTGATACCAGCTAAGCCTGTGCACATTTATTTCACAAACACTGCACAGCCAACAGCAGAACAGGTAGAGTTCTCAAATGACACCATGGCTGGGTTTTGGCTCCGTGGCAAGGCTGGAGTTATTTGTGTGCCTACTCAAATATCTGTTGAATAAACCAGCAAAATAGCTGAAGTCATTCTGTTTATTTTCCTTGCTATCTCCTGTCAACTAAAGAGTAATAAATCATTGCTCTGTGATGGTGGCTATGAGTGATACTCGTGATGAACCTTTGATGACAGACTGCAAAGGGAGACCATACACAAGGGCTGTGTGAGCTGTGCTACCACAAAACTAAGAAATGAAGAGATCTGTATGTTTGTTATTCATAAGCTGTGAAGAGCTGGGCCTGAGAAGGGCCCAGGAAATCCTGCTCCACAGGGCCATGACCACGGTGCATAACCGAGCCTAACCAGGGACCCTCGGTAGAGCACTGACGGGATCTGCTTTCCTTTTTCCATCAGTGCTCAAGGTACAACTTCCAGGTTTGAATAGAGAAGTGGCTGGACAGGAGATGTCTTCAATGGCACCTTTGATTGAAGGACCTGTGCCTAAAGGAGCAGACTGGTTTAACTGCAGTTTGGGGCATCTGAAGACAATTAAGACTCGTTAATTTTGCCCCCAGAACAGCTATTCAGGGCAAAGAGCACTACATCTGCAGGGGTTAACCTGTGGCTAAAACAGTGCCTCAGCAGGGCAGTGAGTCACCCTGACTCACTCATGTCTGTCCAAAGCTGANCCCAAAAAACCCCTGCATAAAAGACATGCAGGATGACTGGATGACTCTATCTTGAGCTTTTATTAACATTCCCAGTGACAGACCTTCAAGTGCTCTCTATAAATAGCAATTAGTTAAACTTTACAGTTAACTGACATGACTCCAAACTGCATCAGACAATCAAGCCTTCAGGTAAGAGTGCAGCAGCCACAAGCATGGCATGGATGCTTTTGAACAGAAATACTCAGCTCTTTCTGTAAATTATTGCCCCGTTTCCTCCCAGCTGGCTGAGAGTGTTGCTGCAGTGATACCAGCTAAGCCTGTGCACATTTATTTCACAAACACTGCACAGCCAACAGCAGAACAGGTAGAGTTCTCAAATGACACCATGGCTGGGTTTTGGCTCCGTGGCAAGGCTGGAGTTATTTGTGTGCCTACTCAAATATCTGTTGAATAAACCAGCAAAATAGCTGAAGTCATTCTGTTTATTTTCCTTGCTATCTCCTGTCAACTAAAGAGTAATAAATCATTGCTCTGTGATGGTGGCTATGAGTGATACTCGTGATGAACCTTTGATGACAGACTGCAAAGGGAGACCATACACAAGGGCTGTGTGAGCTGTGCTACCACAAAACTAAGAAATGAAGAGACCTGGATGTTTGTTATTCATAAGCTGTGAAGAGCTGGGCCTGAGAAGGGCCCAGGAAATCCTGCTCCACAGGGCCATGACCACGGTGCATAACCAAGCCTAACCGGGGACCCCCAGTACCAGCACTGACAAGATCTGCTTTCCTTTTTCCATCAGTGCTCAAGATACAACTTCCAGGTTTGAATAGAGAAGTGGCTGGACAGGAGATGTCTTCAATGGCACCTTTGATTGAAGGACCTGTGCCTAAAGGATCAGACTGGTTTAACTGCAGTTTGGGGCATCTGAAGACAATTAAGACTCGTTAATTTTGCCTCCAGAACAGCTATTCAGGGCAAAGAGCACTACATCTGCAGGGGCTAACCTGTGGCTAAAACAGTGCCTCAGCAGGGCAGTGAGTCACCCTGACTCACTCATGTCTGTCCAAAGCTGACCTTTGACTTTATTTTTTACAGATAATTCTGAAATCCCTAAACTGATGTCGTTGTAAGTGGATGTCACCAGCTTCTGGTAAGATGAAACAATGGCACTGGGGTGGGAAGGGAGTTGGGAAAGAAGAAAAGATTGTAGCTTGAGCAAGATAACTTAAATGCTTTTCATTTCTACCTGCAATATAGAGAAATTTTGAATGAAAGGTCCAGCAGCATTGAAAATCTAGTGTTGAAAACATAAACACTTTTATTCAAGAGTTTGTACAGGACAAGATTTGTGAGGGTCTGTGGTCCAACCCCTCACTGAAAGCAGAGTCAGCTTCAAAAGTAACTCAGGAAAGAAAGGCATCTTGTATCCCACCACAACCAGGTTAAGAATATGCTGCTTTGAATGGAGGACAGCCTTTTACCTGAAACCAGTTCATATTCCCAGCAAACATGTTCTCATATAGCACAGGCAACTATTCCCACCGATTTCAGGAGATTGGCTAGCTGCTGTCAGGATAGAGCTGCCTGGGTGCTCTCTGGGTCTTCGCAGTGCAAATGACAGGGAACACGTCGGGTGTAGAAGACAGGTGGATTCTCACCTTCAGAAAAGGGGAAACTGATACCCTCCTTTCTCTTTTTTCTTCTCCCCATCTGCTGAGCAGTTCTTGGTCAAGAATTGAACATATTTTGGCTGTTGAGAGCCTTAGTGTGTTCCACACATGAGATGAGGGAGGAGGGGAGAGAGCTGTTCCTTTTCAGTCAGCTAATCTGTTACCTCTATAAAAAGCCTATTTGAAAACCAGTTGCCATTGATTTGATCTGCCGTTGTTTTCCTTTAAGTTACCATCAAGTGACAAAATATGCACAGACCCTGTTTGGTGCTCAGAATGGCTGAGGGCAGACCTAAATTTAACCCAGCCCTTTGGCTTTCTCCTTTTGGAGAAAAGCATTCCTGATATCACAGGCCAGGGTTTTAATGAATGCTATGGTGAGAAAAGCAAAAAAAAGAACCTTCAGGCAGAGTTGTCACCCTTGTGGGAAGGATGGCAGATTATGTGCTACATGCATAGGGTGATGTGTCCCAACCCTGTGCTTAGTGGACAGCACTGGTGAGCCTGAGCTCCAGGTCTTATTCATTATGATTTATTTTTTTTTAAATTTTTCACAGAAAGGAGAGGGAAACAATTTCTGTCTGAAACAATGCTTGTTTCCTCTCTCCTGTGCCTGTGAGTGGGCTCCCAAGAGCCGTGAGGAGGCAGCAGCTGCTCAGAGTCACCAGTGCTGTGCTGGCAAACTCAGCATTGCAGCTGGGCATCAGAGACTGCTCTGCAGGGGTGTACGTTTAGCATCTGCATGAATCCCATGTAGCTTGAGACAGGTTTGTGTAGCCTGGTTTGATTTGTTCAGCCCAAAGAGCTGACACACAGGAGCCTTTGACCAGGGAGTGTTCTTGGTGGGCAGGTGGTTCTTACCAGATGCTGGAGGCAGCCTAGGAGACATTCAGATTTTTCATTCTGAAAATGTCTTGCAGCTCAGAGCAGCCTCCCCTGCCACCCTTTTCTTCACACTGTGCCCCTGCACAATGGCAATGAGGTTGTCAGAGCTGAAGGAGCTGTAAGAGAAGGCAACTCTGCTCTGCTTCTGTGTGCTCAGGGGTGGGAGGAGGAAGGAGCCATGGAGATGGCCAGCATCCCTGGCCTGGATGTAGGTGCTACAAACCTGCCACTTAGGTATTCCCAGTCTGCTCAGAACAGCTGGACAAGGGATCCTTGATTCACCTACTGCAACTTAAGGCCAGGCAGTCTTCTTCTGAAGAAAGGTAACAACCTGACAGCAGTGTGGTTACAAACCAAGGGGTCACTGCTGGCTTAGTTTAGAAGCTGGGGAATGGGTAAATGAAAGCCTCCTGGGCTGGACTGGGCAGCAGAACCAGGAGTGGACACAGGCCTCCCCGAGCCTGGGTAGTGCCCACTGCTCTGGACCAGGCTGTCTCTTCTCCTTGAGATGTCATGAGGACAGCAGAGACCCTCCTGCCTCGCTGGTGTTGGGTAAACCTACTGCACGGGGAGTCAGAGGTGGCTCATTAATCCAGGCAACCTGTAAGATTCCCCTCTGGGTTTCTCCTCTTCTCCCTTGGTGCAATTGGTCCTGCTGCTGGATGCACGTGTGAGATGGAGTAAGGCAGGGCCAGTGGTTCAGATGTTGCTATTTGAGTTCCTAATTATGCCCTTTGATACCTCTCATCACACATGTGGCACACACACTTTTTAGGTGTTCAAGAATGCATTTGCAGCAAATAACCACGTTTACTTGTCCATGTATCCACAGTGACACATGGACAGTGCATTCTCCAGATTTCCTCTCACACCTACCCCTCTAGGATGGAGCTGATCACTTCAAACCAAGCAACACAGCTGTGCTGCAGAACAGGTTCCCCTGACCCCAAAATCTGCACCTGGATAAACTGCATGAATATGGCTGTTAGACAACATTTCTGTCGGGCAGAGATCAAAATCCATCAAATAAGTTGTTAAAGCAAAACATCTTGTTCAACTCTAATATGACTCCTAAAATGCTGATATTTCCACTGTCTTTCAAAGAGTTCATATCCTCTGGTTTTGCACAAAAGAAATCTGCAAGTGATTTCTACCACAGGCTACAATCGGCTCGAGTTTCTTTTCAAGCTCTAATCAGCAGAGTGGAACCAATCCATCTAGTGCAGACTTCTGGTAACATAGTTATTCAACTGAGGTCCTTTGTCTCCTTAAATTCAAAAATGTTGCACTTCCCAAGCCCTTAAATGGATAAAAAATTAAGTTATCTTTCGGGGTTGTTCTGGTGTTGGCATGTCAGATTTTTCAGAGAGCTTATCTTCAGCACCAGCACAACCTGCCACTTAAAACGAAACAGCAGGGATATTTTATTTTCTCATGCTTGATCTGAAATCAGAGGTGTTCTTAATTAATTTTTTAAAACGCTCTTTTAAAAGGCTATAAAGTAATTAAAAGAATGACAGGAGATGTGGTATATTACCAGTGCCAAGTATGATTCAGACAAAATGTCACTAGAAAATGGCTCTGACAATTAGAAGTCTCCCAAAATCTATTATTAAAGCTGTTTGGGCTTTTTCTTCTGGTTTATTTTTTTTTTCTTTCTCCCCCACCTCCCCCCCAACCCCCCCAGCCACAGTGCTAAACATAATCTCAGATCTAGCAAAACACAAATTACTGTGGAAGGCTCTATTGTGTTTTATTCTGTTCTCTGGCATTGGAAACTTCTTGGATATAGGGATTGTAGCCAGCGTCTCCACTCACAAAGTAGGATGATTGCTGGGCAAACGATTTCTTCTAGCATGGCTGGTCTAAAGGAGTGTCAGAATCTCCCCCCTTGTCTCTCTCCTATTTCTGTTTCCAGTTTGCAGAATGATGTGGTAAGGGAGTTGTTCCAGCCAGTCCAGCATCTCATTGCTCTCAGCTCTGGTATCAGCACCATCAGTCTGAGGCCTCATCCAGGTGAGTCTGGTATCAGGTTGAAAGTTCTCCAAAAACTTTTGAAACTGTGGTTCCCAAAGGGCATTTTGGATGTCGTGGGGGGAAAAAAATCTCCTTAACACAAAAATGGAGGGGGAAAAGGAATGTTTTAGTGTAACACAAAGCAAATGTGCATTATTCTTTCAGTCTTTTCTTCATTTACAGGGGGCGTCCTTCTTTCAAACCTGTCCACTCAGAGCCAAGCAGGTTATTCTGCTCTGCAGACCCCTCTCATAACTCTGAGCCCTGAAACTACTTTTCAGACTGTGCCTGAAAAAACAAGTCCATTTCCATCCTTCGAACTCCTCCTACAAATTTTCTTCTTTTTTGGCTGGCATCCTACAAATAAGCTCCTACTGCTGCTCTTTCATCATCTCCCAGCTCTCTTTTCAGCTAAGTTCTTGCTAATGAACTGAAAAACAAGCAGGGATTGACAGGATGTTCTGCTGCTCAGCTGTTCTGCAGTGGCTGGGTTTTAATTGCTCTAGGTCACCTCTTGCTTTCTATCCTCAGGCCAGAAGTCACAGCAGTTTTAATATAGGGTGCTTTCCTTCTGCAGTATTTGATGACCTCATGGCAGAGGGGCTTTATTCCTTTGCCAGCACCTCCAGAAGCCATTGCCTTTTTTGTGTCCTCAGCCTGCTGAGCACATGAGGTACCACCAGACCAGGGAAGGCCTCCACTCGTGGGCTTTGTGCCTCACGTTTGGGTCTCTCTCAGGGAGCTTACCCTCACTTTTCATGGCCTCAGTGTCACAGAGATCTGTGGCTGCCTGGGCTGACCCAGGGAAAGCGGGTGTTTTCTTGGAGCTCTGAAAGTTGCTGCTCCTCACTGGCTGCACTTGTGGATTGTTCCATGGGGAAGGGTAAGGAGCAAGCTTAAGAGGGAGTTAGAGAGGGGCTTGCCCTTAAAGTAGAAAAGGCATGGAAAGGGGTATCACAAGGGTGGGAAGAGGGATTGAGAACCCTGAGGGGAGAGAGCTGGAGGAGAGTTGCAGGCGGCAGTTCAGGTGGCTGCGGGATATGAAAATCCTCCCACTGCTCAGATTTGCCTAGCAACTCTTCTCTTGGCTGACAGCATTGCTGGTGTTTTGCCATACAGATGCAGCCTCCATCTGATGGGGAATAGAGGAGAAGGGGGATATAGGGACACATCCCAGCTCTGAGGAGACCTGTGCCTGGTACCTTGAAAAGAGGTTGCAGTGAAGGCATTGACTCCATGTTTGCCCCTGTCTGCTCATGATCCTGATATGGTGTCTGCCACCTTCTAAGTGATGGCTCTTTTACAATCCCACAGTGCTTGGAAGCGAGTGTTAAACAAGAGCCGAGCTTTATGTCCTGACAGAGTCCCTCACCGCTGCGTACACAGGGACGTGGCGGTGCCGTCTGCATATTCTCTAACTATAAACACCAACAGTGAGAACTGCTTGCCATAGAAAAGTGCTGGTGGAAATTAACTCTTTTAACCTTTTCTTTTATCTCTGGTCACAGCAAAGTTAAAATCCAGCTTTTGCCCTACCTGCAAATCTTCAGCTCTTCTGAGAGAGTGTCAAATACTTAAGACCCCCTGTGAGTCCTCTATTCCAACACAATGGCACAAATCCCCCAGTTTTTGTGCCTCATGACTAACAGGTTGTGTTATTAAAGTAGCACAGGGTCATCTGAGAGACTGAATTGTCCCCATGCAAGATGAGAAAAAGTCCCAAATCACAGACAGAGGCAAATGTCACTGGCAGCAATGGTGACAGTAAAGGGTGCTGACACCAGACCCTGAGGCTGGTTTTCACAGACAGCTGTGGGGGAAGTCTAAGAAGAAAAGGAAAAGCAGCTGCTGGGAAAGGGAGGAGAAAATCTGGGATGTATGACAAGGCCTGGGGTGGAGAGATGTCTGTCTCATAGGGTGAGGAGGTGCAAAGTGGGAGGAGGAAAGCTTTGCAAGGGACCCTGAGCCAAGCCGTGCAGCTCACCACCAACAGGAGATCACAGCAAGGGCTGATGTGTGTGGCTTTGTGTAGGGTGAAAATGTCCATGGGGTGTGCTGGAGAGGATTTGTACCCATAGTCTCTGTTTAGTCCTCTTGTTCCTCTTCAGTTGTGGTTCACTGGAGCTAACAATGCTTCCACCACAGGCCCAGGCCCTCTCAGCTTCTCTTCTCTCCTTTCCCCTGGTCTGCTTTGCCTGGAGAGCTTTTCCTTCAGCTTGCAATATGTGGAATTGTGCTCCTTGCTTTGGCACTGGAAGGCCCAGTGAAATCCTTTCAGGGTATCTTTTCTGACTCTGCAGCATTTCCCAGCAGATGTAACACAAGCAAGAGTCAAGCTCATGGACCAGCCCTTGTGATTTCCCCTGGGACGAGGGCAGGATCGAAGGTGTTTGGAGTGAGACACTTTCTCCTTGACTTCCATGCAGCACTATGTACAGACTGAGTATTCAAGGCAAAGCTGTTGTGAGCTTAAAGAGAGCACCAGGCCCCTCTTTCCTCTTTCTTCCTTTCACAGGACTGTGATTTCTTCGGCAGAGCAGAGATGGATTTGACAGGTCTCACCAGGAGGCCACGGTTTTGAAAACATGCCAAGAATTCTGCAACAAGACTCCCGGCGCACCTACTCTGTCCCGAAGGCACTCACCCATTTTGTAGTATTTTGTACCAAGGACAGAATTTGTGGCCTGCAGATGACAACCCAGTCAGTGGGGGGAGTAAAGGAGACACATCTCAATCAAGCCCTTCAGAGCAACCTCATCTCCCCTCCAAAACAGTCTCCATGTCTGAGAAGGGAAAGGAGCATCAAACATCAGCTTATTTCTCAGGAGCTTAGCAGAATGTGCACTGAAAGGAATCATCTCCAGACAAGCGTTCTTGCAGTCATGTTTGCACTGTGCTCCCCCAAGTTGCTAAAACAAGCCAAAAAGCTGAAAAGAACCCCCCATATTTACTGTTATTCGGCAGAGTTACCTTCAGCTCAGCAGAGTCCCTGCGCACAGCTGAAGGACCTCCTTGGAGTGCACCACTGACTGCAAAATGTTGTCAGAGAATCTCTGGAACATGGCCGAATATTTCTGTCACAAGAATAAGGCAGGCTGAAATGTAAATCTGCATGGTGAGAGTAATGCTCCCCCAGTGGTCAAGCCATGCTTACACACACAAAGATTCTTTTCTTGAAAAAAAAGGGGGAAAAAAAAACCAAACACCAGAAAAACCCCCAAACCACCTAGGAATCTGAGAAAATCAGACAATAATTAGAAAAGCTGGTCTAGAGAGTGGCTGAGAAAATGTGGTTTTAACCCAGGAATGAGGTGAAAGGACAAAACATGACCTGCTCATGGAGAAGCCCAAGAGCAGTGGGACTTATTTGTGGGCAGAAATCACAAGGCAAATGTTGGCAGTTCCCAAGAGGGAGGGAGTTTTATAAATATACCAAGATTTAGTGTTCAGATAGTGATATTTCAAAGGAGTGTCAGACTTCTGTTCTTCAGCATATACAGCAAGACAGTCCAAACCCATTTCTTATTTGTGGAAAACTGGCTAATCTTTGTCTTGCTTTATATTCCTGACTGAAACAGCATGAAAATGCAATTCCAAGGGTATTCATTTATAAGAGAGTTTTGAAAAGGCAATTTTGTAGTAAGTTTAATTTTTATTGTAACATTTCCTTTCTTAGGGAAATAGAGTGTTCCTAAGTACCACACCTTCACCCCACAATGCATTTCTGTCAAAATAATACTAAATAATCTTACTAAACAAGAAAAACTTTTAAACTTCCTGATCTAGTCTCAAGGAACCTTATCTATGCTTTCCATCTGTAAGATTTGCTGCAAGAAGTCGTGTCATAATGACTTTGGCATCTACTGACATGGCAAATTTAGTAACAGTGAGCCTGCAAGATCTCTCTGTGCACTGCAGCTTTTTCTAGGAAATTGGCTCATTTGTGTTTCTCCATCTTCATGTAACAGGCAGGAAATATGAAAATTTGCTGGAATTTCTCTCCCCTTTCTTCTGTCCAGGGAACCAGACCCCCAAGCTGATAACCTCCAGCATTGAGCCAGTTTGAAGCACTTTGCAAAGCCATCGCACAAAGAAACTGGTTAAGGTAGCTAAGTCAGCCTTCAGGTTGCCTTGTGTTTAAAAACCTTCTTGTGAAAGGGGCTAGAAACACAATGTGAATTCATTAAGTTGTAAACCTATGTCATATCAAAGAAGAGAAAGAAATTTTAAAAGACCCCTCTGAGCTGGCCTGCTCTCTGGTACTGAAACAAGACTGTAGTTAGACTATAACTGCTTTTTCATTTGAAATGTCACCATTTCCATTGTCTTTCCACTTGTTATGTTCTGTGACTGTTCATAGTGCTCTGTGTGATAACGTGTTATTCCTATTAATAATCACAAAACACAGCAAATCCCCATCACCTGCTTTTAAAGGGAGGCAGAGTAACTTTTTGTCGTGGGTTGACAGGTTTCTAGGTGAATTTCACCCTGCCAGGCCCTGTGGAGTGGCAGGGTGTCGTGGGCCAATGACATTTAAGGTACGCCCTCTGTGAGATACAGTATTTAAGGAGCTGGACACTGGGAACTTCCTCTTTGGCTTCCGGCGTTCCAACAGGTAACAGGGGACCGGAGGGGGTTTTGCCAGGGTAGGCCTTCGGGCCTGCCTGGCTGGCCCCCTCCCCCCCCTCTCCTCCGGCTCCCCGAGGGCCGGGCCTGGCCCCCTTTTACCATCTGCCGGGCCGAGCCTTTCCCCTCCCCTGCCTTCCCCCCATGAGGGCCGGGGCCTGGCTCCCTTTTACCATCCACCGGGCTGGGTCAGGCCCCCACCTCTGGCCACCTCCGGCAGCCCCCCTCGCTCGGCCGGGCCGAGTGGGGGAGGCCCCCCCGGTTTGCTGCTACTCCTAAGATCCTTGTGGAGCTGGCACAGCGTGCAGAGAATGGCCTTCTCCCTCACCCTCCTCCTCCTGTCCCTCCCCCGGCTCCTCCGGCCGCTGCCCGGGCCGAGATAACATGACCATCCACCGGCCTAGGACAAGATTAACCTTTCAGTCACCGATTCTCTCCCGAGTCAGAGAAAGGGGTGAAAGCATGTGAAGGAAGCTACACCGAGACACTGAAGTCAGTGAAGCAAGAGGACTGAACTAAAGAAAGAGGAGGATGAGGAGATGCCCTAGCTCTGGGGCTGAAATTCTCTTGGGAAGCTATGGAGGATGGGTGATTGACCCATCAGACTGTTTCCTGTAACTCATGACATTTTATGGGGGGACTTGGAGCGTTCTAAAGATGCCCCAGCTTTGGGGTTGAGATTTTCAGCAGTTATGGGCAAAGGTGTTCAGGCTTGAGAAGCCAGCAGATGCAGAGGTGGGCTGCAATTGAAGAGAAGCTTAAAGGGGGAGAGAGAGAAATGAGGACCCCTTGCCCCGGGGGTGGATAGAGAAGATGACCTTTGCTTTCAGAGATGAAGATGAAGATGACTTTGGAGAGATGAGAGAACTTTTCTTTTGTATTAGAACAGCTCATCCTTAAAACTATACCCCATAAACTGACGTGGCCCACGAAAGCAGCTGTGGGAAGGCTGCAAGGTGTGGGAAGGACTTTCACAGGGGTCAGATGCTATAACCCGGGCGGCTGATTCACTGTGATGCTGAAGCCACGAGAGAACTGTTTTCTTGTGGAGATTCTCCATAGTATGGCTAAGAGAGACTCCGCTCTCTAAGTGAACTGAAGAAAGGTTATTCTAGAGGTGGCAAACTGACTGAGAAACACCAGATGTTGTGTCTTTGCATTGGCAGTGGGGAAATATCTGAAAGAGAAGTTTGGAGGGGGGAGGAGAGGTTTTCTGAAGGTTTAATCTAATTTTTATTATTTGGTTCTCTTTATTTCTTTTTTTTCCTTTTAGTTCTGTTAATAAAACTTTCTTTATATTTTTTAAAGTTTGAGCCTGCTTTGCTTCTCCTAACCCTTATCTCACAGAGGGAAATATCCTGAATAATAGACCCAAATTTAAATTACTGCACTTAAGTTGGATTGGCGAACTCAAACCACTACACTTTTTCACGTAATGAAAATTACCCAGAAAAATACATAGTGCACATTCCTAGAATTTAAGACAACAGGAAGATTTTAGTTTAGGATTTAGCTTTATCTGACAACCAGGCTGGTAATATTGAATCCTCCTGAAATCTGACATCAAAAATTCAAGACTGGGTACCATTACCCTAGTCAAGCACTAGTCTTGGTAATTGCTGAGAGGTGTGGGAGTTTGACATCTTGTTCACCTGAAAGTGTATCTGTAAAGTCACTGCCAATCTATAGGAGACTGAAGTCTGGGCTACAGTTTGAGACATTTTTGTCTTGCCTCTTCCTATGAGGGAGTTTGCACCCCCACTGGCCCACCCTTCCCTGTGATTTGTCTCTCTCCTTGTCTCCCTACAAACCAGCCTTTCAGAAGGATTTCTGCTCCTCCACCTGATGCTTCCTTTCCTCCCTTCTCTCAAGAGCCCTTTTCCTGGCTGAGCACTGTGATTTCTCCTTGCCTGAAAACGTGGCTCAGGGAGCTGACTGGCACAGCTGCTGGTGGGAGTCAGGATGGATTTCTCCTGCTGCTGCACTTGCCCATCAGCATGAGTAAGACTGATGGGAGGTGCACAGCCCAGTAATCCCATGGCTGACGAGATTAAAAATGTCTCTACCTCCTTTCCACAGCTAGGGCCTTCTCTGTATCCCTTTAATGCACAGCTCTTGAATGCTCTTTATGATTGTAAGGCATTCAGTCCATTATCTGCTTTTAAAAAGGAGAAAAGCAGAAACTGCATTGCTGTTTTTTAATTGCTTAAACAGTTTCTAATCAGTCAGATCTGAACTTGGTGCAACTCTTGCTCTGCTTGTGTGAGACCTTCCCACTGTACAGTAATTTCTTACCTTGATTATTTAATGTACCCCTTTTTTTCTTGTAATAGATTACATTATCCCATTCTGGGCATAAAAGAAAAATGGTCTTCCTCACAGGGCTAATTAGCAGCCATGCTTGGCTGTCCCCAGCAGAGCAGGCCTGCCTTTGTCTGCAGAAGTCTTAAAACAGTAGAGAAAGTGAAACTCCTTGTGTTAAAAAGCTGAAAATTTGCCATGTTGAATTCACTGCCCTTCCCCATCTGCCAAGAAGAGCTTAACAGGGATGTTTCTGAGTGCAGCTGGAAGAGGGTGCCTGGCTGCCATTCATTGCTTTGTTGCATGGGTTTGCAATGGAGGGGCTGCAGGATGTGGGAAATGTGCAGGGGCTGTCCAGCAGAGGCTCCATGGAAGGAAACCAGTGGGAGGGGGCTGGTGTCTCCATCAGGAGAGCTCTCCCACTGGCACTACTTTTGCCCCCTTCTGTGATGCTCTAACACAGAGAAGCAGCACTCACGGTAGTTGCTCTTAAAATGAACAAGATAATGGAACAAGCCATAAAAGAGGTTGAACACAGTTTGCCTTGGAAAATAATCTCACTGGAATAGTGAAATTTGAGCCTCTATAAGGACACGATGGCTTTGGTGACAGCCTTCCACGAGCTGATACAGACAGACTTATATGTCTCAACAGCAGCTGGAACTAGGGTCATATCTGAAGCTACTGTGTTTACACGATGTCTGTTATAATCCCCAGCCTCTAAAATGAAGCTTGATTGTCTGTTTTGCTTTTCTTTTTTTAATATTGCCACTGACAGGTCAGCTAAGACAACCCATGAGAGACAGAGTACTTTAATACAGTGAGGCCATTCTGATTGCTGCCACATCTCATTAATTACTCGTTGCCCTGCTATTGTGACTCCAATTTCACAGCTCCCATTTGCACTCCCTCTGGTTAATCACATCCATTTTTAGCTTGCTGATCTTAATTGGTCATTTATTATGGCTCTGTCTATTTGATGGACACTGATTTCCTCTCACCACCAATGCTTCTATCCCACTGCCTCTCTGACATCAACTGGCAAAACTAAAATCAATGAGAATTAAGTTTGAAGCTGGTTTGAAATCAGAGGCATTGCTCTAATTGATTCACTTTAATTGTTAATTGTCTCAGCCTCCTGAAGCCAGTGCTTCCATGGATCAGTACCACCTTGAGGGATGTACAAGGTTGTGCTGCCCCAGCCCTGGCAGGCAGCTACACTTGAGAGATCAGAGGAGCCCAGAGCTGCAGCCCCCATGACCTCCAGCTCAGGAACAGCAGAGCAGCTTCTGGCAGTGTATCCACCTGTGTCTGTCACCAGCAGAGCCTGCAGGAGGATGCCTCGAGAGAATAAGAGAGCAGAGAGCTGTGCTGCTCCCTCTGAGCTTCCATGAGGAAACACAACCTGTCCACACCAGAATCCAGGACTGTCAGTGACTACAACAAATGCGCTTAGTGCCAGGAAAATGATGTCCATGGCCAGCAGCCCAGAGGGCACCAGGCTCTGCTACACCTGTAAGAACAAAAAGAAGTGTCATGGCTGTGTGGGTATAGCTGTTGCAGCTTGATCATTCGAGCAGAACAACACTTTGTAGGGACAGCCAGTATCTTCTGTTGGCTTGAGTGATGTTACTGAGGACAAGACACTGATGAGCTCCTGTTGTGCACCTTCAGGTGGCCCTGGAGGCCACTTGCTTGTCCCCAACAAAGCTGCAGCAGAAAACAGCAGGCTATGGCCTGCATTAGTAGAGGACATCACTGCCCCTGTGTACAGTGACACTAGAGTGACAGGGGCAAGGCTGGGTGTCCGTGTGCCACCACGTGGGCTGCACTGGCTACAGGCAGCTGGGATGTGGCTTGTGCCACTGTGGATTTGCTGCTCCAACAGCTCTTCTGAGTTCAGAGGGGTGATGGCACAGAGCTGGGCCCGGTGTATGTGGGGCTGTACATCTCCTACAGGGCACTAGGAAATGAGAGGGGCAAGGAGAAAGCAAGATCCTGCACTGGAAGAATGTTATGTAAACAAATTTTGAGTCCCATATCGCTTCATATGAGCTTTGCCCTCTGTCAAACATGCAATTGATAAATGACTACAAAATTTCGTTGTGATTTGCAAGACTGTTAGGTTTTGCTTGGTGTTCAGTGCTGCAAGAGCCCAAATTACTAATTGGTATCAGAGTTATATACATATATAAAAATAGCAATATCTAGGTAATGACATTAACTTGTTACTGGTAGACGATTTCCTATGCCAGAAACAAAGGAACTGGGACCCATATTTACCATTGCAATATCCAGGCTTGAAACATAAAGGAGAATGGATGTAGCAATAAAGGCTGTTGGATTTTCCAAATCAGAGAGGGAATTCAGTTAAATTACAGTTTCAGCTCCTTGCCCTTCCTGGAGATAGTCCACTGGGAAAACTAAAAAAATCAGTACCTTCATCCCCATGCACAGAAAAATAGTTCCAACTGATGGTAAGCCTGCAAGACAGAGTGAAAATGTTGGGGAGGCAGGAGGAGGGGAACAAAGCAGACCCAAGATGAGGTGAGCTGGTAATATTTCTCTCTCGATAGCATTTCCAGGAGAGAGAGAGTGAGCAGGCTGAGAGACTGCCTCTTCTGATTCCCTGACCTCTGTCAGGGCATCAGAAATTTAATATCTTCCCCTCTGTACATCTTAAATTTTCATCTGAGGATTTTGCTGTTAGCATTTTTCCATGTTGACAGTTATATTTCTGGAACACTTCTAGCAGATACCTGAGCACTCTGGAAAAAACCCCCTGGCCACACAGCTCTTAAAATATGTCCAATTTTCTAACTAGTGGAACGGTTTGCTAACGTGGATGGAGAATTTCTTTAAAGAGCAGAGAAGGTGATAACAATAATAGGGGAAAAAATCTTGGAATGTGCCAAGGTCAGACCGTAATGATCTGATGAAATCTGACACTGGATAAGACATGGAAATATCAGGTATTATACCTGGGGCTAATCACTTTTATTATACCTTTCCTGTAATTCTTCCTAAGAATGGAAAAAATGTGTGAACCTAGGTTACCTGACACTTAATTTCAAAGCATGCAGGGAAATCTATAACTGCCTTCTTAAATGGCCTGATATATTACTCCTGTCAAAGGAATAATTACAATGCACAGAGGGCATCCATGCATAGGGAAGGCTATGCTCAGGGCTCAGGGGCTTTCAGAGCAGATATTTTTCAAATGCTCCTGGAGCAACTGGGAATGCATATTCTGTGGGAATGTATATTCTATGGAAAGTCAATTACATTTGCTTCCCACATCTTTTGGTCCCCCAGGAGCTGCCCTAAACGTCAGCAGCGTGGAACTTTATAGTCTATGTCATATCCTCCAAGCAAGGTAGCTCCAGTCAGCCTCACAGTCACACACACGAGGTGCAGCCCTGATGCCTCCAGCATGAGGTGGGCTTTTTTGTGCTCACCTGCCTCCACATAACTTGTTCCTATCATGGATAAAATGCACCCTGGCAGTGGAAATCTGCTGAGATAGGTTTCAGATGTGCTGCCTGGGAGGCAGCTCCCTGCCGCTCACCGTGACGCGCAGTCCCCTGCGACACGCGGTGACCTGGATGTGACTGCATCAGGCCACCACCAGCCCTGTGCACCGCTGACAGTGGCTGTGGTGTCCACAGCCTCACTGGAGCTGAGGAGTGAGAAGCTGAACTTCTCCCTCTGGTTGGGAGAAAGTGCTGGACCCTGCGCAGCAGCCGGAGGAGCCGGATGACCTATGGCTGCCTCGTAAACGTTCCTGCACATCATAGCCTATTTGCACACATCAGGCATGACTGTCTCCAATGAGATGCCATCTGGAATAAAGGCAACTTCAAGCATGTATTTGAGCATTCAGACACGTTTAGAAAGCAGACAGGAGCGTGGAAGTTAATATTCAGATATTTCCCAAGCTCATATACCTAGGAGCCAAATGCTCCAGCTAAACAGATTGTGCCCTATTAAATCAAAACAGTGCATTGACAAAAGCTTAGCCCACAAGTTGTCATCTAGGTCATCGTTACACAACAGCGTGTAGAGTGGCTATGGATATTCTCCCTGCATTCTTAATGAAAACATTAATGCCTTCCTACCTTCCTCACCTAACCCGAGCCACATTTCCAGGAAAGAGGGGTTAGTTTCATAGGAGGACAAACAGTGCAACAAGATGCCAGGCTCTCTGTTTGGCGCGGTCTTTTGCCCTGGGGTGCTTCTGTGCTCACACAGGTTACCAAATGCAGATGGGGTCCTTATCTACATTTGAATAATCAAAAAAAACCCCTATGGTCATCTATCAGCTCCTTGAAAATTGATATATGAATGTGCTGGTTTTGGCTGGGGTGGGGTTAACTTTCTTCTCAGTGGCTGGTGTGGGGCTCTGTTTTGGATTTGTGCTGAACACAGGGCTGATCATACAGAGATGTCTTTGTTCCTGCTGAGCAGGGCTTGCACAGAGCCAAGGCCTTTTCTGCTTTTTGTACTGGCCTTGCTGGTGATGGGGCTGGAGGTGCAAGGGGAGGCTGGGAGGAGACACAGCCAGGAGAGGTGACCCCAACTGACCAAAGGGACATTCCTTATGACATCGGTGTATAAAGTGGGGGGACATTTGGAGTGATGGTGTTTGTCTTCCCAAGTCACTGTTCTGTGTGATGGGGCCCTGCTCTCCTGGAGATCGCTGAACCTCTGCCTGCCCATTCCTTGTTTTGCTTTCCCTATTAAACTGTCTTTATCTCAACCCATGAGTTTTCCAGCTTTTACTCTTCTGATTCTCTCCCAGTTCTGCTGGTGGGGGAGAGAGTGACCGGCTGTGTGGAGCTTGGCTGTTGGCTGGGGTTAAACCACAACAGTGAGCTAAAGTCAAAATCTATTAACCAAATTCTCAGGTAGACTAAAGCCATTTTAAGTCACTATGGCAACAGAAAGGGCTTCATAATTACAGCAAATTATATTTATAGTCGCTTCAGGGAAATGTTCTTAGACCACTCTTCTCCAGTTAATTGATGGACATTTAACTTAAAATATTGAACACCGTTGCAAAGACTACAATAGATCTTCCTTCTTTGTATATTCATAGCTGCCAACTAAGCTGACATCTAGTTTTCTTATTTTCTGGACCCTTAGATATTTTCCTGTGCAGTTACATTTAAGCTTCCTGGGAATGGACTTGCTCTTTTTAGCAGATCCTTCAGAGCTGCCTGGTGTTTACAGGCAGCAAAACATTGTTGTGGTGCAAAAAAGGAAGAGGTGGCAGTCTTCTTCAGAGAGAAAGGCTAAAGAACATAAGCTTTTCAAGGATACCTTGCATAGCAGAGGAACATGGTGTTGGTGTATTTATCCAAATTTATAATGTGCTTTCTGTCAAGGTATCTAAGCATTACATAATGGGTTTAAAACAAGAGCAGTGGCCTGGGACTGTCATTTAAAGCTACTTAGGTTTTGAAGGCTCAGCCTTACCCCGTCCCACTTTGGCAGAGATGAAGCAGTGCAGTGCACAGAGATTTAGAAGTGGCATTAAAACATCAAGGAGCCACTTTGGAGTCATTCGCAGGCAGATGCTGCCCCTGGTTTGCCAAAGCTGGGTTGGCTTGGTGCAGGCAGTACCAAGCGGTCACCCCTCAAACCCCTAACTCAGTAGAGTAGGTCTGGCCCTCATGGAGCAGTGCAGGGAAGAGATAGACAAGAACTGGGATGTGTTCTCACGGGAGCACCAGAGAGAATTTCTTTATCCTCCGTTCATACTCCAAGTGGCTCTTCATTTCTGCTTCTCCTCCTGGCTGGGGCAGGGGGAGGGCATGGGGAGGGCATGGGGCATGACAGAAATGGGACTTGCTATCCCCATAGCACTTAACCAGCCAAATACATCTGCATCACTCATTTCCTTTGCACTGGTCTCAGGAATCTGCTCTCTGGTAAAGCAAGCTCCCAGGTACAATCCCAAGCAGAAACATTAGGCTTTTCTTACCCCATTCAGTGAGAATTCCTTTCAACATCTGTGTCTCCTGAAGGCTCCACTCATGTCTCACTCCTCAATAACTGGAGCAGAACAAGCTCTCTTTCCTCACAAAGTATCATCTCCAGCTGCTGGCCAAGTTTTATTGTCCTCTTCTGGATTTTATCCAGCTTTTCAGCAGCCTTTAAAGAAGCACAGGTTTGGGCCTGGCACACAAACTTCTCAGGGCCAGGCTTCTTGGCACTACTACTGCTCCCTGTCACAGCCAAAGGTGGCAATGTCCCTCTTCACCGCTGCGTCCCATCAGTTCCCCTTTACCCTTCCTGGTCCTGTGTCCCTCACTAACACAGGGACCTGGAAAAAAGGTGATATTTTTCCCCCTTCTGAAAATACTTATTGATCAAAACCACACAGACCAAGACTGGAACCAGAGAAAACAGAACATTTCTATGCAACTGAGATTTTAAGCAAGAAGCAGCTGCCCCTCACCCCAATTCCTCCACCTTATGAAAATAAAGTTGTATGTGGCCCTTTGATTAATGTGAGTTTACTATAACTACAGCAACAAATCATATTCTTCACCAAGAGTGATGTATTCCATAATCCACACCCCTTTTCATTGTTTAGTTGGTAAAACCACAGCATGACTTTTGCCCATCCGTGCCTTAAAGGCAGTTGAAAGAACTTGTGCAGGAGAGGGAATTGATCCTCCAGAAACTATGCTGAAATATCGTTTTATCTTTCTACTTCATAATTAAATTAAGCATTGCAGCATTAGCATTTCCTGGATGGTGGATATTGTCTGTCCATCCCTAATTAAAATGCATTTCTTTAAATGGCATGTACTTACTGTGTAAGTTAACTAAGTGGCCCATCACTTTCATTATGTACTCTATTATATATTTATTATACATAGATGTATCTAATTGTATGTAGTTCCTGGTGGGTTGCTGTTCATCTGAAGTTGTTATCAGCATTGATAACACCACTGAATAGCAGTGGGTTATATTCATCACATAGCCAGGTTGTAATTCTTTTAGCACATGGTCTTTGTGGTTTGTGGCTAAACCCACTCTCACACCGAAGCCATACAGGCTGCAGCATCACCCCCAGCTCAGCCAGCAGACACTCAGCCTGTTTGAATTTTGGGGTTCAGGGGCCAAATGCCTTCCAGAAGCTTGAGCAGAAAAATATTACAGAGTTGAAAAACTTGCCTGAATAATAGAAAAAAAGTCATGAGGTTTGTTTGCCAGGTGTAGGTGCCTCTCCAAGCTGACACAGCTGAGCGCAAAGCCTCTGAGTGCTGGCTGTGGCTTTTGCCATAATAATAAAATAACTTTGTGGTATGAATAAAAACTTTCAGTGAGAGTAGAGGGTGATAATGAACTTTCCTGGAGAAATCTCTCCATTCACAGGTGGAGACGGAGCTCTCTTTGCTTCCTTCCTCCTTGGCTTTCCTAGCAGAATGGGACTTGTGACCCTGGGATCACAGAATTACAGAAGAGTTTGAGTTAGAAGGGACTTTTAAACACCATTCAGCCCAGCCTCTGCAGTGAGCAGGAATGTCTTCAACTCGATGTTTCAGTGAGGGTTCTGGCAGGAGTGTCCCCAGGAGTTTGCTGCAGGGAAGGCTCCAGCTTTGCCCTGCAATGTAACCATGCTCGAAATCACATCAAGAAAAGGTTTTTTTTCACTTAATTTTTTTCAGAAATTAATTTGCCAAGAACCAAGGGAAATAGTTACATCTAATATAGTGATCCTCAGGAAGTGGAGCAGCCTTGGGAAGTGGGCTCATACTGGGCCTAAATTTCAGCTCTTCCTTGCAATCCTCTTTTAAATTCAGCACTGCATTTCAGCCCTGTTCTCCTCTTCTTCTTCCCGCCTTGCAGGGCAGCACTGCTGATGGCAAGACCCTTCTGCAGCACAGTGTCCTGTCCTGGCATGTGCTGTGTGACCTGGGCCAGCCCAAGGCACCCTGAGGACAGAGTTTGCCCCACACTTGCCACCCCTCTCCCCCTGCGTGGTGCCCCAGGTGCCTTGTGCTGCTGGGATAGACAGTTCCATGGACCTTCTCTCTAGAGAAGAAAACAGTTGTCTGGTATCACAGTCAAAAGTGCAGAACTAACACAGGGGGAGGAATCAGAGTTCTGCTCTGAACCTCCACATCTGTTCTGCTGGGAGCAGTGATCAGTTTTAATATAAAGTATCAGTCATAGCCAAGCCCTGCTACATAAAATATCTCTGCATACAGCAACAATTCTTCAATCTTAATGAAGTCTTGCATGGGAAAGCTGTTCCCTTTCTGCCCAGCCAAGAGCAGAGAGGTGGAGATGAACTTTAGATGGCAAACCCCAAAAAACTGGACTTTTTGGACAGTCGTCCTGCATCAGGCAGGTACATGGCTATAGCTAAGGGGCTTTCAGCAATCCCTGCAGATTTAGAAAGCCTGGAGAGAAGTCCATGGATCCAAACACAGATACTACTTCTCCCCCTGTGAATATATCCCAGAATAATATTCTGTCTTGAATATTATTACAATTGCGCCAAAGATGCTTAGTTGGGGGCTAAAATCCACTTTGTGCTTGGTGCTATCCAGATACAGCAGAGATGGGCCTTGCCTCAAAGAGACTGGGTCACTTTAGGTACTTTTTCAGCAGGATGCTGCCCAAGTAGAACAAGTTCAGAAGGGCTGTAACTAATGTTAAAACAAAACGTTCAGGGTTTTTTAGAGGGCACTCATATTCTGGAGGCTGAAGGACTCAGGCATGGAATCCATAAATAGGAAGTCAGTGTTTGCCTACTTCTCCACTGTTGCTGCTTCTGACAACCGCTGCATCTCTATCCCTATGTCAGGCATCTTCCAGGAGCAGTGCTGGGGAGGGGCCCTGAAATTTGTGTAGTGGGGAAGTCTTTTCCACCAAGACAAGAGAGACTGATGGGTCTTTATCACAATGAAATCGTATTTTCAGCCTTCTTTATCACGGATAGTGATTGCACAGGAAAGTTCTGTGACAGGAAAGAACCTCTTTCGATCAGCCAGCGAAACTTCTTGGAAATGGCACAGAGACACAAGGACTTCTCTGTAGACTTTTTTTTTTGAAAGGGCGTTTCAGAATGGCACTGCTTTTATGGGGAACAATTTTTTCTCATTTCCAGTTGTAACTTCACTTTTCATCAGCCCTGAAGTGCTGAGGCAGCTGGACTAACTGATCATTGTAGGTCCCTTCCAGCTGAAATTTCTCACTTCTCTCTTCTCTCTACAGTGATAAAGATGCTTCTGTTTTCAGACAGGAGAAGCATGTCTGCTGCAAACACCCAGCCATGGCTCCTAGTTAGCATCTCATAGGCACCTGCAACAATGGTAATTTTTCTTTTCTGAAGAAACTGGGTTAATATGACCTTTTATGAGGAAAAAGTGAGCATTAAATAATTGTGATGAGAAATGTTTGCAGCGTGGTCAGGTCTCAATTGAGCAGAGCAGTGTGGGAGTGAGTCTTTTCCATCAGTTTGAAACACAGAATAGAAGGAAAACGGAATAGGCAGTCCTCGATTCTCTCTGAGCTAAAGGAGTTATTGGTTCAGGTAGTATGATGGCCTAAATTAAAGAGATGATTCACCTCTCTTAGTTGTTTTAAAGTATCACTGGGGACTTAGATGCTTTTTTAGAAACCAGATTACCAGCTGTGCATCACAGGGAGCTGGGTGAGCTGGAAGATGAATGTTGCTGAGAGATTCACGCACCAGCTGGAATGAACTCGGTGCGGAAAGAAGAAATAAAATCACCAGTCATGAATACTGCACAGCAAACAGCATCACATCCCTTCAGGCATTCTCACACCTTCAATGGGCACATTTTGTAAAGCTTGCCCAGGTGGAAAGAATTAATGTTTTTTTGTTCTCCACCCAAAGTCACGGTGACAAACTGAATTATCACTCCTGGGGGCAGCAGGTGAAAAACCATCTTGGTTCTTTTTCTGTCTTTGCTTTTGAAACCACCTATTTCAAAACAATTGAAATTCTGTTTCCACTGGCCTGTGAGGAGCTTTAATGCTCCATTTGCCCTGAAAGTATGTGGCCTCTCTTCCTGTGGAAAGGAGCTGAGTGCATCTTCCCAAACTTAGCCCTTAACCACACAGCTATGGGGTAGAACAGAACTAGGAAATCTCTAGGGGGAAAAAAAAAAATATTGCTGTTTAAATACTGGTGGATCACTAAGGTTAATTATAATGCCTTTGTGCAGTGGTTTGGAAGGTACCAGAACAGGACAAGCTATGGCACTGAGCTGTTTACACAGCAACACCATGTAATTGTTCAAACAAGACAGTGCCAGGCTGTTCTACAAGAAGCTGCCCCTTTATTGACCAATTTCAACAGTAGTATTTTCTCTACTACTAAGATCAATTCCATTAAACAGCTGATTTCTGCTGGCCCTCTTTATCAGCTTTGATGCGGTCAGGAAATATTTCTGTCAATCTTCTCTCACCAAGTGTTTCACAAAGTCACATCTCTACTCCAGTAGTGTTTTATTTGGAGGGTGATCAGTTGAAAAAAAAGCCCAAAAAAGTAAAAACCAACCATAACTCCACTCCACACACCACCATCACCCCAAAAAAAAAATCAGGGCAAAGAAGGACTATCCAGTTCTTAACTGTAATCCAAGACTGACCTTAGGTAAGTGGACTGAGAGAGGAAAAAACACTCACCTGTTCCAGTAGGACTTGCTATGAAGATATTTTGGATATCAGCATTTGTAGTCTCAAAAAAAAAAAAACCAAACCCCCAAAAAAACCAAGAAACAAAACCACCACCCTCTATCTGCCATTCTGGGGTTAACTTAGCAGTTTTGGCAAGTTTTACTTGCAGCCAACTTCAGACTAAATCCCAGGTCTCTTTCTACCCTAAGAGGAAAGTAAACCTCAGATGCTGGATTGGATGGCACGATGTTTGAGGCTGTGATTTTAGGCTGATTTTAAGAGAGTGTGGATGCAGCTGAACTTGGGGGCAGTGCAGCTGGAACATGCCTGCTCTGTCAGGATCCTTTCTGCCCAGATACTGACACTGCTCCTTGCTTGTTCTTCATACTGCCCCAAAGGCAGGCAGCAGACAGCAGTTCCCACAGAAATCCTGGTCCCCTTTGCCTGGGAGAGCAGCTCAAACTAGGCTGAGTGTGGACAGCTCGGACAGGCTGCCCTTCCCCACCAAAGAAAGGGAAAGGTCACTGAAGTAGCCAGGAACTGACAGTGCTGTTTTTATACCTGACCTCCCAACCGAGAAGGGCAAGTTGGGAACAACATATTTCCGTTAATTCGGGCAGCACTGAATATACTGAAGGAATTGCACACTATTCATGGCTTCTGTCAGCTGAGAAAGGGGTTGAATTCATGCAACAAATTATTCAGAAGAAATTGTTTTCCAGACTCTCATTATAAGCTCTATGGAACAGAGGAGTTGATACATCAGATACAATTAACTTCATGTTATAAAACCCTTTTGGGGTGTAAACACTAGACCCTGCCAGCCCTACTGTACTGTAAGGGCCTGGTTGCTCATGATTTTAACAGGAATCTGTGTCTATTCATCCCGTGTGTGTCTGCAGGGAGCAAAACCCTTTAAAAACCTGGGAGATATTGTCCACTCTGTGTCTGAGGAACACAGCAACACCCCAGACCAGTGCAAGCAGAATCCAAATGTGACATTTGAGAATGACTAAGCATTCCTCAAAGCAGTCAGATATCAAGCCCACAAGCATTAACACTGAAAAGGATTTTCAATTGTGTTGCAGCCAGCAGGATTTTGCTGAAGGCAAAGCTAGACCAACACCTGTCTGCTTTTTGACTCAGATCCCCAATTACAAGGTCTTTGCTCAGTTCAGTTAATAAATCTCTTCAGGATGAGACACCTGCATTCTGCTCAGCACAACATGGGGTCTGTGGCCAGAACAGCAGTGCAGTCTGTGGGGTGAAGGAAGTGCAATTGGTTCACAAAAATGGGAAAGCAGCAAAGCAGGTTCAGTGGACACCACAACGTCCTACAGAGTCTATGCTTTTTCACCAGATTGCTCACAGCAGCTCAGAAAATCCTACTCTTGCCTTTTTTTACACACTATGTTGGACTTTTAATGCAAATTTATATTCTTGTCAACTTCTATTTTTTAGTCATTTTCCAGCTAAACTTCATTGGCCAATGTGAAATGTATTTTTAACTTATAGGGACCTCAGTTAAAAACAAAAATAGCAATGGAAATTGTTTCATTTTCTTAACAGTCAGGGAAATAAACATCAATTAGTTGCACCACTCTGCACAGAAGCAATGGGAGAATAAAGAGAGATGAGTCCTGCAGCTGAATGGAAAGCATTTCTTGAAGCAATTTGGAAGGTGAAGTTCATCATAAGTGCTCAGAGGCCAATACAGTGTGTTCCTAAGGAAAATATATGTTGGGCTTTTTCAGTATCTATTGCTGTCATTTATTCAGAAGGAAGTTTTTAGTGCTTTTAAGGTAAATGCTGATTTTAGAGTAATTCCATTTAATTAACGGAACCCGAAATTGTTTGCATTAGCAACTAGCAAAAGAGAGGCTGAAATCACTGCCATCATTCCCTGAACTCTCACACAAAGGACACTTAATAACATATCACTTCCTGAGACAGAAAAGAAAAGAGCAATAAAGGAAAGAAAACCGAGAGGCATCCTGCTGAGATAAGCATCATTCCTCTCAGACTTGCTTTCTTCTTTCTAAAGCAGCAACTCCGATGGTGACCATTAGCATAACCTAGAGTGGTGGTTTAGTTGCCCAGCCTGTTAACAGCAGGGATCAGATTTGCTTCACACCTACACACATGGCAAAGTGGGGAAAATGCTCTGTAAAACACTACTTATAACTGCTGGTAATACACAGCCGTCATTTTGTGCTGCCAGTGCAGTGCTGGTTCAAGAAATAGTTGAGATTTTGGCTGTGACGTATCTGCTCCCAACAGCCTCAGGAAAAGGAAGGTTCCAAAAGGTATCCCTGTGTTCTCTCAAATGTCAGAAGTGCCCAACATAAGCAACTCATATCGAAATAAGAAGTGGAGGGCCAAGCCAAAATAAGGAGGAGGTCAGGGTGCATCTCCAAGCTCTAATGTGATTTAGAAATATTATCAGCTGTTAAGAAGCATCCAGTCCATGCAGCTTTTACAAATGCAAACTAGGTTTTGCAACCAAGAGCACTTGTGAACACAGCAGCAAAAAGACCATGCAACTGTTAAACTTGTTAAAATTGTTAAATTATTTGAACCATGTAAGAGCAAGGCAGGGAACAGTCTCCCTATATTGGGCAGGCTGAATAAGCAATTGGGGTTTTCGTTTTTCTCGGGGACCAAAGTTCTTTTGCAAAGGAGCTCCTGTGGTTGTGCATGTGGGCTGGTGCTGGTTTGGGCAGATCTTGAAAAGAAGGCAGAAGTGGAAGCACTGAAATCCACATCAAGAGGAGGAAGTAGTTTTGGAGCAGGGTCAAAGTGAATGAAAAGGAAAAAGAGAAAGGCTCTGTGATTGCTGGAGAAGCTGAGAGTAGAGAATGTCAAGAATTAAGCTTTCCTCCTAAATCTCACAGAGATACCCTTCTCCCAGTGGAAAGTCACGGAGATACTTTTAAACAGAGATAAGAGGGCAGGGCCGTGGAAACTTGGTGACTTGCAAGGAGATGCCTGGTGGTGGCAGCTGTTTCCTGGGCCTCCTCCTCTCATGATGGCTCTGCTAAATTTAAATTGAGTACAAGCCTGTAGCAGGGTCAGGCAAATGAGCAAGGGAACAGATCCCACCATCCTCTCAGAGGCGCCTGGTGTCAGGCACACATTAAAATCAGGAGGACATTTGCTTTAACATCTGCAGAAGTTTTAACTGTCACTGCTAATTGAATCTGAAGGGTTTTTTAAATTCAACTAGTGAAGAGATTTGCAGGAAAAAGCTGTTGCTTGGCCTTAACAAGTGGGAGGTGCAGTAAGAACTTCAGTGCCGGTGAAACAGTGACTGTTGAGTTAGTAGGTGTCCCAAGAACCTCACAGGTCCCCTTGCAGGATTTGAGGTCCAGCATTTGGCTCCTCAGCATTTGTAATTCACTGTGTGGAGTCTATAACCTGCCCATCATGTTTGAGCCCTGCTACAATTAAAATGGAAGTTTTAAATCATAGTTCGAACAGGCTTTCCAGCCATTTCCAACCTGTCCTAGGGGAAATAACCACAGGAGATGAGATCTGTAGGGATTTTTGCCCAGGATAAATTGTGGCTCAATAAAATGCATAACAGGAAAAAGCATTAAAGGAAAATGTTTGCCACTGTAAAAATCAAGTACCCATGATTTAGCAGGTAACAGATTTAGTGCTGCATGTGTGAACTTTATCGTACTCTCCCCACCCCACAAGAGTGGTTGATTGCAATGTCATAAACTGCTTTTTTCTACAGTGCTTATGTCTCTCTTCTGGAGAAAATTTGATTTTCTAACCGCATAATATTTAACTATAATATATTGTTAATGTGAATTCCTTCCGAGCAGCCTGGATGGCAAATGCTGAGAATTTGAAAGTGGCTGTGTAATGTTATTTGGGACGCTTGAACTGCAAAGGCTTGTGTGCTGCTTAATTTTCTTTGCAGGTAGCAGAACACAGTAAGAAGTATTTGCAGTAGAGAGTACAGAGTGTTATTAAGAGAGAGAGAGAGAGAGAGAGAGAGGATTAATTCTAGACTAGGGTCTGTTGAAATCAGTGCCTTCAGGAAGGGAATCTGCAAGGGGTAGCCAAAACATGGCACTGCATTAGGATATTCCATGCACATTTCATGCAGGACCCACCGCAGGATGGATGCCCACGAGAGAGGAGGGTCTGGCAGCTGCCAGAGGGGCAGTGCCAGTGCAGGCAGCTGCTTCCATCTCCTGCTCCAAGCCCTGGGGGCACCTGTGCTCCCAAACCACCACCACTGGGGCCTTGGAGAGGTGGTGATGTCAAGGTCGATGTATCGAAGCACTGAGTAAAGAGGAAATAGAAACCGTTTGAGGGTTACTAAATCTGAAGTTAACGAAGGGCAGCAGGGGCAGCCACAGTCACGAATCTCTCTTTGGACTGGGCCAAAGCACTTAAATCCAAAGTAGTCCCTCCACGTGGGGTGCACTATAAATATCCACTAATTGCCTTTAACATGAAAGAACGGGAACTTGCGGTGATCCATTTGCAAAAGCAAAGAATCCTGTTTGGCTCTGTGGAAAAAGCAGCTGGGAAACGCAGAGGAAGGGAAGCTGGTGCTGTTGTCAGTCCCTGCTGTGTGCCTTCCACCCAGCACTGTGAAGTTCCAGGCTGGATTGCCTCGTCACACCACTGCAAGAGTAGGCCAGGTCCAAGGAGGGCAAATCCTTCAGGTCCCGCTTCAAACTGGAGTTGTTTGATGTTAAACTGAAAAGAAAAAAATTTGTGTTAAAAGGAAGATCAAATGACCCCACCACCCTTCTGCCAGAGGAGGCAGTGCTATGGAATATTTTTGGGTTTTTGAAATTTAATGATTTGCACTTCATGATTGTCTGTGGAGAAAAGAGTGAAATGGGGAAAAAATCTTCCTTAGGCTTTCATTCCCCTGTGTCATAGCAAGCCTCTTCCTATCCTTTGCATCACAGAATACAGAATAATGTAGGTTGGCTCGGAGAAGTTCAAGTCTGACTCCCTGCTCCGAGCAGGTCCAATTACATGGGTTTGCTCAGGGCCATGTTCAGCTGAGGTTTGAGTATCTGCAGGGATGGCAATCCCACAGTCACTCTGGTCCCTGTTCCAGCACATATTGTGAAAAATCCATTGCCCTATTAAATGGAGAGTCACAGAAATAAAGATTTTCAGCCATGGCATTTTCCCATAAAAATATTGAATCCATATTTTCTCCCATGATGTCAGAATATTAAAAACAAAATCAAGAAATAATAACAGATGCAATAAAATATTCCAAAATGAAGTGTAAAACATTTTTGCTGTGTGTTTTTTGTCAGAACCACACAGCTCTCACAAGGTTTTTCCAGCTTTGACAGAAAGGCATGAAGAACATGGTTTGTTGCCTGGTCTAAATCTTTCCAGTCAGCTCTAACTAGAACTTTGGGTAATGTTACTGTGTGATGGGGTCCTGGCATACAGCCCAGAGCCATCCTCCTCGCTTGGGCTCTGGAATAAGAGCTGGTGATGACATGTTTGATTCTTTAACCCCTGTACTGGCTCCCCTGCCACCTAAAAGTCTCTAACCCAAACACACTGCTCTGGGAATTCCAGGACTGGCAGATTGCTCCGTGCACTGTGTGGTTTTCTTTGTTTTGGCAGGCACACTTTCATCTGCAATGCTGCTGTCTATGGCTCGATATGTTCCTGTGGCATTGCTCTCTTCTTTCATTGTTACACACTTTGATTTTAGTGACTGGATGAAGTTTTCTGTTTTGCTTTTGTTGTTTCCAGGTCTTTCAAAGGGTCTTGGTATTGATTAAAAGATGGGTAAGCTACTTCAAAGGCTTCTTAAAGACCTAAGCACAGGTTTTAAGCACTCATCTCCTGTCAGCACTGGTGGAGCTCTGTGGTGAAACCACTGTGGCACGTCTGAGTCCACAGATGTCTGTGTAGAGAACTCCTCAGAGGCTGAGGGGAAGAAAGATGCCTCACCTGGGCATTTTGCAGGTTGTCCCTGTATGGAAACATTTTTTTGATCAGAGGAAGAGCAAATCACAATGTCAAGGACTCTGACCTTCCTTTGGTCATGATGTGAGCATGCCCAAAGGTTCTCTTATGCAGGGTAGAAGAAAGTATAAATACCTTATAAATACAACCATTTAAATACCACCATATAAATTGTATATCTCACCATTTATCTCCCCCGAGTTTGGCAACCTTTAATACAGCAAGGTGTCAGCTGGACGAATCCATAGGAAGGGCAGCCTGAGAATTGCTTTCAGAGGCAGGGCAATCTACCAGCCCTCTGCACTCAAAACTTCTGAGCCTTGCCCCTGAAAGCTGGGTTATTTAAATCCTTACATGGATAGAGAGTCCTTCTGTTCTGCCTCCTGGCACTCATTTCACAGTTTCAACCCTTTTCACTCCATTTCATTAAAGAAGAAGGAAAAGGAGGAGAAGGAGAAAGTGAAGGAGAACTGAGAAGGAGAGTAGCACAAGCTGAGATTCTGGTCCTGCACAGAATCAATTTATTTCTGCATGTGAATATGTGTACACGCCTGTATGTAAACATGCACACATATAAACAAATGCAGACATATTGTACATTTGTACATAAATATAGGTACATAAATTATTTATAGAGACAAAGAAATATAGGTAGGTATAAATAAAAATACATACATACGTACATGTATATGACTTATTTCCAAGAACAACCATCCATTTTTAAAGCTGGTCTGTTTCCACAGAGCAGCTCCTGTACAATTCCAGCACCTGACCTTCTGAGCACAGATGTCTGCTTTATAGATGAAGGAGCTGGCTAGACCACAAGTTTTGTCCTGGAGCTGAGAATAAACCTACTTTTTCCAAGTTGCCTTCCAGGGCATTTTTCTGCTACTCAGCTCTGCCTCCTGGTGTGCTCTTGCTCTGACTTGAATGAACACAATGACACCAGCATTCCTCCAGGTGGGAAATAGCCATGCTGAGCATCAGACCCAGGGCACTTGTGCAGATAGAGACACAAGACCAAAGCGATCAAGTTTTCCCATCTTTTTCTCGTTCATGGCATTGGCATTTTGGTCAGGACACAGCATCCTAGGCCATTCCTGTGTACAAGAGTAGTAGAAATATGATGCACATCTTTTACCCACATGGATTTTTCTACCAACAATAAAAGAGAATGCATCACTCAGTGGCTTTACCATTTATTACTGGCCTTTGCAGTTGTTAGTGTTTTTTTCTGATATATGAAAAATAAGTCATCCGTTCAGCTGAGTGGGTCTTTAACTGCTTTCAGCATCTGTTAGACACAAGTCCCTGGAGAGAAAGAGCTCACAACTGCCAGATTCAGCTGTTCGTGCTGTTGGTAACCAAGAAAGCTGCAGGTCATCTCCTATTAAACATTTATGTGGCTACACAAATGAGAAGAGCACAAAGTAGCAGAAATCCAGAGTATCTCTAGGAATAAAGGGCATGCAGTAGCTATCCTATATTATTAACATAATTTACACCTGAGGTCGAGCTGGTAAGGAAACCTGGTCTGACTGTGAGTGTGGGATGTGTAGCTGAGAAGGAGCTTCAGTCCCAGCTCAGGCGGTGCAAGAGTGACTCCAGAGTGGCTCCTGGGTGGTCAGGCAGGGAAGTTTCCTTAACATGAGAATGGCTCCATGGAGCCTCCATCCCCTGACTCACAGCTAGGCTGGTGCCAACACTAGATCATGGCTTTGCCTGTGTCTCGGCAGCCTCCATGGCTGGCAGTCTCCATCTCTGTGGAGATCTGGGGCTTGGCTACACCACCCTCCCAGGAGATGCCAAACTAATCATCCCAAAGGTAAGAGCTGGCATTTTGGTCAGCTCCTGTTCTCAGAAGAGGTATTTCTCCCCTGGGCTAAATGGGCAGAGACAGTGGAGAGCACATAGGGCTGTGGCAAAACTCAGGGTGAGGCTGTGTAACAGGGGAGGACAAAGCTGATTTTAAACAAGACACATTTCAGTTGCTCTCCCATTCTTCAACACTCGCAAGCATCTAGACATGGCTGTCCAGGATTCCTCATGGTGACACAGAAGATTAGAAACAACAGATTCCAAGTCTCCTGATACCACCCATGACACTGTGTGACTGTTACTTTTACAACCCAATCCAGACCTCAGTTGGCTTCAGCAACCGAGGGAAAAGTCACACCACTGGTGTTCCAGCACCAGTGTGCACCCAGCAGTCCTCACAGTTCCACCTGCTGCCAGTTCCCAGGAATGATCTGTGTTCCATTTTGGATGGCACAGCTGCTCTCTTGACTTGCTGCATATCTGCCATTCCTTGACTTGTGTTCTGCTGCTTCTTCTGTCACTTCCACATATGTGCTCTCTCACAAGAAACTGTCAAGTTCCCTTCGCAAACCTCTTCAGGCCTAGAACGTTTTACTTACTTGGACAAGACAGCTCTCCTCTTATTAAAAAATAAAAAAACAAACCCAAGAGAGTCAGAGACAGTTAAATTAGTGCATGAATCCAACTGACCTGTGGAAATCTGTATGAATGATGATCCGACAGACTGTCACTAGCCAGCTCCTCTCTGCCATGACACTTGTTGGTGTCTGTTGCACGCCTGGAGGAAAATTTCTATGAGTCATAGGCAGAGCAAAGGAAACAAGACTTCTGCACTGGGCATGAGGGATGAGAACAACTTGTTGTTCTTTTGTGGAGTTGATGTGCTCTTTGTCACTTCAGGAGTGCCATGGAAATCCAAGTCCTGGGCTTGGACAGGTTGGTGGCTCAGGGGGCAATCCAGACTTCTCTTGGATTTTCTCTGTGCTGTCACCTGCTGTAGGAACAGTGCTGGGAGGAAGCAGAAGATTAAGAACTCCCAGCATCACTTCAAAGGTGTCTGTGGCGAACTTTGGAGCCCTGCACTGCGCAGGTGGCTGCTGGCTCACACGGCATTAGGGGGTGCACAGCCACTCTGCCTGTCCCTGGCTCTTCTTTTCTCCACAGGGACACGTTCTCATTCTTAATCTCTTTTCAGGTCATAATGTTAGTTCTCCCCTGACAAAGATTTGGCTGGCCTCCGTTTTTTGCTGGTTTGTTTTTTTCTCCAATCCATCTCTCCTTTTTAAAAAAAAAAAACAAGCAAAATCAGGTTATTATGGAGGCAAACTGTGCCCAGAAGGCAAAACGCTTCAATAAGAGAAAAAAGGGAGAGAAAAATACTGTTCTCTTTAGCCTGGCAGTAGCCAGGAAGAGCTGCAACTCTCCTGGGAGGTCTTGTTACTGAAGATCAAAGAGGCGCAGAGAAGAATTGCCTGGTTTGGAAAAAGTCTCCAGAAAGCTCTTAGCCCCATCCACAAGCCACTTCCCATCCAGCAACTCAGCCAGTTAAATATTTTGTGAGCCTCCTTCAAAGCAGTGATCTAGAAACTGCAGAATGTAAAGTGGGATTTTATGACCCCATGTATATTCACAAATATGTTTATGCCCTGAGAGGGTTGTAATTCTGAGGGCTCTTGCAAGGCAGGGACAGAAGCACCCAGGGAAACAATGGAGTAGGCTGGGAGCATCCACAGCATTTACTCACACGTGAGCTGCAGAAACCTGAGCAGAGAGTCATTAAGCAGAACGACCCCATAACAAGAATGTTCATCAAGAGAAGGAGCCAATAGGCCACTATTGCTGAGCAAGTCAAGGCAAGGTTTCCCCAGCACACAAGCTCTTATTTCTTTTTCAGTATAATTCTGCAATAAAAGTTCTCTTTCCCCTAGGCATTAGTGGCAGATGACAAGCCATAAGCATAATTGCACAGCTAAGATATCGCTCTTGCTGCAGCTAATGGTTTCTTTCCTCAATAAATGATACAGGCAAGAATGTTTGCACTTGGTCCTTCAAGCACTCTGAAAATCGGAAAAGACTGAAGCGTTTCCTGAGCCCAAAATAGAATAATGTATTCACAAATTATATTCAGAATGTTGGTACTTTATTCTGAATAAGGCAACAAATAGAAGGCAGACCAAGTACCCACCAGCCTGATCAAGTGCTTAGCAGAAAGTGCTTCTGACTGTATTTGTAATGCATGGCAGTCACTACATCGCTACAGTCAAAATATTTGACTTTGTTTATAGATGTCAAAAACATCGCCGAAATTTATCTTTCCCAAGTGACTGTGCTTCTTCTGAGCAAAGACAAACAACTGCTTCTCGCAGTGTTCTCAGATCTCTAAGTGCTTCAGGTTGTCTCAACTCATCACGATACCGAAAGTCACTTTGAGGCAGCAGAAGACTCCTGGGGCAAGTTCTCAGAAAAATACTGTCAGCATGCTGCCCTTCTCCACCTGACAGCCAGGCCCATCAATGAGGTGCAGCTCACTGCAGGTTGTACTTGGGTAGGAGCTACAACTCCTGGCTTGGAGAGCTGCTGAAGCGACCTGGGGCACAGACAGGAGACAACTGTGTTGTCTCAGGGAAGGCGTGCCTCGCACTGGGATGTACCACAGGCTGCTCTCTTCCTTACACCTGAGTAATCAACTGGTTTTTTGCAAATTGCAGTAGGTCAGCCGTGGGCTGGGGAGCTGTATCTGAGCCGGGGCATTCCTCATGGAAGGGATGTAGGCCTGCTGGAGAGAGTCCCAGGGAAAATGTGAGGTGGTTCCAGGTCTGAGACCTGGGAAGTGTGAGCTGTGACAGGAAGTGAGAAGGAGGGGTTGGCTTTATTTAACCTGTCTTGGAAATTACCTTCTCTGTCACCAGAAGAACTGGGCTTGCAGCCTGCCCAGGCGGCTGCACACTGGTGATAAGCATAAATATTTAACATTTCATATTAATGAAACAGACTCCCGTGTGCCTTAAAGATAATAGTTGGTGAGCTGTCACTCAGAACATTTTAGGTGTGAACAGCTGCATTTTCCCCTGCAGCAATTTTCCTCAGTGAGAATAGTGATATTATTAAAGTTTGCCCAGAACGCCTTTCAGCAGCTCATTAAACACAGCTGTGTATTCTGTGTAGCATTAAAGCAATTCACTCAGTAATTAACTAAATATATGATAAGACATTTTAACTAATATTGCTTTCCTCATGCGAATGGTTTTCATTCATCTCAACCCAGTGCCCTCCCAGCTGATAGCATGGCAAGGAGGGATCAATTTCCAGACAGGATGGGGGTATGTTGCCTGTGAAGCCACTGCATGGCCCCAACAGACTTTTCCATCTGAGCGTCTCAGGTCCTCCTACGAAGCAAACATCTGCTCTGGACTTGCCACCCTTCTCCCTCCTGTCTCCAACCTACGCCTCCCCAACAGCAATCTTGGGATTTCTCCACATTTTGCTCTCCTCTTTTGGACTTCTGCATTTCTCCTCCTGTGTCCATAGGTACCAAGTAGTTTCTCACTTTGTGCTGATGCTGCTTCTATCTTCATCAAGGGTGGTTTCCAGCCCTGTGGACTGACCCGTGTTCCACAGAGGCTCTTCCAGGTACTTTTATTCCCTGGGGCTTTTGGATGGCAGAGCCAGAGCTGCTCTCAGCTGCACAAAGGCCACAGGTTCAGGGCAGTTTTGTTTTGCCAAGGCTTCTACATACTGGTCACCCTGGGACCTGTTGGTCCCCTGAGCTTCAGCAGCGGGGAGCAGCAGGTCTGCTGCAAGGAGGTAGCTCTGGGATGGTCTCTGGCCAGTCCAGCAGCTGGCAGACAGTCCATGAGGATGTGGAGCCGTGGACTGTGGGATGAGCTATGCAGGAAGCAGGAAGGAACATGGCTAAGGATGGCCCAGGCCATATCCACAGCTAGGTTTTAGTTGAGCAGCCAGACCTCAGGTGACCCCTCTGCTCAGTACATGGGAAAATATGTGGTAATTAAGGAACATGATATATATACAGAGTTTGCATCCTTGCCCTAGATGGAAAAATAAAAAAAGGATTCAGCATTATCTGCAGAGCATCAAAGCCATAATTTCACTTCTGTTGTTCATAAATAGTGGTATGATTTTGTTTTTCCTAACAATTAATATAACATATGGCATCCACTGAAAAAATGAAGTACTTTATTACACCATAATGTCCAACATTCCTAAAGATATATGGGACACTCCCTAAATTTAAAGTGGACACACACCCCAACCTCAAGACAGAACTGAGTGTAGTAGTATGAATATAGTTTTTAGCAGCTTCCCTGTATGTTGCTTTGTAACCAGAGAATGAAAGTTAGTTTGCATGAATCTTGGAGTACTTTGGCCTTGTCCCAGAGTCATTCAAAAAGTTTTGTTTTGTTCACTTCCACCAGTGCATGATGTTTGTAAGGGAGATGGAAAATTGCTGGACCAATCCACTTTTCCTTACAAATAGTTTGCCATAGACTGGAACCTCTTTGCCTTGTTAGTGCGATGCAGCCTGCAAAGCTCACTGTTAGGCAGAAAACAGAGCAGGATGAGGAACTTGCCTCATCTTCTGAGCATTTACTGTAAATTTGCTGCCAGACTTCCCTCCCTGGGTTGGCGAATGGTGTTTTGCGTGTTGGTGATGAGCTGTAATGGGATCCCACAAGAGGTCCCCATTGTCACTACTTAACGTGCTGCTGAGCAGGAATCCGGGAGAATGCTGGTCATCAGCATTCAGGCACTTGCAGCACCAGGCTGGCCGAGAAGTACCAGAGACATCACACTCTGAATCAAAGCCTGACACCCACAAACGAACAGGGAACTCACGGGGTTTTCACTAGCAGCCTTCTTCTACTACACAACTTATTTAATTTTGAAGTTGTCAACTGGGAGCAGTTAAACTGGACATAGTAATAAACATATTTTCTCTTTTTCTTGCACAGTCCCCAAGGTATTATTTTTCCCTCTTGCTTAATGGTGCTGTATAACTATGGAAACCTCCAAACTCTCTTCACTCAAGTTTGCAGGGGGCAGGGGGAAGCAGGGGCAGAGAAAATGGAGAAGAGATGTTATTTCTTTGGCAGATTTCTTACAGCTCGTAGATCCCACAAAAACAAGACACTTGTTCTCTGAGGGGAAGGTATTTCTCTTGTTCTGTGAAATCTAATGATAATTTGAACACAGACAAATTTTCCATCTCGGTCTTTATGTCCTGGATTTTTCCACTCATCTGGCTGAGCTCGGGGTTCAATTGCCTGGATGCTGCCCAACTCATCATCCACGCAGGAAGGAAACAGAGGGAAAAGAATCAGGAAAGCCATGGAGAATTGTAGAGCCTCCTACAGCCTTACTGGTGGACTCAAAGCAGAGAAACAGGAATCAGTTTCCTGCTCATCCTCTTAGCCAATACATCCCTTTGTGCATTCTTGTTTTCATCCCAAGGTTAGAGCTTTTGCTCTTGCCCTGCCCTGGGAGAGTGACAGTAGTGGGGGACTGTGCAGCCCCTGCCTGCTCCTGAGGCAAAGGAGGTGGTGGGAGAAGGTGAGGGCACTGACAGGGTGAGCAGAACTTCTGTCCCCTGGCAGGGCGAGTTTGCCCCTGAAGGACTGATCAGCAGTGCATGGAGAAAAGCCTCCTTTGGTTCAGGAGTCAAATACTGCAGGTGTTGGTGAGGCCAGAAGTAAAACATCCTGAGAGTACCCCAGGGTCTGCGACATGTTAACACCTGGCACCCTGGTGAGTGTCATCAGATATAGCAAAAGTAACGGAGACGCAAAGAGGAGATGGGGGAACGTCGATGAGACTAATAATTGAGATTTTATTTTGCTGAGGGGTGAGAGGTTTGCATGGCAAGTGCAGGCTCTCTGGGAGCACAGGGAAGGCCTGTGCAGCTCTTGTGCCAGACGTGAGTCAGCTCAGCTGCACACCCTGAGTGGGCAAAGTGACGCAAAAAAAACCCCAAGGCAGGCTCAGTGAGGGTGTAACTCCCTGCTTACCCTGAAACATTTACATTCCTCAGCAACTGATCCAAGTCAGTCTCACATAGCTGCTGAGACATCCACAGCTTAAAAAAAGACCCTGAAGCAAAATGGGGAACCTCTGGAGGCTGACAGGGGTCTTACACAGAGTATTGGCTGGTTTGGGGCAGGAACCTGTTCCCATTTGATAAGGCAGGGATCACTCCAAGAGCTTCCCGAGCTATACGAGGACAGGCCTAGGCAGATTTATGCCCCATCTCTGCCTTGGAGATCCTCTAGTAAGGAGTGCTCAAACTCAAGCAAAGGGGCTGATGTTACAATTGGACTTGTTTGGAATTCTATGATTCTATGTTGATTTCAAAACATCATAATGAGATGCAATATCTGAAATCCTCATGAAACCACAGAGATGCCCTTACTTTTTGCTGGCTTTGGCCGCAGTTTTTTCCTGTGGCAATAGTCTCCATTTCATCAGCTAGTTCAAAGGATTTCAGGAGTGGAACAGGATGGTCTGTTTTCCTTACAATGCTTGCACTGCCCATCCCTGCCAGTTCATGTGTTTCCTCATGTTTTTCTGGGCTTTCATCAGCATTACAAATGCTCTGCAGTTCTGCATGAGAGGCCTATAGCTCAGGAACTTCTTGTGAACCTGTCACAGGTCAACACTTGCCTTTCTCACAGTGCCTGGAGCAGGTTTTTGTTAGCAGCTCAGTAAGTAAGTGGATAACTCACTTTTCTACTCCTCGTTGTTCCTGGCTGGCCTGATGACTAAACCAGTCTTTAAAATGCATCCTTTTCAGGATTTAAACAGAGCACTAGTGTACCTTCTCAGCAGTGTTTTTTGGTTTTTTTTTTATTTCACTCTGTGATACAGCAGAAGGTCCACTGGGTTTGAAGCCAGTGATAAATCTAAGCAACCCTTGGAGTCTTTAAGGTTTTAAGTCTCCAACATTAATGTATTTTTGTGTGCTATTCTCTGCAGAGCAATGGATGTCTATGACTGCCTCATCCAGAGGAAGAAAATGAAGATTCTTGAAACAATTTTCAATATACATTTTTTATTGATGGTCAGTAGGGTTGGGGCACCTGGTTCCTTATAAGACCTTTGAAACCTCCATAATCAATCCTGATCTTCACCTCCTGGTAATATTTGCCAGGGAAAGACTCAGTCTAAGGGTTTATCCTCTCCTACCCTGATAGGGAACAGATATTTCTCCATGTGCTTTTCATTCACATGGAAAAGAAAATAAAAGAAAAAGAAAAAAAAGAAAAAGAAAAAGAAAAAAAAAGAAAAAGAAAAAGAAAAAGAAAAAGAAAAAGAAAAAGGAAAAGGAAAAGGAAAAGGAAAAGGAAAAGGAAAAGGAAAAGGAAAAGGAAAAGGAAAAGGAAAAGGAAAAGGAAAAGAAAAAGGAAAAGAAAAAGAAAAAGAAAAAGAAAAAGCCATTGTTCTTGGCTTCCCAAAAGCAAAAGACCCTCAGTTCATTTCCCTCGACAGAGAATTGCTATTTTCTGAAGTCACGTGTTCAGCTTCATGCCCTTGCAAGGATATAGATAAAAACAATATTTTTTCAATGGCCATCCAAAGGGAGAGAACACAACTCCCAGTTTGCTTCTGCAGCATGACCATGCAATGACAAGAACTTTTTTTCCATGGTGGTGGTTTCTTCTGGGGATCTTTTCAAATGGCCTGAAGATAAAGACTGAACAGATTTCTCTGCATGGATTTGTTATTTCTTGGAAATAGGATCTTTGAGGACACAATGTGCCTTCACCAAGAAAGACCTCTGTTCTTTGCTAAATCACAGAGTCACACTATAGGTCATCTGGCTTACACATCAAACTTTCTTGCCAGGGTTTAAGCTGCACATCAAGCCCTGAAGCTCTCAAAATTTTAGCTTCAGTTAATGGTTTTGAACTACTCCAGGGCACTTACTGGAGTCTTTCCTTGTAAAATGGAGGGGTTTGCACCCTGAGTGGTTTCAAAGACCTGCACGGACTGCAGACCATGGACTGGATATATGGTACTTGATTCAGTTACTAGTAAGTGAGTTCTTCTCTCTGAGGCTGAAGTATGCTTTGATGGCAAACCAGACAGGTTCTTCCCAAGGCAGGAGGAGGAAAGGGAAGCAGTGGGGTCAGTGTAACCTGTGGTGTTAATGGGGCTATGCCATTTCCCACCAGTGAAAGGTTTGGCCCACTGTGCTAATAGCATTCCATAGGAAGTGTTCTGGAGCAGAACACCCCAAACATGCTGCTAAAAATAATCTCTTTTAATTGCTTTGTTAAGTGCTCAAGAAACTTTCTATGCAGTATTTTAAAAATTATTCACTGCACGTAATTTAAATTTCATTGCTTTACTTGGGGGGGCAGGGAGAAGCTACTGTAAGTAGTTATTTTATTACTGGCTATAAACACTGGCAAAACCCAGTAACTGAAGCTGGAGTTCGAGAGAAATTTCTCGGCATGGAAATTAAACCTCCTTCTTAGGAGACCATTCTTCTTTGGGCTTCCAAAAATTCTTGTTTTAATTTTTTCCCAAAGCCCAGTACAAATAAAAGGTTTCTGCCTTGTTCTTTTCCTCTTTTATGGGAATGAGAACATCATCCTCAGCAATGATGTGTTCCTGTGGGCATCCTTCCAGATATGCCCTTGGGAGTTGCTGCTGTTGTTTGTGCAGCTGCCTGGACATCATTGCCCACTACAGGGCCAGATATCAGCCTGACTTTTGGGCCCTCATCAGTGGGTTGAATGGTTCATAGGTCAGGATCTGTCACAGGAATGCTGAGGAGCAGGACAGGACTTGACTTCAGGAAAATCTAGTGTCTCATATTGCTTTAGTTTCCTTTAGCATGTTATCTCAGGCTTCTGCTGAGATCTTCATTTGTTGATGAAACATTTCAACAGCTTCTTTAGAAGGATGCCAAGCAAGCAGAAAATCAAAGAATGCATTATGCATGTGAAGATACTAGTTCTCAATTTTTGTACAATTGCTTAGATCAAATCTTGACAGGATGTGGCTGTGAAGTTGTTCCACTGATTTCCAGTCAGACTGTAATTGCCTGGAGATCTCAGCCTGTGAAAACACATCACAGTATCAGCCAGGGTTCCTCCAGGGGTAGCCTCATGGTGTGGGTAAACCAGTATTGGAGATAAAAAGTGGAAAACATAGGTAAGTAGGGAGCAATAAAAAGAAGGAGGAACATATCAGTGGACTGTGTTAGAAATTATGCAGCTTTCTGTCCCTGCTGTGAATCTTCCCCAGCCCATTTTATCGCAGAGATAGGTGCCTCATGGAAGCCTGCTCTCACCAGCCTCCCCTTCCAGAGCCAGCTGCCAAGCTTTTTGGCAGCCCTCATAGAAGTATTTGAGTTGATGAGCACCTTTTACAGGTCATCTAGTCCAACCCTCCTGCAATTAGCAGGGACATCTTCAACTAGACCAGTTTGCTGAGAGCCCCATCCAACCCAACCTTGAATGTTGCTAGGGACAGGGCATCTCTCTGGGCAACCTGTTCCAGCATTTTACCATTCTCATTATCAAACATTATATCTTATATCTGGCCTAAATCTATCCTCTTTTAGTTTTAAACCATTATCCCCCATTCTATTGCAAGAGGCTCTACTAAAAAGTTTGCCCTGTCTTTCTTCTAAGACTCCTTTAAGTATTGAAAGGCCACAACAAAGTCTCCCTGGAGCCCCTTACCTGCTCCAGGCTGAACAACCCCAGCTCTCTCAGCCTTTCCTCATAGGCAGAGTAGCTTTTCACACCCTCTTTGGCAGTGTGCTCATGCTTACCTACCACATCCAAGAGAGAAGGGGCTGAGATTCCCCCTCAGTAAGGTAGGATGTCTGAGGCAGAGACTTCATACCTGTCCGACAGCTATTATGCCTTTGTTTGTTCTATATTTCAGACCCTGACATAAAGCAGCTCAGCTGCCCTGGCCCTGGTCACCTCCACCAGCTCATAGGATTGGCAGACAGTGAATTTATCCTTTTTTTTTTTAATTTTTTGAGTGTTGCATTAATTTTAAATTTCTTTAATCTCTGACTTGTCAGGGAGGGAAAAAAGAAAATCTCATCACCTCTTTTCTAGAGATGTAGTTTAAAGAGGAGAAGACAGTATGCTTTAATTTTTTTAAAGTCCTCTCAAGCAAAATGAACATTCATTTTGTGCCTGAAAGCATCTATTTTCTGAGCCATAACTTCTAATCTCTGTTATTCACAATGTACCCTTTGGCTTCTTGACATTCTCCAGAGATGTCCCAGTCCCTGGCAACATGTCACTCTTATTAGGACTGATTTCTATGGATCTTGAGTGACTTCTGGAAAAACACTGGCTTCCTCCTCAGGAAGACAAGGCAGGCTGGTTCTCATTGCTGCTGGGAGAGAAGCAGTCCCCCAGTACCAGCTCTGAACACTCCAGCCTCTTGGTTTTGTGCTACTACTGTGGGCAACATGAGACTTGACTTTTTGCTTGGTACTTCACTACATTTGCTATCTCATAAATAAGCCTTTGGTCCATAAATCGAGCTGAGTGTTGCTCAGACAAGTCATGCAGATAGGAAGCAAGTGAATGTAAGGTGCTGGGCTGCCAGGGAGCAGGACAGTCCTGGACAGCAATCCAAAAGATGGTGAACTTTGTGGCAGGATTGTCCTTGCCACCAGCACAGGAAAGAGGCAAACCCAAGTAAGTGCAGAACTCTTTAAACTATCTTTTCCTCCCAGCTCTGATTCACCTGAATTCCCAGCACTGACTGCTAGAGCTTATTTAACAACCTAAGAATACACAAGAGAAAATTGTCCTGAGGGTCCTGTAGTCATTGCAAAAACTGAGGTACTGCAGGTCAATAAATAACCAGTTGGTCTGGCAGCATCATTAAACCACACACATAAAAGATCCTTATGGAGCAACTCCACGACAAACACTGCTCTTACTTCTCTCAGTACGATGTTTCTAGAGAAGGAAAACAAAGACCCCAAGTAGTCAAAGGAGAAATTCCAATTTAGACCCTGTAGGTTTAGTGCTGGTAGTGAGTGCCTTGGTCCTGTACAGAGTTTCTGCCTTCCTTTGGCATAACTGGTATCTTTCAGGGTGACCAGTATCAAAGTTTCCCGTTCTGTTCTTTGTTGTCTATACTCATGCTTTGGCCAGAGGCAGGGATCTGAGCCTGCCAGCAACAGCTTGCAGCTTTATTTCCTGCTGCCATGTGACAGTGGCCCTGGCAAGAAGCCTTTGGAAGAGGAGGTTTTGCAGACATGAGTGTCCAGCCTAACTGCAGCAGCTGTTCCTGTAGGATTCCTCACTGCACCTTCTAATTCACATCAGATCTTGGGGAAGCCCAGTGTAGAATACCTGTAGTGAATCCTGGTGTGGCAGACCCCCCTCTGATTTCCTATTCTTGGAATCTGCTCCTGCCAGCACAATAGTGACAACAGGACTTGTACTGAGACCCTAGATGGGTCAGGTGTGCTGTCGCTGCCAGAGCAAGTGTCTGTGTGTCCCAGCCATGCTGCCAGTGTGCAGCTTAGCAGGAGCTTTTTGGAGCCAGTGTCCACTGTGCACCTGAGTGCCAGCAGCTGCTTTTTGGGGACAGCAGCCTTCTACTTAGCAAATGATGTGTGTCAGACAAGTGGAGTATGGTTTGTTCCTGCCAGCAATGAGATGGAGAACACATAAATAAGGTGAAGAGCAGATCAGTTGCTTTTTTTACTACTCCTGTGCGTCTGGCTGATGCCATACAGAAACGAACTATGATGCATTTGGTGCCAGGTAACAATAATATTTAGATCTCAGAGGAAATGTGTGGCGGAGCAGGAGCCAGATGAATGTTTTCCTGGCTGAGAGGTATCTTTGAGCAGCCTCCGGGCCTGCCAGATCCTGCTTTGTTTATTGGTCTGTATAACTGATTGACTATTCTTCTCACTGCACAGCCTTCAAACCAGGGTAACTGTTACGAGTGACTTATTTTCCTGAGTGACTGCCAGCACAAGCAGCAGTTGCAAGGCCCAGCTGACCAGCTGTGTATAAAAAGTGGAGGAGTAACCGGGCAGAGCAAGCAGCAAGTGCTTTCGATATGAATGTTGGTATCATTTTCTATGGGGAAGAAGCAGCAAGGGTTCCACCCGGTGCCACATCACACAGAGCTGTTAGGTGCAGCATCACTACAGCTGCTACAAATCTGTCCTGCTCACCCTGATAATGGAAACATCTGAGATTCACATGTCGCCACCACCTCCATAAAACTGATGCTTATGCCCAAATAATGAGAAAAGTCAAGTACCCAGAACTCCTGAAGAAAACAAGTGATCAGACAAATGTGAGACAAATGGACTGAAAAAAGAGGAGCAGAGACAGAGAGGAGGAGAAAGCAAACTGACCAGGGCAGGAATGTTTCTGACCACAGATCAATGAGCAGGTGTATTTATTAAACACCCACTGAAGATTTCAAATTACTGAAAGCTGCCTGCTTTTAGTGGTTGTACAGCACCTCTAGATTAGCAAAGATTTATATCGTCTTTCCCACTCACCTTGGCATCTGATCTTTGGTCCCAGAGATACACCCCGTAGCAACTCTTGTTGGCTAGGGTTAAACCATGACACAAACAGGCAGGAACTGTAGGGGTAGCATTTGCAAAGGGAATTTTGATTTTGCTGCCACAAAACAAAGGAGTGACCACCTGAGAGGTGGTGTGTCAGTCACTGCTGCCTGGCTGAGGAAAATCAGGTTTTTGGCAGAAGCCTTAAAAAACACTTTGGTACTAAAGGCATCTGCACTCTGGCAAGGCACACCCTCATCGTCTGGCATCTTTCATGACACCTTGTTGAAACAGGATTCATTTATCAGCCCCCAAGATGTACAAAAGCCAACTCCAGGTTTCCATGGAGAATCTATTCTGCTTTCTCCTTGCATAGCTGAAGTTCTTACCAAGGAGGAGCCAAAGCAGTGTGATGCATTTGTTTGATATTGCTTTTACAGTGGGAAAATGTGCACTGGGGAGTGACTTTAAAACATTAGAGATTTACAAGCAATGAGCCAGGCAAAAAACCCCCTAGTGTTTTATGTTATCAGTTGTTAAAAATTATCAGTCTTGCAGATACAAATTAACTAGATTGAGACTTTGCTATTACTCAGAGATGGGAAAACTCTAATCAAAATCACATCTCCTCTGAAATTTTCGTCTGCTGGCATTAGAGTGCACAATTCTTCCTTTATTGGAGCAGGAAGCCTGCCCTTGTACGGTCCATTATCAGCCTGCATTTTGCCCCTCCCAGTGGCAGCAGCACTGTTCACAAATCGATGACTAATCCTGATCCAAATCACCCATCAGATATGATGGATTTTTTTTCTCTGCGGTGAGACAGCAAAGAAATAGCTGTTAACATCACTTTGCTGAAAGCATTCCAGTGCAGGACAGACCTGCTATGTGTCTCACAGGAGCACAGTGGGATACTAAAAGCACATTTTCCTCCAAGACGGTTTAGCCTTTTGGAAAGTCTTTCCTTAAAATGTAGCTCCATCTTTTTAGAGGGAGTGAGAGGAAAATAAGTATAGTAACTCTCAGGAAGGAGGAAATTTGTCCTCTTTGAGTTGAATCTTTCAGGTGAACTTCAGGAACCGGCTTTCAGGACTGTATATTACTTTTTGTCCATCTTTTTTAATCCATGCAGCATTCTGAGAGGCTGGTTAGTGCATAAAGCAATTCCCATTGGCACAAGACATGAAAACTCAGCCCTGCTCACAGTGCTGGCACTGAGCAGCTGTCCCAGTGTAACAAGGTACAGTGACTAAACAGTCATTTCTCTGCCTGGGTAACAACTTTGTACAAGGCAAATTCCTTCTCTTTGGTAAACGATGCGCAGAAAGTGGCATTTCCATTACATCACCCAGTGCATAAATATAAAAGAAGGTTTAATTCTCTACATGACACAATTACTTCCAAAAGGAAGAACTGGAAATAAATACCTCAGTGAACACATCTGCAGGAATTTATGAGAGACTAATTGGTTTTATCCTCGGTGACGCTGTCAGGGTCACGTCCTGACACATCCGATATCTTAACGCTGTGAGAATGGGCATATTTAAGGTGCCAGAAGATACGATAAAAATCCTGTTTAAAAGATTATATCTTGCATCAATTTTCTGCCAGCAGCCGGTCTGCCAGAACACTACAGGAAATTCTTCTTTACAGCTTCTGGGTGTATTTTTGTCCCATAAGGTACAATCATTGTGTTGCATGTTGAATGTATGACAAATACTGAAGACGTTGTAGGTTGTGTGCTTCTGCTCACTAAAGCAAATGAAGCAATTTGTTGTTTCTGTAGTCTTTAATACTGAAAACAGGGCATCAGGAAGGAGATTGGTAATGCAGTGTACAAACACGCCTGTGCTGTAGAAGACGGTATTTAGACCAACAACCCCCCTGCCTTTGCTGCACAGAAAGGAGAAAATAAGAAGGAAAAAAAAAGCTGCTGTGAAATGTCTCCAGAAAAATTTTCCCTGTCCTAGACACTGTTCTGAAAGAGCAAGAGCATTCTGCCTTCTCATCCTTGTAGGGTAATGGCCCACAGCCACGGTGGCAGGCACTGCGCAGAGACAGCTCCCAGCCCCAGGGGACCGCACCAGAGGGGACAAGGTGTGTGCAGCTGAGCTGCCAGGCCACCTTCTTTCCCTTGCCCTGAGTGACTTTAGGGTCCTGAGCAGCTCCTAAAGCACGTTTAGAGTCTGACAAGTCTATGGGACTAGGTGAGATCCATCCTAGGGCACTGAGGGAGCTGGTGGAAGGGCTCCCCAAGCCACTCTCCATCATTTACCATCAGTCCTGGCTGACCATGGAGGTCCCAGGTGGCTGGAGGTTGGTCAGTGTGACACCCATCCATGGGAAGGGTTGGAAGGAGGATCTGGGGAACTCCAGGCCTGTCAGCCTGGCCTTGGTGCTGGCAAGGTTATGGAGCAGATCTTGAGTGTGATCACACAGCACATACAGGACAACCAGGGGATCAGGCCCAGCCAGGATGGGCTTAGGAAAGGTCCTGCCTGACCAACCTGATCTCCTTTTATGATCAAATGACCTAACTAGTGGGTGGGAAAAAGGGGGAAGCTGTGGATGTATCCACCTGGACTTCAGCAAAGCCCTTGCCACCGTCTCCCACAGCATTCTCTGGGAAAAGCCGCCAGCCCACGGCTTGAATGGGTNGGGATCAGGCCCAGCCAGGATGGGCTTAGGAAAGGTCCTGCCTGACCAACCTGATCTCCTTTTATGATCAAATGACCTAACTAGTGGGTGGGAAAAAGGGGGAAGCTGTGGATGTATCCACCTGGACTTCAGCAAAGCCCTTGCCACCGTCTCCCACAGCATTCTCTGGGAAAAGCCGCCAGCCCACGGCTTGAATGGGTTCACTCTTTGCTGGGTTAAGAACTGCCTGGATGGCCGGGCCCAGGGAGTGGTGGGGAATGGTGCTGCAGCCAGCTGATGTCCGGTCAGCAGTGGCGTCCCCAGGGATCACTGCTGGGCCCAGTCCTGGTTAACATCTTTGCTGATGACCTGGATGAAGGAATCGAGTGCACCCTCGGTAAATTTGTGGATGACACCCAGTTTGGTGGGAGTGTTGATTTGCTGGAGGGCAGGAAGGCTCTGCAGAGGGACCTGGACAGGCTGGATCCATGGGCTTAGGCCAATTGTATGAGGTTTAACAAAGCCAAGTGCCAGGTCCCATTCTTCGGCCACAATAACCCCCCTGCAGCATCACAGGCTGGGGCAGAGTGGCTGGAAAAGAGCCCAGTGGAAAAAGAGCTGGGGGTGTTGGTTGACAGCAGACTGAACATGAGCCAGGTGTGGCCAGGAAGGCCAGTGGCATCTGGCCTGGATCTGGAATAGCGTGGGCAGCAGGACAAGTCCTGTGAGGAGCAGCTGAGGGAGCTGGGGGGGTTTAACCTGGAGAAAGGGAGGCTCAGGGGAGGCCCCACCCCTCTTTACAACTCTCTGGCGGGAGGGTGTGCCCAGGCCGGGTCGGGCTCTCATCCCAGGCAGCCAGAGCTGCTTACTCGTGGGCAGAATCGCCGTGCTCAGGTTTAGGGCTGGGCGCGTTTCAGTGATCTGACCCAGGGGGAGGCGAACTGGGCTTGGGGAGAAGGATGTACCGCTGATGGTGAGCACAGAGAATGCAGAATTTATGGGCCCCAAGGACACTTAGCAGAAGTCCCAAGATAAGGAAGAAACTAGTAAAGACAACTCAGCGACTGCGCTGAATCAGCTCCGCCTGGATAAAAGGTAATTCCAGCAGGGACAGATCACAACCACCAGCTGAGAACCCACCTCAGACCAAGAGAAAGCCTGAGCATGCACACTAATTAGCATGAGAAGCGAATCATTAAACAATAGTAGGATACTAATTAACAGGGAACTATGTAACTTGCAGCCAATGAGCACTAATTCCTTGATTTTTGGAGTATCACCGAGCACCCAGGCTTGTGCAACTCTGAAGTAAATAATCAGTGTCTCTCTCGAGTGGGTGCTTATTGGCTTGTCCACCGATTTGTGCGGAAAACAGTAGTGCTGTAATGAGAGCAAAACCCTAAACACTTCCCTAATGCCAGCATTTATTCCAAGCACCGGAAGATGAAGCATTAACAACTTTAAAGGTGTAGCTCGAACTATGAGACACCAATGGTGCTGGAAAAGAAGTCCCTAAAAAGAGTCTCTTCAAAAAGAGAGACTTCAGTGCCCACAGAACACAACTCCGCAGCGGGGCCCGCGCACACGGACGGGCCCCACCATGGCGGCCGATGGGGACCTGCCAGGGGCTTTCCCTTTGCGGCTGTTCACCGCTTGCCTGCTCGTGGGATTGTTAACGGTGCAGGAAGCAGCCGGGGCAGGCGGAGAGTGCCACTAAAGGCTTCACTAAAGCCGCAGCAAAGGTTTCAGCTGAGTGGCAGCCGCTGGCTTTTGCCTCTCTGCCTTGGTTTATCCCCAGCCGTTGTCTCGCTCACCGCGCTGTGTCATCAGGCAGCGCGCGGGGCACCTCAGTACGGTGGCCGGGAGGGGGCTCGGGCCCGTCATGGCGGCGGCGGTGGTGGCGGCCGGCCGGGCGTGTGCCCGCGGCGCGCTCCGGGCGGCCTGGCGAGGTGATGGGGCAGCGCGGGGGAACGGGGCAGCCTCCGCGGGGAGGGCAGCGGCCACCGGCCCGGGCAGGCGCCGCGGGAGGCGGGGGGTTTCCCCGCAGGGCGAGGGGAGCGCGCTGCATGTGCACACCCAGACATCCTTCCATGCGTGCATCCAGACATCCTTGTGCACATCCAGACATCCACGTGTACATCCATACATCCACGTGTACGTGCACGGCAGCACGGGCGAGGGGTTTGCAGTGCCCCTGCTGCCCTCCCGTGGATCTGAGGTGTGACCCGGTGAGAGCAGCCCCTGGTGCCCCCCCTGCTCGGGGATTTCACCGTCGCGCTGCTGCGGGACCAGGGAGGTTTAGGTGGTGCAGATCTTCCTCATCCTTACAAGGTTCTGGGCAGGGCAGCAGTGCCTTTGGAAGCCTGGATCAGTCACCCATTACCCCATCAGAGTAACTGCGGTACTAACATCTGCCTTAAGGTGATGGAATGACGTGGTTTGCTTTGTAATTCAAATTGCTGTTTTCTTCCCATGCTTTCTACCTTTCTCCTCTTGCGCCATCCTGGACATTTTTAGTCGATAGGAATCCAAGTTTGTTTTCTCTAATTTTTCTGTAATTTTTCTTTCTGGTTTTTGGTCCTCTTCAGTCGCTTTTCAGAACTCAGATGTATTAGGTTTTTTTCCCAGTAGAGGTTAAAGTATACTTAGAAGGAAGGGAAAACATTTTTATCTTCTACAGTCCTCTAAAAACTTTCTTGCTTTTCTTTTCTTAAACAAAATCTAAGTCGTTAATGAGTTTCAGGTCTCCTTTCATCCTCAGGGCAATTTATAATGGAGTGATGCCAAACTGTGATTAGAGCCTGAACATTAAGAGGGGCTTGAAAACAGGCCAGTGGTGTTCCCTTAGTGGAGGGAAACGTTTTCACAGTCTAGTCACAAGAATATCCTTCAAAAGCCCCAACCATTTCTTGCAGGTAAACCAGGGAAAATAAAAGGCTGCAACTGCTTCTTAATAATTTATTAAAATCACTCTATCAGCAGTATGCTGGAAGCCTTCTGGCCTTCTCTTTGTGACGTTTTCTGTTGCAATGTTTTCCCTGCCACATTCTGCTTTGCACTTCAAGGCAAAAGGGTTTCAAGTCTGATTCCCTTTGAAAATCACTGGTTTTTCTTGAAGTGCATATATTTGCAGAAAATACAGTTTTGAGGAAGGAAGTGTGCTGTCTATAAACACCTGTCTGTCTCTGTTCCCAGGGTTTGCTTCTGTGCCAGTGAAAGGGAGCTGCAGTTCCTACTCCAGCCTGGCATGGGCTTTCCAGACACGGTGCTCCCTCTCTGCCCCCTGGACTGGGACAGTCGAGCAGTGCAGGAAAAGCAGTTTCTTCAATACATGTAAGTCTTGAGGTGGATAAAATTTAGCAACTGTAATAAGCAGAAGAGGAAAAGAAAATACTGCTTTGGAGAGATACAGTCATGAAAATCTGTGTATGCTGACTGTTTTGTATCTCCTGAGATTACAGCTGCAGCTACAGGTGTTGACAGAAGTGCATGCACAAAAGCAGTTTATTATCTTTTAATAGCAAACGAGAGTTTGCTTTATGTCACAGCAAATCCATCTAATATATGTCATTGGATGGGTGGGGAAGCAGCTTCCCCTCTGTTTCCTAGGCCTTTATTGAGAGTATAAATTGTGTGTTTATCTTCTGAATTATTCTGGAGCCACAGGCAAGACGTGCTGTTCGAGCTGTGTTGCCTCAAAAGTGAAATCACTGAAATGCAAGAACGTGCTGCACAGAAGCTGCTCGTGCCATCCTGCAGATTGCCTGGTCTGGTGCAGTGTTTTCCTCCAGTCCTGAAAGGAATTACACCCATGCTTAGCCTACCTGAGGAATGATGGCTGTTTAAATTCAGCACGGTGAACTGAGATAACTGAGGGGCTTTTTCACCTGCTTTATGGTTCCGTATCCTGTCCCGTAGGGGAAGAGAAGAAATAGTAACAACGTAATCTCTGGCAGAGATAACTGCGGCAATTAGAGTCTCAAAGTTCGGTTGTTTATAACCCATAGAATTTAAGAGCTCTGCAAAATCAGGCTTTCAGAACTGGTGGTCTCTTCCTATTCTCAGCATCTGGGTGACAGAATACTGTGTTTGTTTTCTTTACGTCTGCTAAAGAAAGGGGGTTAAGCGGTCAGGCTGGGCTTGCTGCTCCTCTTACCCAGTAAAGTTTGACCGTTGACCGATTCCAAGTGATTGAGGGTAGAGAGGTCTCCAAAGACTTGGGAAAGGCTGCAGTGTGAACTGTGGGCTCTGCATGGGAAAGGCTTTCTAAGGATGCCACCTGCAGGAAAAACTCCTGTAGACAAGCAGCAACAAGATAAGAATATGTAAGAAGCCACGCACTGTTGTTATTTTGTTTATCTTAAATTTAACGTGTAGCACCACAAGTGATTGCAATGTGATTACAATTTGTAGGTTAGATTGTTTCCTTAATTAGGCTTGTATTCATATTCACAAGCTCTAGATGAGCTGTTTTACCAGGAACTTTTCCAGATGTCTGGTTAAATGACTGAATTAAAAATATTTACTGGGATGGCATCTGTGTTGTTTAGAAGAATTTTATATATTTAGGCAAACTACCTAAAACTATTGGCTTATTTAATAAGATGTAACAACCTGGAAAAACTAGTGTGTACCTCCTTTATGTATTCAGCAGTGACAGTAGCCATGAGATTCAGAAGACTCGGGGTTTTGTATTCAAGTACAAAGTACAATTATTCTAAGAACAGCTTCTCTTACAGAAATAAAAAGCAAAATCTTCAGGATTCAAATGAAGTGGATGCAAACAGTATAAATCACTCAAATCCTTAGCAGTGCAGTTGCTTCAGAAGTGGCAACATTTAAAATGCAGATATGACCATTTAATGTGAAATAGTTGTCAAGTGAAATGTCAGCCAAATGACAGGGCTTTGTGACTGAGAAAGGTGACTGGATTTTTCTGTCTCGTTAGTGAATGCTTAATTATCTGCCATCGTGCCTTGAATAATATTACTGTGCTCTTGTTAGTAGGGGCACCTATACCTTCAAGATAACTGTTATTTTTAGTTTGACTGGTTTAAATAGAAGGAACTCATTTAAATAGGAGGAATTGCAATTATCCTAGGCAGTCTCTGATCCTTATCCAGATAGCTGTCTCCTGCAACTCTGACACAAAAACATACACAGGGATTTATTCTTGACTTATGACATATTTCAGTGAGGTTTTAATGAAATAATGTAAAATTATCTTCTTATTCCAGGCTTATTCTTTCCCCTTTCCACCCTCCTGACCATTGGAAGCAGTTCAGTTTTCGTTTACTGGTTTGGCTGTCTCCCAGCTTTAGGAATTATCTTTGACCCCAGGCATCCAGACCAGCATGATTTTCTCAACATCTGTTATGTATCCAAGTGTATGTGAGAACAAAGAGCTTTTATTTGATACTGGGACTATGTAAAAATTATACTTTCCTACTCACAGTATGAATTCCATTAGCTACCCTTGGGAGCCAGTCGTGGGATCAGAGAATGGTTTGGGTTGGAAGGGACCTTAAAGAGCATCTCATTCCAAAGCCACTTCTGTGGCCAGGGACACCTTCCACTGCTCCTTGAGGCTGCTCATTAATAACATTTTACATCGTGTTTTTGTACTCTTATGTGAGTTTTCTTTGGGCTAAATTGTTCATTTTGACAACCATGTCTAACTCGATGATCGGAATTAAAAAATACTTACTTTTTCAGTTTACAAAGAATTTTTCTTGAAGTATGAACACTCCAGATAAATAATTACAGAGTTGCCTCTTGTCATTATCAGTGGTACCATAAGAAGAGTTTTGATGTTTCAGCATTAAGAATGTAAAGAGTTACATCTGTACAACTGCTTTTTAATTTTTTTTTCCTTTTACAAGAGAGTTTTCTGTATATTGAAGAGTAGTTGGTTAATTGCTTTTAGTCAAAAGAAAGGGGACTGAATATAAAATACCTTATAGTTAATTGTACCTGGAGAGGCATTCTGTTGGGTTTTGATTTGATTCAGGGTTTTATTACAGTATTTATTTTGATGGTTTTACAGTATTACTTTTCAAGGGCATTTAGGCTCTGATTTTAATTTTGTTTTGAGGAACTGAACCAAGCCAAAGGTGTTTAGTTTGCAGACCTCACTGCAATCTCTGCTCTCTGTATCCATCTGGTGACACTGAGGCATGATAGTTATTAAAAATAAAAAAAGAAAGCTTTAATAATCAAAGCGACCTTCAAAAAATAGTAGCATTTACAACAACATATACTAGCTACATTTGAGGTCCTTGCTTTTTCATAAAATGTTATAAAGAAAACAAAATACAATTTCTCAGATGCTGGGATTGTAGCTGGATTTCTTCAGGATGAATTGTGACTGACAATCAGCCTGACAATCCCACATCTACAACTTCTGCTGACATTGTGACAAATTGCCAGTTTCAGAAAATGTGAAATTCTAATCTGAGTGCACTGTGGAAGTGTGCTCAGGGTTTGCAGTTAAGTGGAGTTATTCCCTGTCAGTGGAGCAGTATGAATGCATCTTTTGGAATATTTTCCGGGTCTCAGGTTTTGTTGTACTATCAGGATGCAACAGATTTGTTTCTGGATGTTGAGGAAAATGCCCAAAACTTTCCCATTCTATCTTGGGGAAAAAATAAGTAGACTATAGATGTCTTTTTCTGCCAACAAATTTGCAGACCCACCTAAACAAAATTTTTATGCAATCCACATAATTAGAGCTTTTGCATTTTTTAACAATGTTATTAAATTACTATGAATAAGTATGTAGCCCTGAGAGCTTCAGACTTGTATTAGCAAAACCAAACAGAGAGCAGAAAGTTTGGTAGTAGATGAGGGTTTTTTCACTGTTTCACTCTTGTGGAAATCCATCTAGTTTCCAATGGAAACATTTCAGATACGTGCGGTTCTAATTTTTAGTCTGTGAACTTTTATCTAAAACAATTTTACATCTGTCCCTTGGTACTAATCTCTTACATGGCCTCATTTTTGTGGCGTTGCAGTATCCTTGTCTTAGTGAGACATTTTCAGTGCCCAGATTCTGGCAGTTCTGCAGTTGGATGCCACCTGCTACCCCAGTTAATGCTGTGTGACTCAGTAGTGGCTGTCTAGACCAAATGCTTCACAGTCTTCAGGACTTCCCAGGTTTGTATAAAGGCCCTGTAGAGCTCACAGATAATACCCTCAGAAGGTGACATCTGCGGAGGGTGGAGGCAGAATTGCAAACAGGAGCATGTGTTTTGCTTAAGCAGCCCCTTTTTTTTAATGGCCTCACCGGGGAGGTGGAGATTTTTGTCTTCTCATTATCTTTCAGCAGAGCTCAGTATCAGATAGGCATCAATACACTTCCGTTTAGAATGTTGAGAGGTCTCTTTCTTTGAGGAAAAAACAACATTTTGAGTGTAGTGACTCAAGAAACTTGGGAGTAATCTGGCACTATATCTCATTTCTTATAGATCTTACAAATCCATGCTTTTCTGCTCATTGACCAGGGTTAGACAAGGAGTCAAGACACTGATGTCACATGGTGGCAGACAGTTGCGTTTCAGAGGTGAAGTGGCAAGAGGAGTTCTCGTTTGGGATGAACACGCTGGTTTTGATGAAACTGCTGTAGAATCTCGCATGTTATAAGTAATCCTTCTGGTATTAGTATGCCATCGTTCCATTCTTCTCTCATTAATAAATCTCTTTGTATTATCATCTGCAGAATATTCCCATTTGAATCATAGAGGAGAGGATTCAACGTAGAGGAGTTAAACATTTTCCATAAGTAACTTTAAAAAGCCTGAGTAGATCTTGGAATTAAAGACTTCCACTTGTAAAACTAAGAGGAAAATATATTACAAACATAACGTGTCAGGGATAACAGATGGTATGAACTGAGCTGACAGTTTTTGAACAGTATATGAGTTCAGCTGAAGATGATGAAGGTGTATAAAGTCAAACCCCATCTTTGTTTTGGATGGTTCCCTGCTGTTGTTTTGGAAGTAGCTTTTTAATGTGACAATGACTCCAGCCACTCATAAGAATTGAGCTTGAAGTTGAATGTTAATACATGCAATTGGAAGTGACATCTAAATTATTTGAGTCGTGTTCAGCCACTGCAATGAGTTATAGGTTTTGCTCTTAAGGCAGCTGCTCTGTACTTGTTTTTTCCTAGCACCTTTACCCTAAATGCTTTGTAGTTAAATATATTGTTATTAGGCACATTTTGTAAGATGGCGGAGAGAGAATATGACATCATAAGGCCTAGATTTAAAAATACAGTGGAGCACTCCTTTTCCTGACCTAAGCTACTTAAATTGCACTTCTTTGCCAGATCCTGGTTAGAGTAGTTCATGTAGCTCATTCACATGGCTCTGTGCCAGCCTCTGTGCTAGGAACCTTTTAAGCACAGATGCAAAGGGAGCTGGAAGCAGAAAGTTATTTTTTTGAATGGTGTTTGTGAAAAAACAGAGAGACATATATTCCTGGAGAAGATGGGAGACCAAGGTTGAAATCCTTCAAATCAGGAAGTGTGTGGGTCTCCAGGTTCCACATAAGTGTGTTAAACTTCTGGATTAAGTAAAAGGGGTAGGTTAATTAAGTTAAAGACCTGCATCCAAGAAGAAATACCTCATTGTGGTCATTAAGCAGCTGTGTACAGACTGTGTAATTTATCATTAAATTTGTAATAGAACATGTAGTAGCACATTCTCTGCTCTTTCATATGCATGAAGCATTTTTTTCTAAATCCTGTTTTTGTTTGGAGATGGTGGCAGGTCCATTGGTGTCTGGAGAAGGAATGGGGTTGAAATATCATACCTTGTAAGATTTCATCTGTTAATAAAAGTGTGTATTCCAAGCTGAAACCCAGAAGAGAATGTTAGTGATTGAAAAGACTTTGCTAAGTTCCTTAAGGTAATACAGCTGCACAAATGTGATGGTGCTAGTGGACAGCAGTGCATTGAAAGAAGCATGTTTATTATAACGAGTTCCTTAGTCTTTTTATTATGTCAATATTAATGTCTTTGTATCTCTGCTGCTGTGCTGCCACAGGCTATTTGTCACCAAAAACCTTAGGAAAAGATTACTTGTATTTGAAAAAAATGAGCCTGCTTAGCTGTTTTACAAAATTGATTATTTCTTCTCCTTTTACTCCCTTCAGTTTTCCAACTTACTGCTCTTTGTCTTTCTTTATATTCTCAGCAGGCTGTGAACTGTTCTTGCAGGAGACAAAGAAATCTGATTTTAATTTCAGTTAATGAGTATCTAGGATACTGGTTTCTGATGGGGCATACAGCAAGTCTTTTAATACTTGTGGTTTACTGAGGTGTGGCCTAATCTGATAAATACCTGTCTCCTTCCTGATATTCAGGGATGATATAAAAAAACACAAACCTAAATCCTTTTTAGAATATTACAAGTATCTTTTGTGTAGGTTAAGCAAAATGGAGTGATGACACACGGACTTGCTGTTGGTGGTTGTTAGTGATCAGCTTGCATAAAGCATGCTTTCAGCTCTATTCAGTAGAGGATCTTTTTCTAGTCTATAAAATAAAATCTTATAGCTGACACTTTTCCCCCCCACTCAGTCGCTATGTGCTTTTGGGTAACTGACTAAAAATGTGTAGTGGCTTTTATGGCTGGTTCTATTTTAGCTCTTGAGGAATGGATGCAACACCCCATTTTACAAAGGCAAAGTAAAATAAGCCCATAAATCACGAAGACACTGCGTATCTGCTGTAGTTTCTTCATTCCAGAACATCTCTACAAGTGTGGAGAGCAGTGCAGTGATCCTCCTTTCCATCTGGAGTTACTTCCTCCGATTCAAGACATTTCTCCTCCTGCCTATGTATGTGCTCGCTAATCACCTTGGTGCTTTGCTGCCAAGTCAGATTGACCTTTCTTACAAACAGATTTTTATTTTCTCCAGTGGTGTGTTGTCTGTCTGTCATAAGCAATGTCCCCACCATTGTAATCTTCCTGATGACAGCCTATCCCTTTCATATTCCATTCTTGTCACTTCATCTTAAAATCAGCGTGGTACCTCCATCTTATGAAGAACTCAGCTCTGCAGCCTGCAGGCTTCTGATGTGTTTCATTAAATGCAGCTGCTTTCCAAACACATGATGGTATTATTATAGACTGATTAGATGAACCACGCTTTGGGACCAAATGTGATGTTTTCATCTGGTTCTAATTTTGTCAGAATTTGTGTGGTGCTTGGGGCCAAAGCTTGACTTGGCCTAACCTCTTCTTCATGGATTTGTTGGCATTGAATGTTCTCCTTTGGTGCAAGACAATGTCCTTACTCTGTGACCTTTGCTACTTTCCTCTAGTGGAATTAAAGGGATCTGATTTGGACATATATTTGGAGCGCAGCTCAAAGTGCAGGATTTTTTTTGAGTGTATTACCAGCTCCAGAGCTTCTCTTTTCTCTTAACTGCTTGTTGCTGCCCCTCTGCAGCCTCCTTTGTAGCTGTTATGATCCTTTGTGAGGTCACCCAAACTGCAGATTGAGGGACCGTTCCTGCTTAAAAATAGCCTTGCAGAGAAAAATGTGAGAACCTTTATTGTAATCCCATGTTTCCAGGCTAGCAGGATTAGCATTTTTAAAAAAGAATTGCTAGTTACACAGTGTTTTCTGAATAAACTAAGAAGCTTAACAGGATTGATGATCAGCCTTCCACCTAATGGAGCAGCCCCACAGTTCACTTAGCATGAATTTACTGAACCATGCATTACCTACTTACTTTAATTTCTTTTTTCCCCTGAAAAAATATTGTGGTAAGGAGGTAATACATTTTTATATAAGTTTTTGTTGGTTTTGGTGGGATTTTTGTTGGCTTTCCCCCCCTCCCACATTTAGCTCACAGCTAAGTGCATCAGCGTGTTGTAATCAGCTGGAAGGTTTTCTAGTGACTGACAGTTCAGACACTTGTTTCAAGCCATTTGATACAGCTGCGGTTTGTGGGATTTTTTTTTTTTAAACTCCTAAACCTCTGGACATTGGAGTTCACTTTAATGTATAGAAAAGAGCATGTAATTTCAGACAAAAAATTATTTTTTACAGGGACTAAAGCCTACCCAGGAGCAAATTCAATTCTTGCCTCACAGCATACAGGACGTGTGATAAACTTTGCTGTTATCCATGGGTACTTCTACTTGTCTGTAATACACAGATTTCCACTTGTCTGCAGTAGAGCCAAAATCCCTGTTACAAGTTTTGCCTTGTTGTACTGTTCATACACCATGTTTTTTGGGTAGGTAGTGACTTTGGAGGGCACTCTGCTCTTGGCTGTCTTGAGGTAATACTATTTTGTAGCTCCCTGGACTTGCAGAGTTGTGTGTCCTTCCTTGTGTACTTGCTTTCTAATGTACTAAGCTTTTGTGGCTGGATTCAGGATTCTCAAAAAGGAATCGGTTATGCTTCTCACTTGGAAAAAGACTTTTGAGTGAATAGGTGTGTGTCAAACTCTTGGCAGAACCACCTTGACACCTTAAACAAACTTAATACAAAAATAAACCTGGGCACTTAGTGGTACCTCTGGGCATCCTGGATAGTTTCTGTCCCTCACTGTGTTGTCAGCATGGCAGAGCTTGCCCAGTTGCAAAGCATTTGCCAGTCTGTGGGGTAGGATCTCTCAAGTGCATTAATCGGAAAGGAATGAATTGCTGATGGGAAGTGGTTTTGATTTTATGGTTATTTTAATTCCCCTGGTTAAAAGTGTTTACTGACTTTTTTTGGTCTATTTTAAAAAAACGAAATCAATTTCTAATCAGAGGAGTCAAGATTTATACTGCCCATAGTAACGCAGCCCCTGGGTCAAGCACAGAATAGCATTAATGTGCAAATAGAACCATGGTGATGCTTCTGTATTCTGGCTGGAGAGATGGGCAGAGAAAACCCTCCAGAAGTCCAACAAGGGCAAGTGCAGGGTCCTGCACCTGGGGAGGAACAACCCCAGGCACCAGCACAGGCTGGGGACCGACCTGGTGGGAAGCAGCTCTGCAGAGAAGGACCTGGGGGTGCTGGTGGACACCAAGCTGTCAATGGGCCAGCAGTGCCCTGGGGGACAAGAAGGCCAATGGGATCCTGGGGTGCATTAGGAACTGCACTGCCAGCAGGTCCAGGGAGGTGATCCTGCCCCTCTACTCAGCCCTGGTGAGGCACATCTGGAGTGCTGTGTCCAGTTCTGGGGTCCTCAGGACAAGAGAGACAAGGAGCTCCTGGAGAGGGTCCAGCAGAGGGTGACAAAGATGATGAAGGGCCTGGAGCACCTCACTGCTGAGGAAAGGCTGAGGGAGCTGGGTCTGTTCAGCCTGGAGAAGAGACACTGAGAGAGAACCTCATCAGTGTCTGTCAGTGCCTGCAGGGAGGGGTCAGGGGATGGACCAGGCTCTGCTCGGCGGTGCCGGGCAATGGGACAAGAGGCAACGGGCAGGAACTGAGGCACAGAAGTTCCACCTGAACATAAAGAAGAGGTTCCTTACTGTGCAGTGCCTGAGCACTGGGACAGATTGCCCAGAGAGGGTGTGGAGTCTCCCTCACTGGGGATATTCATGAACCATTTGGACACCATCCTGTGCCATGTGCTCTGGGATGACCCTGCTCGAGCAAGGAGGTTGGACCAGATGACCCACTGTGGTCCCTTCCAGCCTGACCCATCCTGTGATTCTGTGAAATATCATCTATGGTATCTTTTCACGCAGTCAGTTTCTTTTTGGTGTAGTTTTTTTTTGTCTAAGCTGCCATGGTGTCCCATATTGCCATCAGCTGGGTGAATAGAAGCTTGCAGTTAACTACTGAATAGGTGTTTCCTAAGTCTTGCTCTCCTGTGCTGGGTGAAGCACCAGGGCAGTGCATGGTCCTGGCCACAGCTGCTGCCTGAGGAGGCCTGAAAGAGCCTGAGCTTGAATCAGGAGAAGCAGAGGTTAAATGATTTACTAAGGTGCTGTTTGTTAAAAATGCAAACAGCTTGCTCAACGCTTATTGTGCCTACCAAAGCGGAATGGGAAGATGTAAGACTATTGATAAAGAGAAGGAATCCTGACCAAAGATCCTGTTTTCAAGCCTAAAACTAACCTAAACCAGCCTTGAAGTCTGGACTTGGGCCAGGAACATAAAGAGCATGTGCAGGGAAGTAAGGTGAAAAATTCAAAAGGAGGAAGACTCTTTTTACTTCATCTGAGGAAGACTCTTACTTCATCCCAGAGACCCTGCCCACGACCACCAGACGACACTGCGCAAGCGCAATGCAGATGCAAATGAATTTTGGGTTCATTATAATACGAAGTGAGGCTAGGCGGGGCTAGAAAATGAATATGTATAGGTGTTTTGGGAAACTTAATGAATATGGAGTTTGTAACCCAATTTATACCAAACTGAATGCAGCTCAGCACGCATGACTTTGGAGGAATTATCCCCCATGCGTCCCAGCTGGAATAAACATACCTACTTTACTACTTATTCCAGTAGTAGAGTCTTTCTCTCGTATCAAGCTCTGTGATGATGCCGTTAAAGTGTTTTGCATTCCTTCCTTCTTACATTCCTTTCCACTTACATAGGCAGTAAGGGGGACCTTGTATTTTCAGAACATGAGAACAGCAGCAGGTTTATGTTCTGGTTAACTTCTTGTGTTTTGTGGCTTTTTAAAGCAGGCTAGCCTGCTTTTAGGGGTGATTCAAGTTGACTGTCCTTGATCAATGTCTTGGATAAATGCTTCAAGGTATTGCTGCTCTGAATTACTAATGAATGATTTTCTTTTCATGACCTGGAAATTAATACCTAACTGGTTACTTGTTAGGAATATTTGTCTTTAAATCAATTTTGAAAAACCTTGTGAAAAACATGCACTTGGTTGTGTGGCTCTCTCAGTGCAGTAATCAGGAGTAGAGGCACATCTTTGCACCAAATTCATATGCACAGAGTAGGAAATTACTTTCTTGGCAAGGCAGTAATCCTACAGTTTAAATTCCAGCAAAGCAAAGATCAAGCAGGTTTCAAGTTTGGGGCTCTTTTTTGTTCAGCTTCAGTTTCCAGTGTAAGCTGTACTTGAACATAACTTAAGGAAGTTTTTTTTTATTTCAGTGACAGCTGATCAGCTATGGAAAGGAGCTTTGGCAGAGACTGGCGTGGGAGTAAAGAAAGGAAGAGGAAAGAAAAGGAAGAAAAAGCTAAGGAAGAATCTCAATAGAGGCCAGGAGATTGGTGAAGGTAGATTCACAAATACAAAGCTGAAGGCATGTCTTGACATTTTTGTGCATAGTGTTTCTTGATTTCGTAAGTGGACAAATTTCCTTTCCTTTCTGTGATGTCAGAACTGCTTGAGATATTTTTGTCTTTAAACAAAAAATCTTAATATGATTATTTAATGTTGTTTCTGCTTTTTCAGATATAAACTCTGCATTATACAATGCGTTTGAAATATGTGAGAATTTTCCATTTTGTTGCATTTTTCCTGAGTACTGAGTTGCAGTCTTAATTTGGAGCAAAGCATAATTTTTCTCTGTTACTTTTAAGGACGTTCTGGTTTCCTCTGGCCTGGTCTTAATGCTCCTGTGTTGCAAACTGGGAAAGTCCAGGAAGTTGCCCAACGAAAAAAGGAAGAACGAGAGAGAATTCAGTCTGAAATTATTCAGCAGAGAGATACATGGGAGAAGAAAAAGAAAATAAAAATTAAGAGAGAGGGAGGATGGAGTGGAAAGTGTTGGGGAGGTATCCTTCTGGATCCTCCTGACCCTGGTCCTAATGGAGGTGAGAAAACCAATTACATCCTTCCTTTCCCTTAGCCTTTCGGAGGGGGTGCCTTGCAGAAAGTGAGATCCAGACTTTTTGTGTGACTGAAAATTGGTTTTGTACTTTTCTGTTCCACTCCCACACACAAGCAAGCTAAATCAAAGAGCAGGTACTGCTAACATGAGTGAAATTTGTTAAAACGCTGCTTAATTTCCTATAGCTGTTACATTGTTCTGTTATGCTATAGCTGGTGTGATGTTATGTGGTATTACAGAGTAGTGTGTTATGTCACAGACAGTTACAGGAGTCTTGAAGGATGGAAATATTTTTCTGTGTCCAGCATCAATTGTCTTGAGTATGAAATGTAGTCATGTTTTTTTAATAGTTTCTTCAAGGATATCTTGTGGGATAAATCAATCTTTTTAAAATTCTAGTTCAAATAAGGAAATAAGGTGAAAGATTATGTAGTTTGAATGTAGCTGTTAGAAGAAGCTGCAGTAACTATTATAGTAACTATAATAACTATAAAAGTTATTTATTTATTTCCTAAGTAGTTCAATATAGTGAAACTAGAGCTCCTGTATGTACAGCAGAGAGGTGGCTTTTTTTACACTGCTGTTATTCAGACCTCTAGAAATTCTATAGTAGCTTTAACATTTAGAAGCCTAATCTTTTTCAACTAATTAAACGTGAAAAAGACTTGTCAACTCCTGTTGGGCTGAGTTTTTATAGTGAAACTCTGCTTATTGACATCTTTCTGTACACTTCTATGGTAAGAGGAGCTAAGAAAGACAGGTGGTGTTTTCTAGCACTGTTTACATTCCATTTTGTTACCTTAAGAGCAAATATTCCATGGAAGGCAGTGATGTGACAGTGGATTTGGCCGACTGTCACTGAATCTGTCAATGTAAAAATACGAGATTTGAGAGATTAATTTTTCCAAATTCCCCGTAAGTCAGTGGTGGAACATGGAGCAAGTCAACAAAATGCCGTGGTTCTAGTTCCATACTGTGAACACAAGACCGTGTTGAGTTTATCCCACTAAAAGAAGTGACAGCTGTTGTAAACAATGTTTATGCATTTGTGAACTTTGCCTTCTGGTGTTTTCCTTGATTTTGCTTTTGGCTGGTACTATCGATGTGGATTATTTGCATTAAAGTTGGCTGGGTGGAGGCTGTGCTAGTCAGAAAAAGTTCTGCCAAAAAGAGGAAAGGGCACTGCAATCAAAACAGGAAAATGAAGCTGTCAGTTTATATTATAAATGTGTTTGAGAAAAAGCAGTTTCTGATTAGCATGCACTGATTTCCTTTTAATCTGCTAAAAATGTTGGGGATCTCCAGGCCCCCACAGTTCTTTCAGCATTTTTGTATTCAGAGGATTAATGGTTTTGCAAGGGAATTGGGACATTCACTGTATGCGAAGCAATGTCAAGGTGATATGAAGAACAGACCTGAAGCTGCCAAACACAGTGAATCCTTTTGGCCTGAGGCTGTGGCATGACTGAATTCCCTGGTGTCACTTATTGTGCTAGGTAGGAGTAGGGAAAGAACAGTATTTTTCACTTAGAAGTCAAATTACTTTTCTCCCAGGTTTACAGTGTTTCTTTAGCAACTGAAGAGCTTCAGAGGGAGCAGAGAGTGCCTGTTGAGATTCATATCCTTACTGTGAGCTAGAAATCTGCTTTGTGCAAACTGCCAGATCTCCAAACTGTGTCAAGATGATCACGTTTATAACCCTCTTGGAGGTTATATGTAAATGATAAACCAATGTTTGGTGAAGGACAGAAGCCCCAGTTCTAAAGCATTGCACGCTTTTAAGCTTTTCTCCAGAATCTCGCTTTAACTACACCACATAAAGGTCTTCTATGTAATGTTGAAATGCTCTTGTTCACGAGGTAAGTTGGAAAAGCAAGAGGTTGTAAGGGCTAAATGATGCATGGTTATTTGAAGTGATTATGTATTGTTTTGTTTCATGCTCCCCCTTCCCTTTCTGGAATTTCACAAAAGTGTGAATAAAGAAGTACTTGCAGTTTCACAGATTGACGGAATCAAAGAATAGATTGAGTTGGAAGAGACTTTTTACAGGCCATCTAGTCCAAACCCCAAATTTCTTTGAATCCCTATTAGTTGTATGGTAAAAGCTTCAGAATATTCTGAAAAATATTGGATAATACTTTAGTCATAATGGAAGTGACCCATCTGGTGATTTTAATGATTTACAGCTTTTGCTCTGTATATATGACATTTGAGGTTTATTTGCGGTTTTAGAGCGGTGTTTAGGGAAGGAGGCAGTTTACAGTGCTGGTTCAAATTATTCTTATCTTACCTTTTCTACTTGTTGCTGAGACTGCTTTGTAAATTACAGCTCCATAGAAGTTGTGTGCTTCTTAAGTTGTACCCGCTACAGGGGTTGTGCTGATAGATGAGTAACAGAAGGAAATGTAACACCCTGTTTTTCTCCCAACAGAAACTTATGAAGATTTTGAAACAAGAGTCATCGAGGTAAGCGTTGTAAATCCTTCCAGGGACTTTGAAGAACTATCACTACTTTATTTTGACCTTGTAATTATTTACAAGTCTTTGCTAAGTCAGTATTATAGCAATAGGAATTAGTCTGGTTTTCTGTTTCTGCTGCGTGATGGGTACAAGCATAACCTATGAGAAAGTGAGTTACTTTGTCGCTTTAATCAAGAGAGAAGGGCTATGAGAACCATTTCCTTAACAAAATAGCCTGATTCACAACAGCTCCTTGTCTGAAAGTTAAAAGAATAATCAGGCAAGTCAGAAGCTGAGCTACCTGACAGCTCTACTCCAGAAAAGCATCTGAGGCTTCTCTCCTGTCCTGATAAATGTGCAAATGGGTTTCCTTGTCCTTGATTGTCTTTCTGCATTTTGCTAAGATGACCATCAGTTGGAATTCCATGCAGTGGCTTGAGTGTTTTCTAGATTAATCCAAATCTTTGCTTGTGGCAGTGGGCTTTAGTACCTTTTGAGACATCGAAAACAATGATGCTGTATTGTAATCTCAGTCTGGGTAATTAAAAGTCATGAGTTGGTTTCTATATTTTTTTTTTTAAATCCTGCAGAGGGGAAAGATGTAAACTGTTTTAGATGTCTGCTATGAAAAGGATAGAAAACAATGGATATAAATAAAAAGCAAGGTAAATTTAGACATAAAGAATGACTTGCAAATGGGCATTTGAATACTGGAATGGATTGGGAGTATATGGAATGTCTGTCATTGGAGCTTTTTAAAAACAAGTTAGATAATCTGTATCTGTATCATCTAGAAGGGATGGGGAGGCAAAATCTGTGACCTGTTAACCCAAATTCTTGTCTCAGTGGGTTTTTGGGCTGGACTGGGCCGCACTATGGGCTTTGACTGATACAGCAAAGACCATTTGGAGCACTTGGCCTTTAGCTGATTCTGTGTTTGAAGGCCATTTGTAATAATTGAATTGCACAGGAACTGTTCATGAAAGAAGTGATTTTTGTCCCTGAGCCCTGCAGCTGGCAGTGCCTTCTGTTACCTGGAGGAGCACATTGCAGAGCAGTGAATGCTGCTCTGCTGCTGTGCCGTGTCCCAGCTGACTCTCACTGTGGATGCTGCAGCAGGGGAGCTTGCCGCTCTGTGCTGGCAGAATTATTTACAAACAGCAAAGCTGAGTCGCTCTGCAGTGGTTCCATGCACCATAGAAGTCTGTCTCAATGCTTTATTGTATTTGAGTAATAAAAAAGCTGTTAGAAGCAGGCTGAGGCTCTGCTGTTACACGAGATGGCCACAGATGTGAACTGAGAAGGTGGAATGCTTTTGCAGAAAAAGAGCAGCAGCAAAAAATTCTGTGTTCAAAGTCAGCAGTGAGCTCAAGATAATTGAGTCTTACAATTTTCTGATAAGTACAAGTTTTGAAATAAATAGATCATTTTAGCATTCCTGGCTTAAATAGGTGAGAGACATGCTGCTGTTTCTGTATGTGTTTTCCGTTAGCTTTACCTTCACAACAGTACAGGAGATTAAAATAATGTTTGCTGGGAAGTTGTGCTTCACAGCAAGAAACTCAGAGCCATTTTTAAAGGACTGTCTTATGAACAAAGATATAATAGGCCCTTTCTGTTGTGAGTATGCTACTGAAAAGGCTGTGCTCTTTCACTAAAAAGAGAGAAATTGCTTATTAAAGTGTTTTCTTTTAATGTAGAAACAGAAATGCTATAATTTGATTTCTCCTGACTGTAAAATAGAGTATAGGCAAGCTCAGATTTTCATGTAAACTAGAACTAAAGTTGTCATAGAGAACTTGGGTTACCTGTTTCTCACTTTCCCTGCCAGCCTAAGGCACATTTCATGTTCTGCTCATATATTACAGATAAGAACAATCTCTTTAAATAGAGCTGGTGGTAATGCTTAACTGGTGTCTAACATAATATAATCGTAGTGGTAATTAAAATTTACAGGTGTAGCTGACATGTGCCATTATTATTTTCACTGGAAAGCTTCATTTCATGTGTCGTCCATCCTCAGATGAATTTTTCTTTTATGTTTCTCAAAATGAACATGGTAACATAGCAAAAAAAAGTAGCCTACATGACATCCTGTGCTGTAATAGTAATTGCCTTGTAGTGCAATTAAAATTAGAAAGTGAGACCTAGTGCTCAGCAAGGCCTGAAGGCACAGAACATGAGGTTAGTGGCCCTTTGAGTCTCTCATTAAGGGGAGCTTTCTAAGGGAGGAGGTAAAGTTATAAATAATGCCCTTTGCAGAGGACACATCTCAAAGGGATTTTGTCCAACGCTGAAATTGCCTGCTACCAGTTGTGAAAACTGTGCTTGGTGATCACTTACTGGTTCGTTCATGCTTTTTTGTTTTCATTGCCTATTTCTGATGAAGACAACTTGAAGAATTTTGTGCAAGCACAGCTCCATTTTAGCAGGGTCAGTGCAATCTTTGCAGTGTCAGAATAGCTCTCTTTTTGAGCCAGATGGTGCAGGTGTGGTACGTATCGTTTTTAAACAGACAAACAAAAACACTCAGAGATTTATGTTTGAGTGTTGAACTACAGAATGCAAAGTAACAGTAGGTGTGCTTGTCTCAGTCCTTTTGGATCACTCAGATTTGCAGAGCAACATAACCTGTAAATTAAAGTTCATTTCATGAGCTTGCTAGGCAGGAAAACAACCAACTATTCAATCCCCTTTGTACTGACCGATCTAGCACAGGAATTCACTAGTTCATTACTTAATTAACGAGGTTTTTAACGCAAAAGTTCTCTAGTTCATAACTTGTAACTCTCCCACCTGTGAGGAAAACAGTTGCCATACCCACAGTCAGAGTGTTCAGCCTTCCTCCTCCATCGCGGTGCAGGTGTGGCGCTGGGAAGCACCTCTGTCATTTATGTCATCTAGCTTGGAAGTGTGGTCTGTGCCATTGCCATGAGTTAAGGGACTCTGAAGAACTGTCAGACACACGGGATAAAAGGATGGTGGCTGCAGGGGACAGAAAGCTCTGAGTGGCAGTGGCTGCAAAATGGCTTTTATTCCTTTCTGGACATCTTGTTGGCCTTGTTGCTCTCACTTTGACATGAGGGAGCTGCTCCCAGCCTGCATCAGGCTTCTTGATGGATCATCTCCGTAGACTTGCGACTTGTGACAAAAAGAATATTCTTTAGCGCACAGCCTAAACCCTTTGTTTCTATTTATAAGTCATTGGAAATTGTTTTCTAGCTATTGTTTTTGCGAAGGGTGCAATAAAAAAGGCTTGTGAAAAAGAAATGCTGCGTGAATTACAGTGTCTGAGATCCGTTGTTTGACAGCCCTGACTGAAAAGTTATGTGGTATAAAGGATACTCTCTAAGTAATAATTTACTTCCAATGAGATGTTGCCTCAGAAGTACTTTCAGGGTATTTGTAGGCTCTAGATTTTTGCTTTTAGAACTACAGGGAAGTCTTCTATTCCCTGGATGATACTGACAGTGTCTTTAGACTGGCAATGAAAATTTCAGACAGTTTTTAAGATGGCACCTGGCGCCACCTGTCACAGGAAAAAATGAGAGGTCAGAGCTGTGCATTATTTCTGATACTCTTGGAGTACTCAAAGATTTTGGCCTGCCCTAAAAGCAGAGTTTAGGAATGCTACGTTCAGCTGGTTCTGTTTGATAAATAGTTGATGATTTTTATCTCTTACCTGTCAGCCTGTGTGGAAGAAATAACTGGCGTTTGGAACAGCCAGAAGCTTTTGAGTGACTTTTAATTTGGCATAATTATGGCTCATGCTTTGAAAAGGAAACAAAGCCATTTCGGATACAGAATGAGTTTGAGGATGCATTGTTGGGGGGGTCAGTCCAAAGGATCTGTACTCAGGTGAGAGCTGTAGTACAAAGCCACACTGAGAGAGGAGAGAGAGGAACAGGACGAGGTTATTAGTGCTGCTTGTGTTCGCGTGAGTGCTGTTCATTTCTGTTTGTGTTGACTTGCAGGGCTTAGTGTGGGGTTGCATTCCCATCTTTCTGTAAGGGTACATGGATGGGGAGAGCATCTCCTCCTCTGAGGGTGTAAGGTTAAGGACCATTTCAGTGTAAACATTGCAGCTGGGAGATGTTCTGCCATTGTGGTACAAATCTGCTCAGCCTTTGGTGCACAGAAGGCTGGTAGGGACATGATGTAGCTAACATGGGATTGGTTTTTGTTTACAAGTGTATTGCTCAATTCTTTTAGGTAACTGGATTCCCAAACCTTTTAGCTCTGCCCCTGAGCCTCTCTAGGCTCATTTGCATGGAAATGCTTTTCTTTCAGCGCTGCACCCTGCTCTCATTTTATCTCAACTCACCTTCTGCCTTAGGGAAGTATTGAGACCAGAGGTCCTTACACCATGAGGGCATCGACCTGTGCAGACACTTCTCTGCATAACAGCAGCAGAAGAGTGGCAGTGTCAAGAGTGTGGCCTAGAGGTGGCAGGTTCCTAGAAATCATGACTAGGATTTCTGGAAAGGAGGGATTCCCAAGGGCAATCAAGTTGACAAGTCATTCATTCTGCTTTTGCAAAAACAAAACCTCGCAGGTAGTGTTGGATTTTGATGCTTTTTCTAACCAAGCGCAACAGCTGAAATCATAATAATGTTTGCCAGCCTATCTTTGAGTGTAACTTACTTCCACGTTGTCATTTCTCCTCTTGATAAATGTTTGAGGTGGTTTCAGTTTGGTTTTGAGGTGCTGCTCTTCTCTGAGTTCTAGAAAGACAGCTGAGTTTGCAGTATTACCACTGGATGGTGGATACCAGGAGACAGTAAATTTGAGGTAGATTGTGATTTAGGTTGAGCATGTGTTGGATCTGCTTCCAAAATTTAAAAATTGGCTGTCAATCTAACTTGAGTGGCAATCTGATAAATAGGGGTAGTTGTGTCTTGGTTTCAGAAACTTTTCAGAGGCTGTGCTGTCTTAAGCGTGGCACACTGTTCATTTTGCATCAATTAATTCCAGTGCAGTTGGATGAGGGGCTTGAGCATCCTGCTCTGTTTCCCGGGGTGGAAGGGAAGCATTGCTAAGCACGTTCCAGAACAGCACTGCTTCCTTAGATCTGAGGAGGCATGGGGCTGTGTTGTGGAGGATCTCAGGACAGTGTTCCAGCAGCTGTGACAGCCTGGGTACATTAACGAGCTTGAAAGGCCCTCACAGCATTTCAGGAGCAGCAAGAGCCCTGACTGTGATGGGGGCTGAACACATTTTCCTACAGAGCTGCTCAGAAACAGCCAGCCAGTGCAGTTTGAGGAAGGCTTCTGGAGAAGCTCCTTGCATGTGTCTTTATTGCCACGTTCTGGAAAGGGAGAGGAATAATCCATGAGTAGGTTTCTGCGAGCATCACATCCTTTATTTTTGACGTGCTGACTCTATTTTTGTATAGGTACCTACTGAGATTGGCAACAGAAGATAAAAGTATGTGCAAAGCAAAAATAGTATTCTCTTGATGCTCCTGGGGAGATGACTCTGCTTCACTCTCTTTTTTTCCATTATTATTTTGCATTTTCTCTAAATAGCCCATTTCCACAGGCACTTTCATCTTATGGGGTGTGGTTTTTTAGCTTGTTCTTGTCAGCAGTGAGTTTGAAGAAAGAAAAATAGCTTGGAATAAGCAATTGGCAAGGCTGATATTTCTTCAAAGTGCTCTCTAGAATGTGTGGGCACCTTGAATTAAACAGCATCTTTATTTTAATGAAAGCAAGGTGAAATCTTTGAAACTCTAACCATAATCTGTACCTAGTGAAGGCACTGGAATTTTGGGGGGGTTGTTGGTTTTGAGGTTTGGTTTTTTTGTTGTTGCTTTTTTTTATTTCTTATGGTGAATTTTAGTAAGAATGTTTAAACCATGACAAAGTATTCTCTAATAATCTACTTTCAGATGTATAACACTACAACCAGAGTAGCTTACTGAAGAATTACATATAGGGAAAAGGATTTTTATATGTGCTATATATAATCTTTTTAGACTTTATATATAATTCATCTATTACATACAGCATATAAACTCTGTGTTTATTTTTAAATAAACGTATAGTTCAATATATAAACAAAACCAAGGGAACTAGAACAGATGGACAGAGGATCTCAGATTGTTGTCCCAAAATTGGGTTCTCTCACCCAGTGTGCAAGAAGCCAATCCACACGCAGTCGAGCTATTTGATTTATTTATAGTTCTGCTCCAAAAGGTGTGCTGTGGGTAAAGCTAGCACACTGAAAGCCAAAAATACAAGCATATTTATAGTTTGATAATTTACAGTTCTGCATAATGAATCTACATCACTGCTTGGCTGAACTGCTCCTTGCTTAGCTGTCTCTCACGTGGATTTAAGGGTACAGCACATTCTAAATCCATGTTCAGTGACCGGGGTCTCCACTCACAGGCAGGTAGCCTCAGCTTCAGAGGTGTGGTTTTCACATCAAAATGAGCCGAGTTCACCAAAGGACAAAACCTGAAGTATTTCTAAACCCCAGCAGTCCGAAGCTGGTTTGGGCTGACATGTAACCAGTCTCTTCCCCTTATCTCATCATTTTAGTGACCTTTTACCACATTCTACATTCCTCAGGTCAAGTTGTTCTCGCTTTTCCCAGAGCATGCTCTCCCTCCCACCCATACATCTGTCTCTTGTCCACATCGGGATATATTAGGACCATGTAAGGTGGGGGACTGTAAAGCAGTGACTTGCTTATAGAATCATGGAATATGCTGGGTTGGAAGAAACCCATCAGGATCATCAAGTCCAACTCCTGGCCCCACACAGGACACCCCAAGGGTCACACCACATGCCTGAGAGTGTTGTCCAAATGCTTCTTGAACTCTGTCAGGCTTGGTGCTGTGACCACTGCCCTGGGGAGCCTGTTCCAGTGCCCAACCACGCTCTGGGTGAAAAACGTTTTCCTGATAGCCAACCTAAACCTTCCCTGACACAACTTCAGGCTATTTCCTTCTTCCCCTCTCTTAAATTGAGTCCTCTTTGCAGCAGCTGTCATCTCTGTAATGAGACTGCCTTCTGCAGTGTGCAAGTAGATTTCAAGCCTAAATTTTAATTCATGTAAAGCAACAACAGACTTTGAGCAATTCCTGAGAGTGCTTCTAAAATAGGTGAAAATATGAGGAGGGCACTTCAATATTAGTGTCACTTTCCATTTTTTCCCGTGTTTTTTCATCGTGCTTGAAATCACACATAAAGCTGGCAGCATTAGAGCATTATCTGTTGTGCAGCTGAACACAGCAGAGGGGTTACTTTCATGAAAGTGCACTGAGGTAACTTTCTTTGAGTGTGGATTTTTAACAACCTTTATGTATTTAGTGCCTTGAAGCCAGTGTCTCACTGCAGGTGCTAACAATTGACGAAGACAGTATAGATATTTTAAGTGTATACTGTAGACCTCTAATACCTTCTTGGGCAAACTTGACTCTCTTTAAAAAAAAAAAAAAAAAAAAGAAAAACTAACGAACTGCAAACCATTTGGACTGTGGAATAACAAGAAGTGTTGTGATGTTTTTTTCTTTAGGTGAGAAATGTGTTTTGTATGAAGGCAAAGGAAGGCAGAAAAAAGTCAATACGTGCCTTAGTGGCTGTTGGGAATGGTAAAGGGGCTGCAGGTATGTGCATTTATTGTATGTACAAGGTGACATCTGATGATGGGATATTTGTGGGAGCTTTAATAAGACAGCTGTATTCATGGTCAGCCAGAGTTTTGTTGAACTTTGCTTATGTGAAAGATTCAAGGCCTCGTGTGTTCCTCCAGCTGAATTTTGCTTGCACTTTGGAGCAGAGGAAAATTTATCCAGAGAGGAAGGTGTGGTTCTCTTGCAGAAAGATGTGTTACTCTGAATAAACTCTTCCTGCCTCTTCTTTGGAAAGCTTCTTCATGGAACATGTTATCACTGTAATCCATACATCCTAAATGATGGAACTGAAGTTGTCCCAGGCTTTTTTTCTTCATTCTCTTCTTTATTTTTAAACAGAGTGAACTATTTTTTTTTGTCTGAAGCAGTCACCGCTATTCAATTGTTTGAAACAAAGTTTGGTCAAACACACAAAAACAGCTTAAGCCTTATTTTTTCCCTTTGACAACAAGCAGTTGGCATCCAGGTGTTAGGTGTTCATAACTCCTAACTCCTTGTCTCTGATTTTCTCTGAACCCCATTCTGAGTGTGATCTATGCAGTGGAGTGGAAATTTAAATGCTAAACATGGCTGTGAATTTCTCTGGTTTTTTCCCACTTTTCTTTCTGAAGATCATCTGCATCATCTGTTTCTCAGCAATAAAATGCCTCTCTCTGTCTTGCAGGTTTTGCAATAGGGAAGGCAGGTGACAGGACAAATGCTTTAAGGAAAGTATGTGGATTTAATATTTTTTGCTTGATGACAGTTACAAATAATTCGTACTTACACTTAGGGGTTTTTTTTCTAATAATTAGTATCATTTGTAGTCTTTGCAAAGAAGTAAGTCCATGTGTTTGTTTTGTCTGTCTTGATACAGATAATCATAGAGTGATTTAGGTTAGAAAAGCCCTTTAAGATCATCCAGTCCAGCTGTTGATTTAACACTCCCAAGTCTGCCATCAGCCCACGTCCCTTAGGGCCCTGTCTGCACATCTTCCAAACACCTCCAGGAATGGTGACTGAGCCACTTCACTGGCAGCCTGTTCCAGTGCTTGACAACCCTTTCAGGGAAGAAATTTTTCCTGTCTAAACCTCCACTGGCACAATTTGAGGCAATTTCCTCTCATCATATCCCTTGCTACTTGGAAAAGAGACCGACCCCCACCTCACTTCAATCTCCTTTCAGGTATCTGTAGGGAGCAGAAAGGTCTCCCCTGAGCCTCCTCTTCTCCAGACTAAACATTTTCATTTCCATAGAGTTTAGATGTGGCAAATCTGTTTTCCTAAGTTGTTTTTCTCTTACTTTTTTTTAAAATCTAATTAACTGAATAATGGTAAATTGCAAATGCTTAGCAGAAAAATTCAAGGAGAAAAATGTTTTCTGCTTTTATTCCCTAGGCAAAGAATAAAGCAATAAGCTCCTTACAATTTATAGACCTGTATCAGAACCATACAAGTAAGTATTATTCTTTCAATGTAAGCACTGAATATACCAGCAAGAATTGGTTGCAGCTACTTGCAAATCATAAAAAAATGTTAAATAATGTTTTTCTGATCTGATGCATTGTATTATAATTCTTGACAGCCTGGTCTAGTTGAAGGCGTCCGTGCTCATTGTGGAGGGGTTGGACCATCTGACCTTTAAAAGGTCCCTTCCAACCCAAACAATTCCATGGTTCTGTGCTTAAAATTTGGATACTTATTGCATAGTATTTCAGGCCCTTAATAGCAAGATTAGATCTTTTCTGGCACACTTGGAGTTAAGGGAGTCAAACACAGTCAAATTAACAGTGAACTCCCATGCTTTTCCCCTTTCTGTGTCAGAGGAGATGATTCCCTGTTGACTCAATCCATGTATGCTGACCCAGCAGCCAGGGAGAACCTGGGCTGGAAGGTCAGCCTGATGTTTCCTGGTAGTTTTTTGTTAGTACTCTGTATGGAAAATCCAAGAATGCCGATGCCTGTGGGGAAATCTTAGGTTAAAAACTGGATTATTAAAAAAATAATAGTTAAATTGTATCATGTGAGCTGAGTTCAAAACTAAATGAGGCTCACTGGAAGCACACCTACCTATTTTTCAATAGTAACGTAGTATTCACAGGTATTTCAAAATTCATAATCTATTCCAGAAATTTACCTAGATTAATCCTTCACTTTAAAGAAGTCAGGAGAGAGTAAAATCAACTTCACAGTTCAGAAAAAGGAAGGTACTAGCTAAAGCTTTTCTAGAAGGAAGAATTTACTTGTAATGCCTTTTTTTCCCCCCTCTCCAGTTTACCACGACATTTCTGTGAAATTTAAAAGGACAAAAATCCGCATGAAGAAGCAAAACAAAGGTAATTAAAGGTGCCTGGAAATTTTGAAGTTTTATTAATTACTGATTGGTATTTATTTGAAGAAGTTAAACTTATGTAGTGTCTAGTCTGCCACATTTTAAATATTGAAAATGATCAGTCATTTTTCTTTAGAAATACCTACTGTTGCTGACAGGGCTTTTCTCTTGCAAATTGGGATTTGTCCCTTTTACACTGATGGGAGCTCTCTCACTCTTCCTGAGTGTAGTTCCTTCAGTTCCAAGTTACCTAGATGTGGACCCTGGTCCTGCTCCAGCCACTGGTGGGTTTGTGTAGAGCTATAAATTCTCATACCCCTCCCAGTCCAGGTCTCCTTTCCTTTACAGCCTTGGTGGTTGTGAAGTCAGTTTGATCTTCCTGGAAGTGGCACCTGTAGTTTCCTGATAGCTCATCAGTTAGGGGTGTGTGTTTTTTTCTTTTCCCCGTCTCTTCGGGTTTTTTTCAGATCTGTGTCTCTGTATCTTTTGTTTCTGGTTTCCCCTTTCTCCCTCAGTTTCCTAATCGACAAGGTCTCCAATCAGATAACCTCACTAGAATAAACATTCTAGCCCTTTCCTGCTGCTTTCCAGCCATTTGGCACCCAGGGTGTATTTTTTTTGTCTCCTTTACTCAGCAGCAAGCAAGACTGTCCTGCAGTTTTTAAAGATCACTAGAGCTAAGCCATGTGAAACAAACCTCTCTGGAGCAAAATTAAGAGTCCTCAAAAAAAAACCTCCTCCATTAAAACCTGGCAAGTTTAAGAAACCATTTGCAACTAATGCAAATGTAGTACAGTTATGCATTGGAGCTGACGTAATCTCCATCTCTCTGTGATGGAGGTGGATGCAGATGACACACAAACCTCTGTTGTGTTTGTGGATTTTGACATATGTTTGTATCTCCTTCACTCTGTGCCACTAAAATTATGACAAAGTGTAACTCATTCCAGTTGCTGGGCCAGGAAAATGGAAGTGATGCCTCTGCACAGCCCCTGGAGCCATTTTTAATATCTAATGTGTTCTAACATGCTGGGTAACAAAAATAACAAAGAAGAGATCCAGTGCTCTCTTCTGAGTAAGTTGTGTGCTTACAAATAATCATATAATACTAATTTATGGGTTTTTTTCCCCAGGGTATGGTCTCCATTGCCACCGAGCCATTATCACCATCTGCAGGCTAATTGGCATTAAGGACATGTATGCCAAGATCACTGGATCCACAAACTTGATTAACATCACCAGAGCTCTCTTTAGAGGCTTGACCCGACAGGTGGGTGCACTCCCAGTGTCCATTAGGTCAGGGGACAGAAGGGATGGATGTTGTAATAGTTTGTGGGCAGTTTATATTCCAGACTTAAAATGAAGTAATCTTGCAAAGAGCAAAGAAAATCAGCAAGGGGATAATTCCTCAGTAGTTTTATGGAGTTGTCAAGTCAGGAGCAGCTGTGTGCAACTCTGCCTGTTCCACAGCCAGGTGTCTGCAAGGGACATCTGAATTCTTGGGCTTTACATTTGGTGTGGTTTTGGTGACCATTGAAAAATCCTGGGCAGAGGGAGTTGTGGGCCAGCTTTGGTTGCTGCTGCTTGTTTGTTCTAAGTTCTCATTGGCCGAGGACTGAAGCCTCAGCTGCTTCTATTGCTGCTGTGATTGAGATCTCTGAAGTCAGTCAGGGAGGTGGTGTTGTTCCCTCCACCTCTAAGTGCTCACAGTAGAGATGTCTCTGTCTGAGCCAGCTGCCTGGAGTTGATGGAAAAGCTCCAACATGCAGCGTTTCATCCTGCTCCCTTTGAACACCAGCCCCAGGATGAGTCAGCCCTTCGGAAATTCCTGGTTATCTCATTTGTTTGCAGCTTTGGTGGCTGCCAAGGTTTAGCTGCTTCCATTTCCAATACAGCCCCGCAGAGCTGTAGCTGTCAAATCTGTCACCCTGTCCTGGCCAACGTTATCAGTTCAGCCTCAGGAGGTGAGGGGGTTGTGATCCTGTTTGCCTGATGAGAGTCACAGATCTCACAGCTTAGCAGTACCTGAGGGCAGACAGACTTGAAGAAGTCTGGCGTTGTATTTTCAGTGCGTTGTCTCTGAGAGTCTTCCATAGAGTGAACAGAAGAAGGGCCTGCTGTATAAATTACTGCTTCAAGAGTTATGCCCTTGATACGTTTTCTTCACTGCCTTGAATGGGAAAAATTTCCTGTGTACCTGTACACATTTATTCTGTAAAATCGGAGTGTTACCAAAACACCTTGTAGGCAAGGGAGAGGTGTAGTTGAAAATAGAGTTACATTCATACCTTTATGTTAGCTAATTCCACCTGTCAGGGCAGTAATAGGCACTTTCCTGTTGTCAAAGCAAAATTCATATCCACATAAAGACATAAAAACGTCCCTGCACAGTACTAACATGCCAACAGGCATGTTTATGAGCAGGACATGTCTTTCCAGAAGCAAGTTCCTCTGGGATGATGTTGGAGTGCTGATTAGTATATCTGAGGTCTGGCTATGTGAATTTTTGCTCAGGAAGATCAGCCCAACAAGTCATTTCATTGACACAGTGTTTAAACTGTTTATTAGGAAATTACTTCTTGGGGTTTTTTAGCCTCTACACCATATCCTATGTAGGTTTTGGCCTGAAGTAAAGCCGCACTGTGCATCGTTGCTTTGGTTGTCTTTTCCCTGTCCTGCTCCCAGGAGACACACCAGCAGCTGGCAAACCAGAAGAGCCTCTACGTGGTGGAGTTCCGGGAGGAGCAGGGCCCTCTGCCCATCGTGGTGGCCCTGCCCGAGGGGACTGTCCGTGAGGATCCTGAGCCTGAGGATGAGGTTCCAAACACAAAGCTGGAGTGGAGGGAGGTGAAAGAAGCCCAGGGAATGCTGAGATCTCCCTGGGCAAGTGTCAGACGGGCGGCGTGCTGACGGCTTCGGTCCCTGTGTGTCTCAGCTCAGGTGCAGCTGGGAAAGCCCAGCTCAGACAGGGTGTCTGGGCTTGAGTTTCAGGGTAGGGCAGCAGGAGCTCTCTCATGCCATCCATGTCACTGCTGCCATCCAGGAACACTGTTTGCTTTCCCACAATTCCTCTGATCACTGTCTGAGTGGGAATGTTCAGATGGAAACAGTCAGTGAATGTGTCTTTGGCTTCAAGCATGCATTTACTCCATTCCAGAAGATGGTTTTTAATCAAGAGCTCCCATGTTTCTTTCACAAGCTCTTGGGGAACTGTTGAGAATACAAGATTGTGAAAGCAATAAAGAATCATCAGAGTGGGTTTAGTTTGGGTTTGTTTGGGTCCATTTTTTTTTGCAAAATGCTGGTGTGTAGGAGATCCTGAAGCAAGCAGCAGTAGTGGGAATTCATGTGTGCACCCTCTGTCTGACTCCTGAGGCTCAGGGGTTAAATTCTATGCCTTCCAATCCGTGAGTGCCTGTCATGGCATTTCTCCAAGTGCCAAAAGATGCTCGGGCCACCCCTTTTGTTAGTGGGGGAGAAAACACCTTAGAAATCCTTCAAGACCAGCCTGGGAATTTACATTTGGAGTTCTGATGTTAAAGACATTTAGGAGCAATGTCTTACATTGATTTCAATGCAGGTTTCCAAAGACAGCAGGTGTGTCTTGAGAACACAGGCAGGGTGAATTTAAGTGAGTTTTATCTCACTCTTGCAATGAAAATACTAATTCCAAGGCCATGCCTGCTGAGCAGTGGGATAAAGGCTTTTTCCTCTTTGCCAGCTCAGTCTAAATACACCTTCAATAGGATTGCCAAGTGTTCAGGTTGCAAACTTTCTTGTCAGCAGCACATCAAGCTGCTGTTGGGGAGTGTGTGCTCACATTCAGCTGGCATGTCTGCTGTTGAGCTTAGGTTCCTACATAAAATTAATCTTTTGTGGCTTTACTGTTCCCACAAGTCTGTTCATATTAACATAGGTGCTTGCGTAGATGTTTTACTCAGCACACAGATTTGTCATCACTCACAGACAGAGCTGACTGTAAAATGAGAAAGTCCTGCATTTTCCATGGAGCTGGCCATAATTTTCTATTAAAAATCAAATTCTTCTCCTGCAATTCAGGAGAAGATGGAAGTTCTCCTAACTCATTGCATTGCTGGAGGCAAGGTATCCAATACGCAAATATTTGGAGAACAGTTAACATGGTGGTTAAACCACTTATTTAAGCAAGAGCAACCAAGATTACAATCTGGGCATAGTTAATGAATATGTCTGCAATCTTGTTTTTAATGGGAACTGAGGCTTTGCCTGCCTTCAAGTGCATAGATTGGTTTAATTAGCCTGTAAATGCCTGCTCTCTAGAGCAGATGCCTGCAGCCCTCCTTGTCCTGCTGAGGAAGCTGGAGAAGAGCAGAGAGGGGAACTCCAGTCACACAACCAGATGAAACCTGGTGGTGGCTGCAGGGGCACAATAGGCCCAGTGTTTCAGCAGTGTGAATGGGACTTGTAAATGCTCTGGAAAAAGGCCTGATCTGTGGCTTTTTAAATGGGCTGCTCCATCCAGTTACATCTGCAAGGGAATCCCAGGGAGGGGGAGGTACCAATCTGGGGGGATCTGGGAATTCCTGAGCAAATACAGAGGATGGGATGGAGCAGCCCCACATTTTGGGCCAGGCTGGGAACAGCTCTGCAGCCTTCCCACATCCTGGGGAGCCATTCCATTGACCCCATGGAAGTATCCCCAAGGGAAAAGGCTTGCTAGCCTACAGTGTCCGTCATGCCCAATGTTTCCAGCTGAGTGACAGCAAATTCTCAGGCCAGTGCTGCCCTCAGGGCTCTCTGTGGGGAAGAGATGTGCTGCACGCGTGGTCTATAGGACCTGGGAGATTCTCTGAGCTCTGGGCAGAATCGTTCCCTTCAGGGGTGCGCCATTTTCCAGACAGCTCCCTCGGGCTGCCCAGCTTCCAGGGCACGTCAGTCTTCAGGGCTGTGTTGAGGTGATAGGAAAGCTGGGTGTGATGGACCTCTCTTTTGTGTCCTTTTCTCTGCTTTCCACCATGCAGGGAAGGTGCACATCGCTGCAATTCAGCAGCCACCCCTCCCTGTGTCACTGTCCCATGCTGGGGCCAAGCCCTGTGCCAAGCAGGGACACCCCCCCACCCTGTTCAGCTGCATGGGGTTGAACTTGGGGTCACACCAGGAGGGTATCAGAGTTTCAGCACCACTTTTATCAGTTCATTACTGACCCTCTGGTGAGGGGGGTCCCTTCCCTCTGCCCAGCCCTCCCCAGGCAAAGGCTCAGCCCAGGTGACACTGGGGCCACAGAGCCTCCCTCAGTGCCTCTCCCAGGCAGCCCTGAGCCGATGGACACTCCCATGCCAGCAGCACCCAGCTGTTTTTCCCCTATGCTGGCTTTCAGCAAGGTTGGGCTGATGCTGTCGTGGAGGCACCTCAGCAAACAAGGTGGGGACAGAAGAACACGGAGGGGAACTGGTGCAGACTGGTGTGAACTGGTGTGTGGCGGGCAAAGGGAAAGCAAAGGGCAAAGCAAGGCAGAAGGAATGAGACTGGAGCTGTGCCAAGACCTGGGCTGTAAACGCGAAGGCCACAAGGCCCAGGGACAGGGATGTGAGGAAACAGGCAGCACTGCTCGGTGCCGAGGTGCTGGGCACACCTGGGTGCAGGAGGAACAGAGACAGCTCATCCCAGGGCCCAGGGTGGGACTGCAGATCCCTGCCTTTGTAAACAGACCCAAGCAGAAAGGCATCTTTGTGTTCCAATGTCACATTCAGGGGCGTTAATAGAACCTGGGCACCAACACCCCCACGCACACCCCATTATGATGGGATGATGAAACCAGTTTAAACAGGTGGATGTTGAACTTCAGAGCAGTGTGCCATTGTCCAAAGTGGCTTTGAGTTCCCTCCCTGCTCTGAAAAGGGGTTTTTCTTTCCACCTCTGTTGCAACCAGTTCTCTGTTGTCACAGTAACACAAGCAAAACCAGTCAGGCTGGTTTTCGGTGAGGGAAAAAACCCCACAAATGTTCTCCTTAGTTTGCAATTAAAAAGCTTCAAACCAAGCCCGTGGTCACAGGTCAAAAGGTCTCCTGAATATGAAGCAACAGAGGGGCCCCCAAGTCAACTTTTATTTCCCTCTTGTCCTCTAGTCCTTGTTGTCCAAGAACTTCAGACTTCAAATGGAAGAATTTTTTGCCCCAAAAGCTGGAAGAGATAATTTGGCACCACTGTTTTTTAGGCACCTCTAATATGTTGAAAACATCCCTTCCTGGATCTAAACCACATTTAAATGAATTCATTGTCATGGTTTAACCCCAGCTGGCAGCTGAGCTCCACACAGCCACTCACTCAGTCCCCGTGGTGGCACTGCCCTGTCAGGGTGCGGTGCTCCTCGGGCTGTGCCTGGGTGCAGCAAAGGGAAAAAGAGCAGCAAGGACTCACCCGCTCTCAAAATCACAGCAAACCCATCTTTATTAGTGACACCGTGGCAGTGTATGAGAGAGTAGCCATTCACCAAAAGCAGGAGCTGATTGCCTCTGCTTATTGAGGATTTGATTCTGATCACCCACAGAATTCTCCTACAGCCTACTGCACCCCTTCCAGGTTGTGTTTGGTAGGGGGATCAAAGGCAGTGGTGATTCCTGGCGTTAGGAATTCCTGGCCTCAGAATTCAGCAGTACCCTTCAGGAGCTGCAGTGATCCAAATTGCTCCTGAGCTGAGTTGAATTTTGACCCCATTGACTTGCTCATCACAAGTCAGAGAAGGCATTTTCAGAAACTGCATGAAAATATTAATTTGTACAGCGGGTTTAGGGAGGGAAACAAACTTAAATGGGCACACAGCAATTAAAATGACACAGTTTCACACTTGTGCTCCTTGGTGCTTGTTGTTCACTTTTCCCGTGATACCATTAACAACCCCGGACACATAAAAGTGCAGTCCAGTGAGATTTTAGCCCTTTGAACCCAACTATACTATGTTTTTTAAAGCTGGATGTTTTTTTCTTTTAATGTGGGCCCCAGCATCAAACTGTACTCAGCCTGTAAGAGACTGAAGGGAAATAGATTGTGCCAGGATATTCCTTTCTCTGGCAGGCTCCTTGTCTTCATCACCAAGATCCCACATAAAAAGCTGCTTGTTTATAGGATATACATTAAAAAAACGAAACCCAAACCCAGCCTGGAGACGGCAGTCGTTGTTCCTGGGGTTGTTCAGGCTCTCAGGATGATTTCCATCGCAGGAGCGAGAACACCTTGTGGATCACGTAAAGCAGGGTGGCCACGAATGCAAATACCTGTGATGGAAAAACACACCAGCCAGTCAATTTTCTGTTCCGTGGTGCCACTCCAGCACTGAGCACACGCCTCGTGACTTGCCACATGTTTGGGGACATCCATGCATGGTGGCACTGAGACTGGTTTCTCTCCCCCCTCCCTAAACTTGAGGCCACTCCAGAGCCACCTGCTGTCGCTCCTTGCCCTCCTGCTAGGCACTCACCACAGCAGCAATGTTCTCCCTGTACTCCCTGTCCTGTGGCCAGGGCAGCCGGCCAAGAGCATAGGTCATGTAAGCTTCCAGCACCGCTGCGCTGAGGTAGAACAGTGCTGCTGTCTCCTGGCAGATGACATCCTAAGGAACAAGGATCACACAGTCACCTCCGAGGGGGATCACACTGCCCATACAACCAATCCCCAGCGTGCAGTTTGGCGTGCAGCAGCAGCACCCCGCTCTGCAGGGCACAGCCAGGCAGGGGAGGCCCTGGGGTTTGTCACAGGCACGTACCAAGGTGACCCAGCAGCTGCTGCCGCCACCGTGAGCCCCGCAGAAGTAGAGGCACAGGAGGGAGATGGACATGATGAAGCAGAACACGGAGACAAACATCACCCAGCCCTGCAGCATGGAGTCTGGGACCTTCGAGGATGCCACCAGGATCCACACAAGGCCCCCAGAGATCTGAAAGTCAAAGTGGGGGACAGGGTGAGCGTGGGATAAAATGACTTGTCCAGAGCAGAGCCAAAAGCCATGCACGCCTCTGGCACTGCACATGGCAATAGCCCATGGGTTCTTCCCAGCCTCCACTTGAAACTGGGCATTTAGCTGGGAGCATCTGCCACTGATCCTGACCCAAAAAAATCCTCACTGTAGCCTTGCCTCCTGGTGCCACTGCCACTCACACTCTCCCTACATCAGTGTGCTCAGGAAGCTGGTTAAGACCCTTCTGAGGGCTGGTTTTAATGAACAGGGTGGCTGATTTAGGACAGGTGTGTTTGCTTCACACCCAGCATGTCAGATCCCTGCCAGGAGCAGTGTCAAATGCAGCTCACTTGCACAAACAGCACGGACAGCTGCCCTCACAAAAGGCCACGTGCAAATATCACCCTGAAAGGAGAGAACAGGCTGAGAAGAGGTTTGACTCTCTGGGTAGGGGAAATAAGCCTGAGGCTCCCAGCTCCTGCTTGGCAAGGAGAGCTTGTATTGATGCTCCAGCTCTTTGGGTCATCCTTCGTTGCCTACACCAGAGCTGTGCCTGGTCCCAGCTGCTGGTGTGGGAGCAGGTGGGATCTTCTCAGCCAGCCTTGGGAGTTTGCCATGGGTTTTCTAGTGGGGCACAGAGACAGCTATGTCTAAGCTCCATCCCTTCACCAGCAGACTCCTGCACAAGAGGATGGTAGCATGATGTTCAGTGTTGTGGAATGTCTGGAGTGCAAGTGGTGCCTTTGCACTGAAATGCTCTCAGTAGCTTTTCTGTGCCACAAATCAGCCCAGTTGTTTCTTGGACCTGTGCAAAGTTTAGTCTGTGCAGCATCCTGTGATGAGGAGCTCCTCAGCTGAACCCACACTGTGTGGACCAGTGCTGCTGTGGGGACCTATCCCTCACCACCAGTCAGTCTGGGATTCAGGCAGATGTCCAGAGGTAGGAGAGCCTTGCTGACTCAAAGGTCATTCTGATCCTTGTATGGCCAGTGTATCCCAGTCAGCATCCAAGTGCCAGCTCATACTCATTGTGGCATTTCTGTTTCCTTCCAGGCATTTTGCAGGTGGAAAGAAAGTTTCTGATTTATGATAACTCAGAAAATGTTACATCATTTTTGTCACCCCACAGTTGTAGGAAAGTTCATTGGTGCCATTATGCAAATTGACACATTACATCCATTATGCAAATTGACACATTACATCAATTATGTTGTTGAGATATGGTAAATGCCTGGCTGAAAATGGGTCTTCCAAAGTGCTGCTGTTCTGGTGCCTCTTCTAACAACCAAAGACTGACACTTGAACACTAATCCTTGCTCTCAGGCAGGACCAATCCAGTCCTTTTATTCACTCCTGTGGTGACACAATGAGTGTGTTGCAGCTAAAAATCCTGGGGAAAAGCCTTATGGCTGCTCCATTAAAATCAAGCACAAATTATGATGAGATGCGAAGTAGGGGGAAGAAGTACTGAAGCTCACTTCCTACCACTCACCATCTCTCCTTCCTGCAGGCTGTGGTTACCCACTCAGAAGAGCCTGTTTCACATGGTTTAATTATTGACTTTGCTTTTATGGTGCAGACTTATAAAAAAAGAAGGAAGGATTGAGAGGCTTTCAATAACTCATAGCAGGACGTGGACAGCAGTCTAAGAAAAAAAGTTATCCTTTAAATAGCCTTTTATGAAAGCAAACGTATCTGCTTTCAGTTTGTTTCAGCTTTTCCATATAGGTCTGGGTATCCATATGTGCAGAAGGTTCTTCAAATTAAATAGGTTACAAGAATTAAACTGAGCCTCACAGATTAAAAATGGTAGCTCTTAATCAGCCCAAGCAGATGTGTCAATCATCTGAGCTGCAGGTATGATCTTGTGAAAATTTCACAACCGTCTTAGCATTTAAAATGCCAATTTTGTTTTGTTTTGTTGCTACCATCTTGGCCCATGGTAGGCAACCTGAGATTCCACCAAGGAATGAGAAACTTTTTATCTCTCTGAATGCTGTGATTCAAGGCAGCCACCTCCTTTGTACACAGCAGAGGTCACACAGCTGCACAGCCCAGAGTCTTCCTGGAGATAGAGAAATCCAGCCATGCAGCATTCCTCCTTCCTGGGTGGTTCCTGGGCGGTTCCTGGGCCTTCAGGATGCGCATTTCCAGCTCTTACCCAAACCAAAAGAGAGGGTGCTCATTCCACAAGCTGCCCTGCCAAATCCCCTGGAGACAGGGATTACAAACAAACAGTTCAAGGGGAATAAGCACGCTGAGGCCAACAGCAGGCTCAGCAGCAGGACTAAACTCAGTGGCAGGGGTGGCTGGCAAGTGTCTGCCCAGCCAAAACCTCCACAGGGACTCAACATCCTCCTTCGTGTAGCTGCAGGAAACCTGGACCTTGCTTTCAGCCAGAGACCAAGTCTGCAGGGCACGATTGGAGGGGCTGAAGCAAAGCCTTTCTCTACATCCTCTTTGCTGCATTGTTATCACCAAGAGAATGAAGAAAATGCTGTAAATCCCAGGAGTGTGGACCAAGCTGGGTGGCAGGAAAGGATTTGGTGCCAGATGGCAAAGCTGAAGTTTTCAGCATGAAGTAATCTGAATGCCATCCTACAATACTCAGCCAGAGCTTTTAAATGCTGGACCAAAGTGCTCAGAATTTGTAAAAAAGCCTCGCAAGCTCTTGTGAGAAGAACACGGTTCATGAGTGGGGCAGAGGACACCGGGAAAAGGTTCAAGTTGAGACTTTGAGCCAGTGCTCACAGCAACTGCTTTTAACCCTGTGCCAAATCCGTTAAGATTATTATCTCCTTCTGCTCAATGAAGTTACAACGTGGAAAGAAGTTACAAGGTGCTTGCTCACCCTTCGCTCACCCTTCGCTCACCCACACGCCCAGCTCCAGCACTGCGCACCTGCGGCTCGGGAATGTTGCGACTGAGCAGCACAGCCTCGGTTGACTGGGCTCTTCGCTGCTGCAAACAATTCCCTCAGCTCGCCCTAATGCCCTGCTCCAAGCGAGCAGCTCATCCTCTGCCTGTACTATCCACTAAAATCATCTCCCAGTTAATTAACCGGCTCAATTCGGCAACCTACTTTAAACCCATCACCGTTTTTTTAGGCAGGAAATTACAGTAGTTTTTCAAAGGCACCAGAAAAATCCCATTGCAGACTAAAGGAGAGCTTCAGAGCCTCAGGCCCTCTGGTTTTCTCTGAGAATGAGCTGCCCCCAGCCCATTGTGGCTCAGGGACCTGGTGTGGGTCCTGAGCCACGTGTCTGGGGACAAGTGTCACCCCTCAGACACCTGCAGCATGACCTGTGCTGGGTGCCCCGCCAGCAGCCACAGCCCTCCCCCGGGGAAAAGTCAGCACTCACGATTTCAGGGATGAAGAGCACATCTGGGAAGGTCGTCAGGACCGCCAGGCCGCTGGGCAGAGAGCTGGTGGAAGTTGAGGAGGACATTGGAAGCCTCTGGCACGGTATCAGCCACTCTGCTCCTCACTGCTAAATGCAGCCTCCTTACCTCTCCCTCTCTTCCTTCTTTCCTCCCCTTCCTGCTCTCGTTTCTTCCTCCTTTTCTCCCCTTCCTGCCCTGGTTTCTTTCCTCCGTGCTTCCTGCTGACAGATGAGGACAGCTGTGAGTGGCACAGGTGTGGCCAAACCCTGTGACCTGGAGTCACATGGGAGGTGTTCGGGAGATGCAGGGGCAGCCTCGGGGCATTCGGAGCCCGGCTGTCCCCGCACGGGCTGTGTGTGTCAGGCAGGTCCCTGGGCAGGGGCGAGTGGCACTGGGGTCACTTCTGGGGGCAGCAGGGGACACTTGTGCCCATCCACCTGGACAGCCTCGCATCCCCTTTTATTTGCACAATGGGCCAGCGTGGCCACCACACACCTGAGGTGGTCACAGCAGAGGACACGAGGGTGGCTGTTGGCCAAGGCGGGCCAGGATGTGACATGGGGCAAACGGCGGGGCCTAGAAATGTTCCACAGACATCCAGGGATAAGGGCAATCAAGCTGCAGGGCGAACCACCTCCATCATCTCAGGAGGAGACTGGAAATGCCAAGGTAACAAAAATTACCTAAAGTGGTGAGACTTCCCAAGCCGTTTCACTTTTTTTTTGTTTTTCTTTTTTGTCTGTAGTCCATGGGAGCAAGTCATTCCCCTCCTTCATCTGGAATATTTACTCCTTTGTAACACACTCACTTGGGTACCCAGCAAAAACCACGTAACTCCAGAAGCTGAGGCCAAAAAGTGCAAAGAAAGGACTTTTTTCAAGAAAAGAAGACTGTAAAAACTGTCCCTTGGAGAAGGCAGGGGGGGCAGATGAGCGAAGGAGGCTGCAACATCAGAAAAATTGGGCAAATGCTTTTAATAAGCAGATTAAGTGAGGGGCAGGGTTACGTGGCAGAGCAAGCACAGAACCCCAGTGCTGGTGGGGCAGTGAAGGGGTGGGATGGATACCTCTTATCCACACCTCGAGCTCTATTATTTTTTCACTGAAGCAAGAACATTTAAGTGGATAATTCCATGTTTCTTTTCTTCTGGAGGCCTTTTCTCACTTATATGCAGAGTCTGTGCTGACCCTCATGATTTCTTCAAAGGTGGGAGAGTGTTTTTGCTGCATCCACCTGATTTCCCACTTCTCTAGTGAGATTCCATGTGCCCTGAGGGGGCACAGCTACACATCACATATAAAAACTTGGATGTGAAGCAGACCTAGAAACCAGACAGCAAAGAGAGAGAGCAGGAAACAGTGGGCATGCAGGCATGGAGACAGCTCCAGAGGGGTCTCATTGTCTCTGTAAGGGACAGAGATGAAGCCCTCCTGTTCCTGGGACCACAGGAACAAGCTGTTCCTGGCGTAAGGAACAAGCAACTGTGTTACGAGAGGCAGGGGCACTGGTGCTGTTCCCTTTGGAAGGGCTGGGACAGCTTTGAAGAACCCCTTCTTTGTCTTATTTACAAATTTTTGGTGATGGATTAAGAAACAGGGGGTTTAGTAGAACACTGAGTTCGGTGGTGAAGAATGCTGAGACCAGCTTGACCAAACTCTCTTAAATTAGGCCCTTCATGAGGGTGCTCTTCCTGACAAGTGGGCATCAAGAGGGATGTGGAAGAGCCTGGTAGGGAAGCGAGCTACTGAAGTTTTGAGCAGAAGAAACCAAAACATCTGACTCAAAAATAAACATGTCCTGCTGAGCAGGCAGGACAACGCAGAATCTAAAAGTTGCAGGACAATCAACCTCTTCATACTGTAAAAGATCAGTCCCAGTTTTCCCAGCGTATCTCCTTTAGAAGCATGAAGATCCTTCTCTTGGGCGGGAACACCCCTCAGGGACACCTCTGGCGGCTGACTGAGAGACTTGCCCATGGTCAGTGACATGGGTGAGTAACATCAATCCCTATTTGATAGTTATTAAGCTAGCTATAGTATTGGTGCAATAAACAGAGCACTGTATTAGCAGCTTTATTGTGTAGTGAATAATTCTGGTCAGATTGTCGTTTTGCCATTTTGCATTTTTATCTTTTTACATTTTCATCTAATCAGTGTCATCATCAACTTAAATAAAGAAGTAATTTATTCATCCTTGTCCTTGTCAGGCGCTGGCCAGGTGAAAGAAAAGGATAGATAACATGACAGGGTTCCCTAGGGAGGTATAAACCAGTAAGAGCGTTCTATTCTGGAAAGTTTTCTCTGAAAGAGATCCCTGGACATACACAATTTTGGAACTAGTATCCAAATTTTGGTGGCGGGCTCCTGGGAGTGGATTGCTCCCACACAGGAAGTGTCATGATAGAAAGCTGGTGCTGGGCTTTACCTCCCTTGGGCAGCCTCTTATCTGCAGCAGGAACACTGGGGAGAGCTGCTTGCCTTCCAAAATAAATGTGTTTCTTTTTGTCCTGGCACATTTTGTTTGCCCATAGTGTCTCAACATTTTTTACTTCAAATCTGCATTTTGGGTTTCTGAGGAAGTGTCACGATACATTCAATTGTCTAGGAAGTACACAGGGATATAGGCTGGAGTTCTGAATGGTGACAGTGGGAAGGTGAAGGCCAACATCTTTTTGTCCTGGCACTTTTACTGTGGGAGCAGTGAGTGGAGGGCTTCAGGTTTGGATCCTGAAGAAGGGAAAGTGAATCGCCTCAGTGCAGTTTATAGATTACAAAAGAAAGGTGTAGTCCAGCACTGGCTTTTTCTTCCAGGACCTTCTCTGTGCAAGCAGCTGCTGGTTTGGTTTTTTTTTAATTTTGGACCTAGATTCTGTGAGAGAATCTGAGGGCACATACAACTGAAAAGGGAGAGCACAGATCTGCATGTGGTGCAGTTTACAGGCTGCAAAGGGAAGGGGAAGGCCAGTGCTGACTTTTTTTCCTAAGAACTGCATGGAAGCAGTTCCTGGCTGTTTAAAGCTTTGAAACTGGGCTCTGGGAGACTGGTATGATGGATGTAGCTGAGAAGGAAAGTGCAAAACTCCAGGATGTGGGGTGTAATTCCACGGGTGTGAGACAAATGTGGAGCTAGCAAGAGCTTTCTCAGCTGGCAGCTGTTGCAACCAAGAATTTTCCTACATGTTTACAGTTAAGGTACAAGATCTATGTGACTGTGAAAATATGTGAATGCCTGCTTATTTGGAGTAATTTTGGAGGTAACATCCAAACTTCCTAGGTGGAAACTGCCACTGCATATTGTAAGACACCAGCTCTCCTGACCTGGAAGACATGTAGGACAGAGAGAACTCAGTCATAGAGAGAATGAACTCGACACCTTGGAGGGACAGCCACTGACTATGGAAATGATACCTATGTTTGTGCTTATATTCGTAAGTATATATCTGTATATTGTTGGAAGGTGTATGATCTGGGCATGACATACATGATACAGAATGAGGGGTGGAGAATGTCCTGGTTCTGGCCAGGACAGGGTTAATTTTTGCAGTAGCCAGGAGGGCACACAGCCAGGACCCAGAGGCTGTTCTGTACCACCTCATGTCATTTTCCAGGGACAGTGGAAGGGCTCTCTTCCAGTGAGCGTGGCAGAGGGACCGGTTGGGGAATATCGGTTCCACCTGTTACTGCTCATTTGCCTTATTCCAGTAAATTGTTCTTAACTCATGATCTTACCCTTTGCCTTCAACTCCCCTCTTCACCTCCCTGCAGCAGAAGGGGAGAGTGTGTGAGTGCCTCGGGGAGCGGTTCAGCAGGAATATTAAACTGGGGAATACCATTCCTAAACCACAACACTGGGCGACTGTCTTCATCCTTGCACCAGGCTAGCACAAGATTCCAGAAGGGAGCAGGTCTCTGGGTATGGCCACAAAGGGCTGGGATTACCTTAAGTCTCCCTTCTCCCTCCCTATGGCCTTGGCACCCTGCAGGAACCACGGGCAGCAGAGGGTCCTCGACGCAGGCAAGCGGGTTCTCTGATGGTGCCAAGGACTTGCCTTCACTTCTTTGGGCAGTGCCAAGGTTTAGGAATGGTGCTCCCCAGTTTAGCTCTTTCCCTGAGACTCCAAACTACACTGCTGCTCGCATGTTCCTCCTCTCCCCACAGGGGTAGCCCGGGAGAACTGGAGGAACAAAAGGTTGAGATAAGACCCATTTACTGGAAACAACAATAAGACAAGAAAAACAAGCAGCAACAATATTAATAATGGAAGTCTGCAAAAGGGAGGGTGACTCATGTGCAAATTGCTCATTGCAGAGCCTGACCAGTCCATCCCCCACACTTGTTTCTGACTGGAAGCCACTCCCTTCTTCTCAAAAGCCAGAGTCCTTTCTCTCTGTCCTCAGCAATGAAGTGAGGTGATATCCCAGTCTCACCCATGCCCCCCTCTTCCCCTGGCTACTGCAAAAACTTAACCCTGTCCTTGGCCAAAACCAGGACATTCTTCACCCCGTATTCTACACCAGCTATGTCATGCCCAGCGAGTAAGTGTCCTTACTCACTGCCCATGGTAGCTATGGCATACAGTGGCAATGTCATTCAGCAACCAATATTAAACACGTAGAGCCCACGCTTTGGGTGGGCCAAAAGGAAATGTTCCCACATCAAGAGTGAAATTCTGTCTCCCCTACTACGGCTCACACACCTCTGGATTAAAATTCTGCAGCAGTCCCTTGGCTGGAGCAAAGCCATCTCTGCCCCAGAGCACGCTGGTCTCCAACAAGCACTCCAAAGCAGCAGGTGGCAGGTTCCCCTGCCAGATCCCAAATTCCTGCTCTTTGGTTCCCTCTATCCCGTCCGCAATGCCTGTGGCTGTGGCAGAAGAGCTGCTCAGTGTGGCCAAGCCGTGAGCTCAGCTCCAAAAACTGGCATAGCAGGAGAGCTGTTGAAGCTCCTCAGGTTTGGAGGAAGTTGCTGACACAACTTACTCAGAAAAAAGGGAGTCAGCAAGAAAACACCAACACTAACACTGCTCAAAACTGTCCTGTAAAATCATCACAGTGGGTGTATTTATTTCCACTCCCACTCCCCTCAAAGAAAACGGACAAGTGCTGTTCCCTGAGCACTGAAGGCTGGGAAATAAGATTTTAAGGGTGCCTAAGCCCTCCTGAGCATCTCACTGGGATTAGTCTGAGAGGGTGCTTCACACAGCACAGCTTTTAAAGCACCTTCACACAGAACAGGTGTCACGCTCAACACCTCTGTGGATATGCTGCCCAGCTTTCACAAGCAGTGACACAAATCCTGCTAGGAGTTGGGTATCAGTTGGCAAAGCCCTCAAAGACCTGTCAAGAGAATCCCACAGGGTACACAAATGAGGAAAAAAATTAAGAAAAAAAAATAAGAATTAATCGCATAGGTGAGGAATGGATCAAGTAACAGCCACAGGTTCCTGATGCCAAGATTCCGGATCAGTGCCGCCTCCCCTTCTCAAAAACACAGCTCACACACTTTCAATTTTGGTTTAGGGTTGTTTTGTGGTTTTGTTTGGTTTTTTTTTTAATAAAAGAAGGCTTCCAGATACCTAATCACTACTGTGCTGTTTGTGCAGGACAAACAAACTTTAAATACTGAAATACACAAGTCAAAACAAGCTGTTTCAAACTGCTCAGCAGTGCAGGCTCAAGCACTTATTTGCAGTGGCTTTACTCTTTGTACAATCAGTTCTATATGTAGCAATGACTGTATATAAAGAATATAGTACATACTATTGTTTTCATTGTCAATTTACAAGAGAAAAAAAATAAATATCTTCCATTCTTATTATACATTAACACTTCAGTAGAAAGTTACAGCTGTTGTGTTGGCATGACCTGCAAGTCAGGAGGAGAAGGGACATGCATACTTATCTATTAAGAACTCTAAACTATGACTTTGTAATAAATTACAGAGGATAGATACCAGCCAACAGAATACTGATTATCTGAATTCAGTACATTTGTGATTCTTGCTCCATGGTAAAAGCCAAAAATCTTGCAAAATACAAAAGCCAGTAGGTTGCATTATGTAAGTAAGACAAACCACATATGGTATAGCCTCTTCTCCAAATGTTTGTGAATAACAGGCTTGTGGTTTCTCAGGCAAAGGAGATTAAGTTGTTGAGTTGGTCCTTGCACCCTTCACACATAACTAGCACCATAAAGATGCAAGGACCTCAGCATACACCTAAATTTCATGCTTAATAGATAAAGCATGCATTTTCTAAAGTTTGTGCAGGGTACCTACTCTGTTCATTAAGGTTACTGTGCAAAAAAGATTCTTGACCACTGAAGATGTTTCTGTAATTCTGTTAAGATTATTAGCAACATTTTTAAAGTTTAGCAGGCCTGTGTGCGATTAACAAAAAACCTGTACTCGTGGTTCCCCCCTGATTGCTGTGCACAGGCACTGTACCACTGAACTGAGAGCTGAGGAAACAAAAGGCAGCAGCCTGAATGTCCAATGAAGTGGGGGAAAATGAGCTGCAGTTTGCTAAAAAATAAATAAATATTTTAAAATGGCACAAAGCTTTGTACAGGTGGATCTAGCAGTGCAAATACACATACATGAGGTACCAATTCGTTCAGATCTTTTTATAGGCCAGATCTATTTATATGTATCTTAAAATCACTCTCTTAATTTTCCTGCTATCAGATAAATGCTACAGCTTGTCAGCCTTTAAGTAAAATCAAAATCAAAACAAATTTTCAGCATATTCAATATCAGATTATTGTAATTTCTCTACAATTTCGTTTCTGAGCTTTCACTACTGAGACTGCTTAATTAATTTTTTGGTTTTTTAAAAGCACTAGCGATAATTTTCAAGATTTGATATGATTTGAGGAAAAAGTTAAAACTGTGTATGTAAATTGGAACAATAACTATAACTGGCTGAGTATTTTAACATTGTTTGAAATTTTACTAACTACTTTTAGGAAGGAGGAACACAGTTATTGCTATTTGAAGGCTCAAAATTAAAACAAACCAACCTGAAAGCATAGACAGAACTATTCCCATGGTGAAAATTCTATAGATACAAAACAACATTCTGCCTAAAATTAGTCCTTTTGCATCTGAACACTCTTCAGGTTATCTACAGCTTTCTCTTCCAGGTAACTATGATGGCATTTACATGGAGCTATGGATTTGAAGTGGCTAACTGGGGGACACACACAGCTTTTCAACTCCGGCAGTTCTTTCTTGAGACGTTCCAGCTGCTCCACCTGGAATATATTTGGTTGTTCAGGATTTGAGTCGTATATCCTGAATAAACAAGAAAAGGAAAAACACTGATCAGTATAAACTAGCAGTCCACAGAAATGTACACCAGATGAAGGACCTGGGGTTTTTTCCTTAACAGAGCAAAATCAAGTCCCAAAGACAGTTTGTTTGAGGTTAGTACCCTAAGTTTTGCTGCTCATCTCACAATATAAAATGGTATTCCTTTTACACAGACTAGTTAGTGTTTCACTGGATATACTAAAAACCTACTGGCATATACTCACTTAGTCTCCTGACAAATGTGATTTTACAGGTGGCACAAAGCAGTGAAATAAGAGCAGTGTTCCAGGCTTCAAAGTTCAAAGCATAAGAAATTCCAGAGCCCTGAGATTATTTGAACAGACTATGATATACTGCTTGTACATAATTCTGCATGGAGTGTATACTTACTGTTTCAAGAAGTATTTCACCTCTCCCCAGTTCAGAACTTTTTCTTTTTTAAATAACCATAATTACCACAATATTAAGTGAAGAGTGAAAAGTAGAAAATCTGACCTTTCTCCACACCTAATGCAAATTAACCATTCACACTATTTTAAACAGTCCATCCTCTTTTCATGTTCTTCTTTTCACACACGTAAACAAAGCTGCAGGATTTGAAATGTCAGCATCATACCAGATTGTCCATACCCAAACCACATTTTGAGTGACAGTGTAAGCACTGAGCACAACTCAAACACTATTCTGGCATAATCCATTACAAAGCAAAAAGCATTGGTGCTCCTGTAACCTAACTTTGGTACAACACCTATTGTAACAAGGATATACCTTGATTTCCCAATGTTAATTTCTAATATCAGCATGTTTATATTCAAAATTTTAATCCTGGCACCCAGTTGCTCTCACTTTTAGCTGCTGCACATATACAGTTCCAGGTATTACAGGTCTCCAGGTTTATCTCCTTCAACTGAAAACTTCTGCAAAAAATTACCATGGCTTCTGCCTTAGTCTTTTAAGAATGTTCACACTTCTCTTATGATTCCTTCAAGAAAATAGTCGTTTTTTATTTCTTCATCCTTTGTCTCTCACACATCTTCAAGTTACGCCCAAAAGGCGCCAATACCCCAATCAAAACAATGTAGTGCTGACGGGAGAGAGTGCAAGGTGCCCTTTTACCCTGACAAGACAACTTGTGAACTGCTGGCAACTCCGAGACACCAAAAACAACACGCAGCTCAAAGACGGGTGCAATAATGGGATTCAAGAAAGGGAACACTTCCACAGGAAATATTGATATGGATCACAGTAAGGTCAAGGACAATTTCTGTGAAGAAACTCCTAGAAGTGAGGACAGATGCTGTCCAGTTTGATGAAATTCAAACAGAAAGCATAACATTTAAATTACTTGCACAGCACTTACAATCCAATACAGACCTAAGATATGACCCAAATTTGCCCAATGGAAGCTTTCTGCAAAATAAAACCTCTACCTTCCTTCCTTCCTCTGCTTTCTTCAGTTGAGTCAGCTGACATGTTATGAATTTCCCTGCAAATTCCAGACAAGACACTGAAACTTGAAGACAGTTTTCTATAAGAAACACACTTTAGGAACTAAGAATCTGAAGTCCTTCCCATCAGTTAGACACTATAACAGCAACAGCATGGTTCTTCTAAGCCCCTTGTTCCTAGAACATGGCTAAGCATGTTTCTAAGCAGCTTCTGGCAAGTATTTTATTACAAATTCTTTACTACAAGAAGTATAAACTCTAATTCCTGCTTCATTCTAAATTCCTTTCAATTGAGATTCTGAATAAATTCAACCCTCCAAGCTCCTTTCAAACTGTCCACTAGAGCCAATTCTCTCCAGTGTGTGCATACGGTTTCTTTTAAACCAAAGGCAGAGAAGACAACTCAAAGCAAAACTTCAGAATTTCTTGACCCTACTTTTTGTTTGGGTCCACAGAAGTACACCACCAGTTTGCGGAAACAGAGCTCCAGGACTTCTCTAATTATTTCCAACATCACTATAAAGATAAGGAATAAACTCTCATTTCCCTATCCTCCATTCTTCAACAGGACAATTATTTGTAAGCAACTATGCACCAAAGTTTCTCCATCCAACCTCCTGTTAATCAGAAAGCCCTGCAGAAGACTGAGAAGTCCTTTAAACACTACTTTTTAAAGTAAGCACCTTCTACAAAAGACTTGCAGGACATTGCAAGGCTATGCAGTGGGTGTAAAACTGGTATGTTTGGCTCCTGTCAGGTGTTTTGCAACCTCTGAAAACACATACAAGACGAGAGGCAGCAGCACTGAAATACTGTTTCCATGCTCAAAAGATTTTCTGAAGCTTTTGATTAAAGCTTTTCACTTTTCTTTAGATCTCAAGGAAAACTTGAGTTTACTTTGCAATTCACAAAATAGGGAAGGACAGACTGTCATTGCATAACATCATAATTCGATCACTGAGAAGATTATAAATCAACTAATACTACACTTCCTTCACATATCCATGCTGTTATTTAAGTAACATGCAGCTTCAGGCAAACAGGGCAGCCCAGATTTCAGCAGTCTTCTACTTCTGAGAAGTGTTTAAAATGCTATTGCCTTGACTGCCAGCTAAATTTGTGTAAATGTTGGGAAGTTACTAATACCAACCAAGCACAGCTTTTGCCTGCAAATGCAACATGCAGCCTAAGGAACTGTAGGGTTTGGACAAAGCTCTCATGGAAAAGCTCTCAGCATCCATTTTTGGGAAATACTGATTTAGTACTTTTATGCAGTTCTGCGTATTATTCAACAAACGAAATTCAGATCATGTAAAGTGAATGAGCAAAGATGATGCAAGTGTAAGCTAGCACCCACCCCCTCTCCACATTGGTATTTAATATACAGCTGGCAGGTGTAAAAACACAAGGCTGCATTGTTCTTACCGAGTTAAGTATATTCAAATACAGAAGTATTTCCTGGACTGTTTACAAAGCCTATCCAGGAGAAAAAATACCAGATCAATCACCCCAGAAATCCTGCTTTAGGATCCAGCATTTTCAACAAGCCAGAGAATTTCACTACAACAGGCAGAAGTTTCTTCTCTAATTAAAATCTAAACATCAGACTAATAAAGCATTTTAAGGATGAGATTTCTGTGCAGACAGAAGATATCTAGTCATGCACATAAAGTACTTTTCTGTATAAGGGCCGAAATAAAAGCCTGAAGGCAGACATGGCACCTTTCTATAGAGGTTGCCCCTTGAATACAAGTAATTTGGTTAAACACTGAGATGAATGGTAGTTGAACATAGGAAAATAGGAGAATATCATCCCAGCAACTGCACCAGAACAGCTGTCTGGATTAATGACTTTGGATGTATGTAATAATCTGCAGCCCAAGTGGAGAAAGGCCTGGATGGGGGGGAGGGAGTGCATTTGTGTTCTCTCCTCTGCCCCAGTGAGATCAGTCTTTTAATATTGTTGGCATTTGTAAGCTTCCCAGATTTAGTCTTGCAGTTTTTCTCCATGCAAAGCAAAGTCAGACCCCCTACCTGCATTTTTTTTTGCCCAGTGCTTGGTATCACCAACTTTAGGTATTCAGGACACAGTTTTTCTGCCATCTTCACAACTGGCTACAGTGTTTTGGTCAATTCTACATGGATGATTAAAGTTTGGAAAAAATATCTTACAGAAATAATCTCTATGCACACATAATCTCAGAATTAACTACTGCACACAGTAACTCAGGGCCACATACAAGCAACCTTAAATTCACTAGAATTCCTCTATTCACTTCCTAGATTATTCAGATAATTAGCACTTAACATGGTGTAAGTAAAGGTCTAGTAAACAGCAACACAAAACACCATATTTGAGAGGTATCTGGACTTGGCCATAAATCCAGAGAATAAAAATTCTGCAGAAACTAATGGAAGAAGCACCATCTTAATTCAGCCCTGGAAATATTCTGGAATTTGAAGACACAACGATAGAATGAACTGGCTTTATGCTGAAACAGATTACTGCAGTCCCTACTTCTTTCTAGACCTTGGAACATCTCTCTCTCTCAAGTTCTGCTTTTTAAATTTAGTTTTAAGTTTATTTCTTTCTAAACTCCAAACATCACAGAATATGGATACTGACACCATCCTTGTTTAAACTCTTAATATCAACTTCAAGTCTCAAATGATCTGAAATGCTGGCTCTTTACCCAGCAGCTCCAACTGTGAGTGGGAACATTTGCTGCCAGGTTTTACATTCCTACATTCCAGGACTTGCAGGTACCACCTGCATTTCAAAATGTCCACCTTGAGACATCTGGTGTAACTTTCAGAAAGTGTCATATCCCTAACCCGTATGGAGATTGAATTTAGTTTTATTCACACAACTAGTAAATCTTGCAAAGTAATTAAGAATTGCAAAGGGACATCCCATTATTTGTTTCGGCCCACAGAAAAAAAAAAGGGAAATGACATTTAGAAACTACACTTAACAAGCCTGCAAGAACTGCTTTGGAGTTAATACTAATTTTGGGGTTCCTCTCTAAAACATGGGAAGATGTTGAAGTGGAAGTGATAGAGGAAGCAGGCAGTGAGAGGAGAGATTAACACTATTAAGAATTCAGATGATCTAAACAGTGAAGGAAGGTTAAGCATTTTTTGTTCAGTTAAATCCACAGCCTTCCAGCAAATTGGCTGGTTATCAAAAGGTGAGATAAAAGCTGTTCTACTATCCTACTACAACTAAAATCACACTGAACAGTACAAAAGGACACATAAGGTGACATGTAGCTGAGTTGCTGCCTCGACATAAACGCCACAACATTTAAGTAGTGTTGACTATCTAAAGCAATAAAAGCAACATGAAGTCAGAAACTAGGCTGTCACCTGCTTTACTGTTTTACCATAGTAGAGAATATCTGCTGCACAAGGAGTAATTAACAAGTCTGAAAGACTGGATTAGTAGACATGAGATGAAGAGACATTTTACGTACACTTCATGCAGCAGTGTTTGATTAAAACACCCCACCAATAATGTATCACTTTAACTTACGCATACCACAGAATAACATTCCACTACTCTATGATTGCACACTACATAGTTAGAGGATTGTTTCACCTGCATTCTAGTCCAGAGGTATTTTTCATTGACTAAAGGGGGCCCCAATCATGAGCTATAGCAGAGGTACAACCCACAGCACTGCTGTAGCAGGAAAGAGGACTTATGTGTCAATGTCTTCAGTCTGAAGCTGATCCCCACTGTAAAACTCCAGTTATTCTTTTTTTTTACTGCCAATGGATAGGAGACATCCTGTACAGCACAAGAAGTGACACCTCTGGCAAACCAGAGAAGCAATGGACCCACCACTCTGAAAGGACTCTAAGCAATCCACAACAGATTGAAGAGTTTACTATTTTTTCACACTGAGAGCCTAGAACTCTAAGAGCCAACATTTGATTTCTTGCCCCTAGATATGATTAAATCGACTCTCAGTTTTCACGTTATAAAACAGAGCCTTTGACAATTATTGATCCCCCTTCCTTTGTTTTTTTGGTTTGTTTTGGGTTTTTTTTTTCAGGTAAAACAATATACAAAGCAATACTCTTGCTAAAGCAGAGAGTTTAAAAGCCTTCTGTAATTTGGAACTTCAGTTACCCTTAATGCTTTCCTAATTACAAATTCTTTCTTATCTATCAGAAATTCTAATTTAATACAGCTTCTCAAATTAAACTTCATCTCATAATGATGAATTTCACATCTTCAAAGATAAAAGAGTTAAAACTTTGGGGTTTTGTAAGCAACCAAATAACACAACACTTTTGTTCAAATATTTAACACAGTATTCTGATGTCCCTACCTGAATTTTTGGATGTAACAGCTACTTTCTGAAGTGACTAATTTGGCAGTTTGACCTGGAGTCACTCCAAGATAATTTTAATAGGAAAAATGTGAATTCACAGCTTTGAAACACAACAGAATGTTGGCAACAATTAAGTCAAAATAATTCGTTTAAGTTGTGTTAACTATTTCTACAGCTTAATGTAGAATGCTGAAACTTTCAGTCGAACAATTACACAACATTTTCCTCACCATATCATGTACATAACTTAAAAATTACTATCATGAATATTAGTAGCACCTTAAACATGTATGCCATGCACTAGTTCTTTAAAGAATCAAATTACATTTATGTTAATCTCAGGAAAAACAAAGTTATTTTGCTTCATCTATACAGCTGAAAGAGTGGGAATTGGTGTTAGACTTGCTCTTGATCTGAGTTTATAGGGCCCTTGTACTTTTTGTACCCAGTCAACCAAGAAGCAACACGAAATTTCACCAGAATCAAGATACAACAGTTTCTAAGCTTGATGATGATGATGATTTTAAAAAGCCACAACTAAGTACCTGTCATATATGAGCCCATGAACACCATATTCTTTTAACTTCTTCCTGTTATCTGGGTCATTTGCATCATCACCCCATGAAAAAATAACCAGGCCTTTGGATATGGCCCGTGTAATAAACGCTGGATTCCTCAGCAGATCTTCAGAATGCACATTAATTCCCTGAAATACAAAAGACTTCAATTAAAATCCACGTTTCTGAAACACTTACATCAGCTTTTTTAATCTTTTGACACTGGCAGCTCCTTACCATTTCATCCATAATAATAAAAAATTATTTAATACAAGTAGAGCATTTATTTATAGTGCCATTTTTAAAACACTGTATTAAAAGACATTTGAAACAATGGACATTATTTTGGCAGTTACCCGATATTAGTGTATTTCTTTTGTGAGGTTAGTTGTAATTTAAAGCATTAGTGTCAGAAATGATAGATTTAAAATAAGCAGTAATAACTTAGTTTGATTTTAACTTGTCAGCTTACCAGCAAGTTTTCAAACTGTGCAAAGTTAATGGCAATTGGAGTTGTGCGAGATCTGAGATCCATAAGCTCTGGATAGAGTTTAGATTCCCCTTGGGTGAGAAATAACACAGGATACTTGTTTTGCTTATGCCGGATCCTGTCAGGAAAAAAGTCCACAAGTAGCAAATGAAAAAATAAAAGTGAAAAAATAAAAATTTGATCTCACTGTTTTGAGGGGAATTCCTCTTTTCTGCATGTTCTTCTAGTTCCCAGCAGGTACAAGGAGATGGTCTCACAGTTTAGCATCAAACTGTGTGACAAACTGCTCAAATGAGTCCTTTTGCCACTACTGGAGATTAACAAACAGTTTAAGGGAAGCTAGACTTGATGTTGAACTCAGCCCCACATCCTCAAAATGTTTATATAAAATCTCTGAAGGCCATTTAATTCTGTAATTTTCTTCTTAAATGCGCATTAGATTCACGATAATCATGAAGATCCATGATAAGAATCTCTAAACATGGTTAATACACAGCCCCTAACCTTACTAATGCATTTTTCAAATTGGATACTGTAACAAGATGATTTGGTTGCTAAGTTAGGCTTGCACACCCTTCAAGTATGACTGAAAAAGACTTTAGGATACCAGAAGAAACCCTGACCTTTTTTGTTGTGCTAAGAAAGAGTGAAGCACCCAGGAAGGCACTTGACAAAAATATCCACTATGAATTTGTTGTCCTATTTTATTTTTGGCTCATTTCAGATGGCAAAGTGGTCTCATTTCAGTTCCCAACTATTTTGGTGCCCAAAGCTTATGTCTAAGCAAAACACCTGTTATTTATTTCCTGGTGTGTATTCTTACACACAAAGTAAATTTTACCAAATAAAAATAAATTTAAAAAACAAAGTATGTTATTTCTCTCTTCATAACTTACATTGTACAAATATCTGCATGAAAAGAAGAAAAGACAATTCTTCTTCCTCCAGCATTCATCAAAACAGTTTTCAGAATAATATCTAGAAAAAGGTTCATATCAAAGTAAGTTGACAAGTTGCCATCCCACTGTCCATCCTAGAAAAAAAAAGCACAAGTTTCAGCCACTTAAATTAATGCTTACTAACATTATTTTAACCAGCAATTGTCTCTCAGTCAGCCTGAGCAAAGTGAGAATTCAGCTGGCCAGTGTGAACACCAAAGTCAATCCTTCAGTCTGCTGAAGGCTGCTTACACCAGGACTGACAGCCTGTCAGGTGCAGCTGAATTCCCACAGCAATAACATTCACTGAAAAATTCTGTCTCCCCATCCAAGGAATGCATTCCTAGAAAGCCTATTCTAATTTCAACAACACAAAGAAATTCCCTGAAGAACAGTAATTATAGCAGCTACTCTCTGTTATTTCTAGCATATGGACTTCCACCTACCACTCTCCTTAGCTTCCTTCCTCCACTCCAGGCTTCCAATCCCAGCCTTTACAACCATTTCCTTCTGGACTGAGTGCTACACAGTCCAGCTGAGCCTGCAATCCTGCTGACTAGAAGGAAGCAGCTGCTTGCATAACTGCACCATGTTGTAGCTGCTCCTGCACTGGGCCAGGAGAAGTTGAATTTCTTGGCACTTTTCTGCCTGCCCTGTTGTGATCCGGTGACTTTAAAAAGAATCTCCTACCAAGAGCAGTCTGAGCTGCATTATGAATTCAATCCTATAAATACTTTCAAGCATTTTAAGAATAAGTTTGTTCATTTGTTGGAGTGGTGCTATTATATCCCCAGTTTAAAAATAATGCATTGTAAAAAAAAAGAAAAAAAAGGCACAAAAATCCACAAAAATGATACCTTTGCAGCTCATAAACTGTCACATCAAATTACACGCTTTAGCCATGAGAATGTAAAAGAACCAAAGTAAATCACATGTATGTTTACTTACCCTTTGTTGGGAGATCCATTTTATTTCTATGTTGAACCCCACATCTTTAGAAACAGACTCCAGGACCTGAAAAAAAAATTATTATGAAGAGACCCCCAGAAAAGGAGGACAACAAAGCACTTTGAAGGTAATTGTTGGGAGAATACATTGGAATTTAATGCTAATGGTGTCTAAGAGTAGAATTAAAAACTCTAGGTTTTGAACATTTTATACAACACACATATACACCCATTTCTACTCCAATTTAAACTTAATGAACACATAAAAATGGATAAAATCTTAAGGACAGGATTTTGGCAAGGTACAAATGAGAATCAGTTCACCTTAACACACATAAGAAATGCCCCATTTGTACTCCTAAAGAATTTTTTTTTCTCCAGAAAGTTATTTTGAATGCAAAAAGCATCTTAAGTATGAAATCCAGGAGCTTGCCATTACGATGATAACAAAAGTTCTTTCACGTGAAATTCTTGTAAAGAATTATTTGCAAGGTGATTTCAAAAGGTGGAGCTAACACAAAACAGTCCTAAATGGGAACACACTGAAAATTCACTCAGCATTTCTCAGTGTCTGTCTCTAAGAGATGGCCAAGATTCTGTGAGGAACTCTCAAAAGCCAGGTGTGGTTTCTTGCAAAATTAGAAACAATTGTCCAATGCATTAACAGGCAATGCCCACATGTTAACCAGCTGTAAAAAACTGAGTGCGCTCTGAGCTATACAGCTTGGGCTCATGAATTCAGGAGCTTGAAATACAAACTATTACTTGGAAGCACTGAAAACCACCCAGTGTCCAACAATAAAACCCCTGTTCTCAAGTTCCAGCACTGATGTCAGAGGTCTAAGCCCAAAAATCAATAATCCCTTTCCCATGTGCAAAGTTGAAAGTAAAACAGGTTTTCATGTTCCCTAATCATCTTGCTCCATATTCCCTACTTACTGTTTGCAGAGAAGGAAATGGCTGCGTCTCAAAAGCAGAATTCTCTTCCTCTTTAAAAGATGCTGGGAAGAAATATAAAACATTGAATTAAAACAAACAGAAGCATAATCCCAGTAACGCCAGTAAGAAAAGACTGGCTCAAAATCACAAGGTCTTTAGGACTGAACAATGAAATCAGGTTTCCCTTTCGATTACCTACACCTTTTCCTCTAACACTGACATATTCCAACAATGGTGTTGGCAATTCCTGGTTCGGAATTTAAAAACTTGCCACAACATAGATCAGAAATGGCTTCTCTCATCCCTCACCACTTCACTCACTGAATCACATCCAGAAGAAGCCTTGCGTATCAAGGCTTATTTATTTTATTTTTTAAAATCTTTTCCTATACAGGTAGGATGTGTGAGATAATTTGCTGTCCCTACAAAGGGCATAATTGAGGCAAAAAATTTACAGCACTGGTAAGACATCCTACAGCAGTTACCAAACTTCTTGTCAGCAGTTCTCAAGAGCTGAAGGTACAGTTGGACAAGCATAAGATGAAAACATAAGTGGCAATTTTGTTATGATTATTCAGAAATATATATTTATCTACATAGTCACCTTCTACCCTTCCGTCCCTGCTTCCCAAGCAAGTAACTTCTGTTCAGATATTTCCTTCCCAATAAAGAACTCTACGGCATGCACAAAATTAACTACATAAGCATTTAGAAATGTTGAGGACAAATGTGATTACAACAAGTGACTGCAACCACAGAATCTATATAATTATGTGGTAATAAACCAATCCCAAGACTCTTCCAAACTAGTACATACCATTGTGATCTTTTACTTTGAGGGCCGTCACGTGAGCCAGCTGAAGGGCATAAGAGCAACATTAACACTCTACCCACATCCTCCTACATGTAAAACGTAACTAATTTTGCTTGTAAGTAGTTTTAAAGTTTAAAAGTCTATTAGAGACACAGTTTCAGTAATTTGTAAAAGAATAGAAGACATACTAGTACACATCACAATCTTCTGTCAAACTTCGTTTAAAAGATTTCAAGAAAAGCTCAAAACCAAACTGAAAACATGCTTACTGAAAATTCAGAAATCATACTAAGGGTAAAGCCAAACAAACTATAATTCAACATCAAGATGTGATAAAGTCTGAACATTAATCCCTCTTGTGTGTTTCAATCCAGTGCAGAGGGCTGACCTGTTTTATATTACAATCACACATACTAAGCTAGCATCAGGCCAGACACAGCCAACTCCCTTGCTCCATTCAAACTCTCTTTCCACAAAAAGGAGCAGACAAGTAATTTTAAGTAAAAAGAATCATATGGTTCTTGGACCAGCCAGATGCTTTCCTTGACCGAGGACAGGTATTTCAGCAGGGTCTTCAGTAGCCCAGTCACCCCCTGACTTTTTTTTATGTAGACAGGGCACTTCTGTTTGGAAGGTAGAGCAGTTCAACATAGTCCCTTTAACATTTGAAAATTAGATACCATATTTCTAGAGGATAAAAGTAATGAAATTTATCCAAGTTGTAAAAATGGTGCAAAAGTATTTTTCTCAGAATTACCTAACTGTTCTGTTCGTACAATTTTTAAAGCTGTACTTTCCCAAAACCTCTAAGCTTCATACACTATTTGAAATTCTACACACAGCATATTGTACTAGACAAGGTAACAATACCTTTAATAACTGCAGCTGGTCAAATGTGAGCTCTTTGACTGCAATCTCAAACAGTTCCAAAGGCTCCGTATCCAGTTTCTTTGAAGAGAACCAACACGTAATTAAGCATCACTGAAAACAACAAAAAACCCTACAAACTTTTTATATAGTAGCATTAAAGGCAATTAATGTTTCCTATTTTATTGATAAAGATACAAGTGATATCTTATTATGTCTTTCAAGAGACAACACAGGCACTTAAAAGCATAAAACAGGTGTCAATTCGAAAAAAACCCCAGTGCTTGGTCTTTCATGCAAGTCAGAGGCTTTGAAGTTCTTTCTTCTCAAAAGGTTAGCATAATCATTCTGTAAAAACTTGACTGGTTAATGCACTCAGGAAAGATGTCTGCAAGTAAAGAAACGCAGTAAAAAATACTCCAAGGCAGTTCAGTTTACTGCTGTTTATCCAATGTCTCAGAAACTAATAAAAAAAGATAAATGTCCTGGGGTAAAATTCACACACACACCACTCCCAAAATAAAAGATCTGTTGTCAAAAAAATTCTGTCCATTTCTCACTTCCCCTCTTCACTAAGATTTTTACTGAGCAAGACAATACTGAGTGACAATACACTGAATATTAATTCCCCTCAGTCAAAGTTCATTTCCATAGCTGTTCAAAATCAAGCTTCTCATAAAGTGCAATACTGCAATGGGTATGGGAGTTTGAAGACACAAGACTCAGTGCCAAGAAGACAGAGCAGTGTGCTCTGCAATCTCTCTCTGGATTCACTGCCAGAACTAGGAGGGAAGATAACCAGAACAGGACAGAATGCAAACATTCAGGCATGAGTCTCAGAGAGTCCCATAGGCACCACTGAATATAGCAGAGTTGTCTGCTTTTTTTTCTTCCAAATCTTAAGTCAGAAAGAAGCTAAATAATACCTACAATGTAGGCTTGAAGAGTGCCAAACCACGCACCTGAAATGCTGTTGCTACAGCATCAAAAGAAAAAACTCAACTTCCCTGTTCTGCGCACAAATTAATGCTGCATATTTATTCCCATTCCATCCCTCGAGTCCCCAGAATTATTTCTATGAGAGCTTAAATATTTTACATTTTCAGAACGGTCATATTCATACATAAAATATAGGTATTATCTTCTTTACCTTTTTCATGGCCATGCAACATGTGAGATCATGGTATACTATAGGCACATGATCTTTAGAAAGATGCACATCAAATTCCACATATGCTGCTCCCTACAGAAAATTGAAAAACACACAGAACCAAACAAAAGCCCATTAACTACTTATGCACAAGGACTACAGAACTGCATGCAAGTATTGTCAAGTATTCACGGGTCCTGGACATCAAGCAGAAGTTGAATAAAACTGGCTGTTACCAGTTAAATCATGCTCAGCAATGGTTTACTAATGATGAAAAAATTATATGGCAAATTACCTTAATTACCATAATACAGCCATATGTATGCATATGTATCTATCTTGCCTAATCTTGTAAACCCTCTAGTAAGATTAAAGCCTTGTAAACATGATTACAGAGAAGGACTAAGATGATATTTTTAGATACAGATGTTTCAAACATAGATGGCTTTGAGGCATCTTCCTCCCTCCTCTCCACCACCACACCAAGAGACAAGTGATGGCTCCACATTGCCAAGGCTTTAGGGAGATATTCCACAGAGCAACAAACTTCTGGAGTCACCAGTGAGTAACACAGTAGTAGTGTGTTATAATCTGTGCAAGAGCAGAAATAGCTGCATCCAGCATTCTCCTGCCCTTTTCAGCTGTATGTGGTTTTCTGTTAGACTTTAAAAAATGAAGAAAGATCCAAAAGCTCTAAGAACAGTCTTTCGGAAATGAGGGAGGGCCAGAAAGAAAGAGAAACACACAGTAACAGGTTTGAGGTTTTTTACTTATATTGACTGTCTGCAAATCATTCCTCTGAAGGTCTCCAAGAATACCATTCATCAAATTATCACCCTGACACACACTTTTTCAATCAGCACAGAGAGAAAATAGGACATGGGGGTTTTTTCAGCCCTTTTCTCAGCAGAAGTATTTTCAGAATGGTGGTTTACAGCCTTTTCAATCTGCAAATAAATGAAAGCACTCCCCTGGTGATGCTGCTGCCGACTTCACAGTGAATTTCTGCCTCAATGCATATTTCTTGAGAATGCATATTTCTTCCATTTTAAAAGCTGTCTATAAACCTGTAGTATCCACTTGGGGATTAAGAACTACTGTTCAAAACAGTAATTTAGTAGCTACAGTTTCATTCAGTGATCAAGATTACTGGAAGGAATAAAAGTGACCACCTCCATCACAGAATTTAGGTGCATGGAGCTTGTATCTCCCAAACTGGAAGTTCTGTCTTAAGATTCCGAGTCTTCACTGCAGCAAGCACCAAAACAAGGATGGGTTTATTCTACCAGCTCAGCTCCCAAGTCACATTTTCAGACAGCAAGGTTCAGTACACAGCAGTCTCTGAGCAAGTCCTTTGCCACCTGAGAGAATGCTGACAGACTCGAGCAGTGCCAAAATTTTATTCATTTGCTCAAATTATCTGTAAAAGGTTGAGATTAAAATTCTCCCTGTATTAGAATACCACCAGAATATACTAAATGGAAGTTACGATTTTTTTAAGAGACTTGAGAATGAGAGTCTAATCTACTATTAACTTCCCATTACTCAGGCAATTTCCACAGTGATTTTATCTAATTTACACCAGTGCAATTACCATTCACTGTATTGAATCATGCAAACTAAGCATACAAGCCAACCTAGTTTGCACTACACAGGTGCTGTGTGTAGGAAAATGTGTGTACATACATGACTAGCAGCACTCCTCAGGGATGCAATAGTGTTCTCTTGAACTTTAGCAAGTCTGAAACAACAGCCAAGAAAAAGGATTTGTTAGATGCAGTATAGCACAGAACTGAAACAACAGAAATACAAATCAGAAGTTTTTGTTTTAGAGAATATCCCCAACTTGATACTGAAGGAAATGGGTTGCAGCTTTTTAAACTCTCTGCTTCCTCAACTGATGTCAATGAAACGAAACAATCTCCCCAGTTTAAAACGCAGACAAACTTACTTAGCTGTTGTTGTAGAATTCCCTGCTCCCCTGTGTCCAACATCCAGAGTTGTTCTTGGTTTCCAGTATTTTGCGTATGAAGCCTGCATATCACAAGTGTATCCCTGGATCGGTTTAATGATTATGTAGTCCACTGCAAGATAAAGAGCAATGCTTCATATGTCAGCAAACAGCAGATGGCTTTGAGGAAAGTTATCAGCATCTGTTGTTGGCATCAACTGTACCTCTAACTTTTCCAATTGTCTTCCTTGGATTTCTGCTCATAATAGCAAGTGTAAGAATTCCAGCGCTCTTTCCAAGTTCTGCAATTGTGGATGACAGGAGGCAGGCAGAGCCTACGTGACCTGGGAGCACATCATCTTGTACTACCTTCTCACCTAAATCTTCCTAAAAACAAAACAAACAAAAACCCAAAACTCCTACTGTTAGATGAAAGTGAGAATTCTAAACAAACTCTTCTGCCTTGCTCCTCAGGATACAACACAAGTTTCTTGTGTGTTACAGAAAACACTAATTTCAGGCTAAAATTGTTCAATGTAACAGTGAGTTACAAATTACTATAAGGAAAATGAAAATGTTGACAGAAATCTACAACACTCACATTTGTCTTTGACATCCCTTACATTTGATAAGCTTTTCAGATCAAAATTACATGCATGGAATAGTCTGTCTTCTAAAATGCCCAAGTCCTGTTTAGAACCAAAATTAATTGGAATAATACTTATGCTTAAAATGCTAAAAAACTTTGTATACATTTGCAGGGAAGAACTAATATGCAGAATATGCACTTGACCATAGTCAAGTTCAGGAACTATGCAGACACTTTACAATTATGACTGCAAGTAATCTTGAAGGCATTTTCAGACCAAAAAGAAAATGCTTAAAAAACTTTATTCTGCCTAAGTTGCTTTCTTTTAAAAAGAACTTCAAATATTAAGATCTTTCAGGGGAAAAAATAGTGCAAAATAACAGACACAGTAGTGAGAATCCAGTTTGAATTTGCACTAGTTAGTTCAGAGAAATAAATCTCTTTTGCTTATAACAAAAATTTAGATTCAATAATTGTGATATAACCAGTTCATATACACATTGTTCAGGTTGAAGCAGGAGAAGCATAACTTAGCTCTGGTAAAGGATTAATATCAAGCCAACCTAACAACAAGCAATACTGCACACATGCAGATTCAAGTCTAATTTGTACTGACTTCTAAGTAAGCAGAACTGAAAAACTTTCTGTGCTACATCAAGAAGACTCACAAAAACCTTTCTACAAATGGGCTGGGAGTCAGTAGTCTCATACTTGTGTAAGCAAATCCAAAAGATCAAGAATATCAGGCAGTAGCCCTGTTTCAACAGCGAAATCTTCACAATAATTGACTTGAGCTCCAAAAGGCAGACTGGAGTTGTTTCTTGGGGGTAAAGAGACGTACCTCAAAAAAATCAAATATTAATTCCAAGTTATCAGGCTCCATGGTCTGTATTGTGTATTCTATCCATCGGTCTGGCTGCAAAGCATAGCCACAGTCTGGCTGAGAGTGCCGACATTTGTAGTCGCTGTCACTGATTAAGGAGAACTCCACAGTGTTTGCCATTTTCTGAGGGACAGTAGGAGATGTCTTCTCTTGGCCCTCTTCGTCATCATCCTTCTCTAGGCCTTCCAGGGTCAATTTTACTCTACTCAACCAGAAACACAAAACAAATGGTTAAGTCACTGGAGTGTCTTTGCTAATGATAAAGATTTAGGAAGAAGCTTGAGCAGAAACTCATACAACACAAGAATTCTTCTCAACACCGCCACTCACAGAACAGCACCGTATACAGCAGGTCCTCACACCAGCAAGAGTTTGCAGGGATTGTCTACATCACATTTTAGTCAGATTTCACTGCTCAAGTCACTGCTAAAAGTTGAACCTGGGTAAATATGAAAACTCTACTAGTGATCTGAGAAGCAGCACTTCACCAGACTATTTGGGCTGCCAAACAGACAGTCTTCCTGTACAGATTGACACCCACAATGCCAACAGGCTAATGAGAAGCTCTGAAAACAGCAGCCATCACCAAGATCAAGACTTGAACATTGGTGGCTGCTGCTATGTCTCTCTGATAAGGCAGGTAAGTATACTCTAATAGACATAAGGAATATAGGTTAGAGTAATTAAGTGCCTCAAAAAATCCTAAATGAGCATTTAAACTGAACATGATTTCTGAAAAATCCTGGACTAAGAAGCATAAGCCTCTCTATAAGACTCAGAGTCCTTTATCATACAGAGCAAACCTTCCACACAAAATGAGTCATGTCAGTGATGTAAATATACATGAGTAACCCAAACCCCTGCCTGCATCATAGACCCAGCAGACGAGACAAAGGATTATCATTTATAGATGCCAAGTCACCAGTAAAACTGAAGTCGTATCTCAAAAAGAAACTTACAGTCATAGAAATCTATTACACCAAGTCCACATTGTTAATATCCTCATTTAAAAAAAAAAAAAAGTCACAATGCAGGTACTCCAGAAACTTGAAAAATGACACTGCCATAGCGAGTGACAGTCACAGAAACTACTGGACAGATCCAACGTTTTAGGACAGAGTATTTAGTGAATGCATCCAGCTTATCAAGTTTTATTTCAACCATTTAATTTAGACAAGAAGCTGGCTTCAGAAATTGCTCTCTCTACCTGCTATAACACGCATGGAAAAAAGGCAAAGCTGTAGAGAACACAATGTAAGTATTAAACCTCACTGAAGAGTGCCATATTAAATAAACCTTTCTCTCATCAGCAAATCCGAAATTGGTGGGAGGGGGAATCAAATCAAAACTGGGAAAAAAGAAATAAATCAAGTATAACAGAACCATGGAATGGTCTGGGTTGGAAGGGATCTTAAAGATCATCTAGTTCTAAACCCCCTACCACAGGCAGGGACACCCACTCGACCAGGTTCCTCGAAGCCCCATTCAACTTTGCCTTGAATACTTCCTGGGATTCGGCAGCTACAACTCTGAACAACCTGTGCCAGTGCCTCACCACTCTCACACTAAAGAATGTCTTCCTAATATCTAATCTAACCCTGTCCTCTCTCAGTTTAAAGCACTTCTCCCTTGTCCTGTCATTCCAGGCCCTTGTCCAAAGTCCCTCTTCACCTCTCTTTAGGGACTGCTAGAAAGGTCTCCCCAGAGTCTTCTCTTCTCTTCTCTAGGCTGAAAAACACTGAATTTCTCATCCTGTGTCCATAGCAGAAGCGTTCCAGCCCTACGAGCATCTTCACAGTCTCATCTGGACTCACTTTAACAGCTCCATGTACTTCTCATCCTAGGGGCCCCAGAGCTGGATACAGCACTCTAGGTGGGGTCACCAGCACAGAGGGGCAGAATCCCGTCCCTCACCCTGCTGGCCACACGGCTTCTGATGCAGCACAAGATGCAGTTGGCCTTCTGGGCTACAAGCGTGCAGTGCTGGGTCACACTGAGCTTCTCATCACCAACACTCCCAAGTCCTTCTCCTCAGGGCTGCTCTCCACCCATTCTCCACCCAGCCTGTACTTAGGATTGCTCCAATTCAAGCATACGGCACTTGGCCTTGCTGAACTTGGTGAGATTTGAACCTCCTAAGCCTGTGAAGTTCCCTCTGGATGGCATCCATTCCCTCCAGTGTGACTGGTACCCTGCCCAGGCTGGACTCATCAGCAAACTGCTGAAGGGACACTCAACCCTACTTTCCATGTCACCACCACCACCACCAACCCCTGAGAGACACCACTCACCCCTGGTCTTCACTTGGATATCAGGGTGCTGACCACAACATTCAGAGCAACCACCCAGCCAAATCCTTATCCACTGTGTGCAACAGTGCAGTCCTCTAAACACCAGGGCTAAGACACCCATTTCTGACAATTAACTGGAGTTATAATAACGCCTGCTTTTTGAAGCACCTCTGCAGAGAAAAGCACCAAACTGATTTAAACAAGAACCTAAGAACACTACAGTTCCAGCCAAAAAGCAAGAAACACTGAGACAAGTATGGAGTAAGTATTTATGCTTTAACACTTGGAAACTGGACTGCTAGCAGCCCAAAATTAATTTAAAGGCTACATTAATTAAGTAAAAAAAAAATCAGTGGTATTAACAATTAACATGAGGTAAATTGCATACTGAGATAAGCAGGCTCTTACCTAAACCTTGATGTTTTAAATTTCTTCTTAGATATCAGTACAGGGGGTTTCTCAGAATAATGCAGACGTAGCCTTATTTCTGTCTGACATGTCAGCCACCCAGCATCCACAGTTTCAATACCATCTATCAAAAACCAAACAAGAAGGAGAAGACATTTTAGTAACTTATTTTAGGGAGATCTAGACAGTTCCTCTTGCCATCACCTTCCAGATAATCCTCCTTATCACCACCTTTGACCTACAGTAATGCAAGAGCAAGTGTTGGGTGCAGCCTTTCCCCAGTCTTTCTGAAGGACCCAGAACAGCCAACAGATGCTGCAGTTGTTTGCTGGCTTTTAAGGAGATTAAACAGGAACAACGATCACGCGTAAACTGTCTGCAGGACAGCACTGAGTAACGTCCCCTTGTCCTGGGATCTCTCAACACATGGAATAATACTGACAGGAACTCTGAAGGTTCATAAGCAATTAGAGGCTCCCTGCTTCTGTTGAGGTACAGGTGTCCAATTAGCTCATCATAATCAGTGCCAGTAAAGCAGTGTAAGTCTGCAGGATAGAGTATAGCAACAGTTTTGCTAGTTTTGCTGAAAAGCATAGAGAATCCTCACCCTGAACATCAAAACAAGGAAAGCCTACAAGCAGGAGGACCAGAAACACAAGCTGCAAACTGGGTGCTGAAGCAAACCCCACAGTTTTGAAGAGTTCCTAAAGAGCTAAACCTATGACTTGATGAGGATATGAGGGGAAAATGGAAAAGCTTGAAGACAAGATGTACGAGGTATGATAAAGAGTTACTTTAAGTGTCAGAGGATTGAACATTAAGTGAGAGGTGGATCAGAACTGCCAGAAGTGAGACATTTGTGCACACACAAGAACAAGAGGTGTGGGCTTACAAGAACCTTTTGGCAGCTGCATCTCTAGCTGAAGAGGCAGAGTACATTCAGTGTAAGAGATTATGTTTTTCCAGGCATGCGGAGTTTTTCTCAGGCTAGGTACTAAAAGAAAGCTAAGTCTATTCCGTATTTTCAAAAATACATGCTCATGATTTAAAGTTCCCAAATTTCAACCTTTAACACCACAGAGTGACAACACAGTGACAACACTTCAACTCTTCCTAGCGGTCTTTTATTAACATTAGAAGGGGTAACAGCCTGAGTGTGAATTCACAAATGCTGGATACAAAAGTAACTGTAAAAGCAGAGAAAACAATCATAGGCGATTCTTCTCAAAACCTATAATCTCAAGCATTTTTCAATTACAAGACTTAACCTTGTTTGATTTAAATTCACGGTACAGAATAAAGGTTAATATATCTCACTTACTACAGATTCCGAAGTCTCCATCGTCGACAGTAATTTCATTTTCTAGAATTAAAAGGAATGGAAAAGAACGGGAAAAAAGTAATTAGTATTCACATTTAAAAATCATTGCCAAGTTAAATTAATTCTACTTTTCCACTTCACTTCTAAAAAGTGTATCTAAAAAAAGGTAGGAAAACTGAAACAGACAAAGCAGCATGTTTTTTGCAACCTTCTATAAAGATTAATCCCAATTTATGCTTTTTCTCAGTTTCTGCACGAAAAAACAACCAACACACAAAATGCTACATTTCACTTAAAGTAATCTGAACTGAGAGTAAAAAGGTTGCACAATTTTCTGGCTTGCTGCAGTGTTTTGCTGATATCTACATCCCACTAGTATCTAAGATGCTTTACTTGTCAAAGCAGTGTCAAAGACATTAAAGTTTCTTGCAAACATACAAGAAAGTTATCCTGCTGCACGTTTAAAGCTTTTAAATCGAGTTAGTCACAATTAAAATGCTTATTCTGCCCACGACAGAAACCAACCTAGCTCGAACTATTGAAAACGCTCAGTTCACACTTATTTTTATCCTTACTCCTTCCAAAGCTTTAATAACTGAAATCTTAAGGCACTGTAAAGTTCAACAGCATTAACAGAACTGCAATAGTCTAAACAAACCATACATTTCTCAAAACATAAATCTTCACATAATTTTGCCTCTACAGTGATTAATCCCTTTTTTTTCCCCTAAGAATCATAGAGTTCCTAACCTAATTTCTTAATAACCACAGGCAACAATTTAGGATCAAAATGACTCAGTGCTAACATACTGTGTTTGCTGCATTTTCTTAAAAACTGCTTATGAAGAATTGAGTATTACTTGGGGGAAAAAAAAAAATCCCAACTGTTTGGAATGAGGTAATCTAAATTTAGAGATAAAAGTCTAGGCCCTAGCAGAGGATAGGCTGCTTCCCTTATCAGTTATTGACAAATACAGAAATAATCTTCTTACAGGAATAGACACACTACTAATTCAACTGAATTTAAAAAAAAAAAAAAAAAAAGGCAAAGGGAGAACGGAACGTGATCATGGTACTATTCATGACTAACAAACAGTTTCTTTGACACCACTTTCTTTCTAAAAGACATTTTTTCAAATCATTAGAAAGTTTTTTTAACAAATGTGAACTTCTAAGCGTGGAGAAAATACTATTTTTCATGTGCTAGAAAAGACAGTGCATAAAACATGCCATAGCAGCATAAGAGATCTAAACTACAAGCTACATTCAAAGGTTATTTCAGTCAGTCTTAAATCTCAAACTGCTTCCCTGTTCAGAAAAGCATTAGTAACTTATATGCGGGTCTGCATGCCACCCTTTCTTTCAGCAAAATACATTTCTGCTAAATTGCCAGGTAAATAAGTCCATTCATGTTTCTACTTGCATTAATCCATTTACTTAAGAAGCCTAATTAAACATTTTTGGTTTAAAATTTTACTAATTAACTAGTACTTAAATAAAAACAGCAGTGACTTCACATCCCCCCCATTTTCTTTAAAAAAGATAATATGGATCCTTAGTCTCAAAGAATTAAACTTACAGAAAGTTATTACCATTCCAAATTAATAAAAAAACCAACCCACATAATCTTAAGGATGCCAGCAAAGAATTTCACATCCACTCCATTTTGAAGCCACTTATGTATATACACATATATATTTTGAGAGTAAGGCCCATGTTGTGCAAAGAAAAAGTCTATACCTCCCACACATTAATAAATTTAAGTATTTTAAAACTGTAACTACCAATCCCTCTAAACCAGTGTGCAGCATATCAGCAATCTTATGCATATGCCTCAAACAGATGCAGATGATGCCCATACCTAAAGGGGTAATTGATCGTGGTTGTAGATGAGTCTCCCACGTGTGAACTATGACTTCGCAGGGACCATCGATAGTCTGTAATTTAAAAGTTAAATGTCTGCAATAATTTCTTTTGTTAGATCTGACTTTGTACCCATGAAGCTGTTTTGGGATGGTTGTGAACTAAACTTAGAGATTTAAGGAAGAAACAGGGGAAGAAGAAAGAGAGGGGAACAGAGAGAAAGAGAGACTGAAGGAGAAAGAAAACAGATGAGGCTTCTTACCCCTGCAACAGCTGATGACTCTGTTTGATGTGTTGTGAATACATATGACAAAACTTGTGACAGTCTGACATGGCAGAGAAGTTACATGGAATCATTAAACCTTTACTGCTTACAGATACTCCGCTGGACTACTTTAGTTTCCTTCTGATACAGAAAAAAATCTCTGAACTCATTAAGAGGGCTCACTTTGTTCTCAAGCTACAGCAACAGTTTATGAAAAAACATACCCCACATCTCTAATTCCAAACCACTCAGCATCTACTCATGCACATAGCAGTTGCAGGGGTGGGTTCTCCTTCAAAATTTGCCTTACTAAATTCAAAGACTATAAAAAGTTATTTTAGTTGTGGTACTGGAAAGCAAGTTATTTACCATCTAATTAAAACATAAATAATTGATCCAATCAGTCAGCAATGAAGCCCCTGCAGTCTATTCCAGTTGGAGCACGATAAATTAGATTTAAAAAAAATATATTGTCCACCAAAAGAATACATTTGTTGACAAACACAGCCAAGACTCAGACAGATATCCAGAACAGCAACACAATCCCTTCTTTCAGAACAATATAAGTTTGAAATAGCTTTCTAGGTAAAAGCTTCTAGGTAACCACCACTTAACAACAGAAAGAACATGCCTGATTCCCAGCTCAGTCACCCTAAGAAGCTTCCCCATGCATGGCACAGTTGTTACTATCAGATGTAAAAAACACTGTCAAATAGGTGCAGTTTGTCCTTTTGGTGTTTCGGACCTAAGTAACTCTTATTTCCAAAGAAATTCACTACTATTGCCAAAGACATGGAAACTTCAATGCCAGTTCCAGTACTTCAGGTTCTTGTTTAAACAGATTTCAGATCCACAGGGACATCCAGACAAGCTTCAAACTGAGCAGTATAATTACACAGGACCATAATGCTTGGTTCCATTACAGCTCACCCAATAAATTCTTCACATGCCGATGGCATTTCTTGACATAGATTGACCACATTTAACCTCCCATGGCTCTGTGAGAGTTAACAGAAAACGCCAAACATTTAACAAGTGCTCAGTAGCACAGGTTTGCTCTGTGAGTCTCAGCTAAAGCCATTTTCCTAATGAGTTCAGAGGCATCCACACTTAAGGGTCATGTCAGAATAAAAAACATATGCTTAGTTATGTTTTAAACACAGAATACATGTAAAATATAAATAAAATGATATAATTGCTTCCAGTTTATTCCTGTTATAGGGCAGTTTTAGTTCCTGGCTTCTCACAGCTGCCACAATGACCTTAGGATTTCTAGAAAAGTAAATAATGAGAAGTTTCTTTCCCCTTCTTCCACAGCACAGTGACATTTGCCTGTCCCAATGACAGCTCCTAAAGCTGCAAACCATGTTTGCATGTTTGCAGGGAGGCTGCCATTTACTCCCACCATGCAGGCATGCAAGACCTCCGACAGCAGCTCCCACGAATACGTGCACAACTTTAGTTTGTGAACCTGGGCAATGCAAATCTTCCTAACGTGGATTAAGCTGTTTTCTTCAGAAGGTAAGCAAAGGTTTTTCCTTGTAAAACTCCTCAATGTATTGTATGAAAATACCCATTTATTTCTTACACTACTGTAACTGTCCATTCTAATTTCAGGTTCTAAAATGATGAATGAATTTGAATAAGATTATCCCTACAATAAGGGCACCACACTGGATACATTCAGCACAATTTCCTCTCCTGAACGGAATACAATGAACTGATTGTGCATTTAATCCCAGGAACCCTCAACACTTTCCATACTAAGAAGAGCCAAGCAAAGCTACCTGGAAAAAACGGGCAATTGATTAGAGAACAGGCACAGACATCACTAAGAACCCTCTCAATCCTTGCTCAGACCATCTCTGAGTTTATAGGCATTTGAACAACCTTTTAACTACATGTAACAGAAGCCATCATTACAATGAGGTCAAAATAGTAATGTCATTTCCATGGCATATACTGACCACATCTGAAGAGCAGCCCAGTTGAGCAGCAGAACTAAATGACGTGTCATCAATATTAATAGCATGGTAATGTTGCCTAAAAAGAGAGTCTCTGGAGGACAGTCTTAAAAGGGCATCTATTCAAATGTCACATCAAGCAGCTCATGGGCAGCCACTTTCACTGAGGAAAGTGGCACTGTGGATCCTTTTCTACTAATACAGATGCTTTTAATTTTTTTAAAAGCCAACACAAACATTACGTTGCCTGATCCTGGTTAGCTGAACATCTGATGCAATTTTAAAGCTTTTAAAGGACATTCAAGAACTTTCTTTAAAAAAGAAGTCCTCTTACATTCCGAGAAGCTGAGGCCTCCCTCCCCAGCAGTCATTAGACACTTTTGAAATTCAGGGTAAAATGCCTATCTAGCATAATGGTTCAGAGGTTCAAAGCAGATGCACCATCTGCATGAAGTGCCTGGGTTCTCAGTACAATTAAAGAATTAAAACACTTCTGTGGATGTTTAAATGGTAATTTAGGAGATCAGTTCCAAGGTTCCTGCTTCAAGGCAACACAGCAGAGTAGGCATTAGAGGAGGGGAAAAGCCCAAACCACATCTTAAAAACACCACACAAACACATTTATCCAAGTACACTTTACTAATTAAAACTATGTTTCAAGAATAATAATCTACTTCAGTATATGAAACAGCTAAATTAGACTTAATTGCTAAAGCTGCATTTCTGACCAAAATCTCTCTGGATTTCTGTACTACGTAGAGGACAATAATTAAGCACTAAACTAAATAATTAAAGCCATTCGGCCATCATACCTAACTAGCAAGGCAGCAGCACATAAAAGTCACCTGGCAGGAAATGCTGAGCTCAGTAGAGATTTCACAGCTCTAGAATTGCCAATAACAGTGTCACACACAATCTGCTGTCTCAGCAGATAATAACGCCTTTGTTACTATCACGATAACCATAGGGTCTTTATCTAGAAAAAGCTTTTCTAAGGCATTAATTACTGAGTCTAGGTCTAAGTTTCACCTTTATTACTATAGTCCAGGCACTAAATGGATTTTTTTACTTACATTTAAAAAAAGCAAATTTAACTCTCATTTGAAATCTCTGTAATTAAGCAGAAAGTGTGAAAAATGTCCTCCAGTCCAGTTTTTGAAGTCCTGCTACATGCACAGATAGCTTAGTTATTTCACACTTGCCTTGAAATAAGTCACCCTGAACTTGCATGCTTATTTCCTGTTTTAAAAGCAAATACAGAACCCCCAGCTGAAGTGAATAAGGTGTGTTCCTTACTAAGGTTTTCACATATGCATCATGCAAACATTGCATGTAAAATTATTCTACTAAAACGTAAGGTATACAGAAGACAAATGCCAGCCAAGGGAGTTTTGGTGTGCCTCACACACAGCCCCTCATAACCCACCACCTCTGCCCCTGCAACAAACAGAAAGTGAGTGTAGAATAAAACCCAGGAAGATCCTCACAGGGAGCTCTGGTACCAGACTACGTTCAAGCAAAGAACAACCTCGAGCAAAATAGTTTAAGTTTCTGTCTTATTTCATCTAAGTGTGTGTATTTAGTTTTCTTTTTAAAAAAACAAGATCAAAATGTTTGCAGTAAATGTTACAGTAAAATCTCCTGATATGCAGGAGCCAAGACCGGACAGGGATTTTATAGTAAAATGTTCTTTGTATATACATTTGTATTCATGCAAAAATTCTACGAATTTCAATATATTGAATATTTTAAAAAAACCACTCTGCTCTATTAACATAACCACAATTACGTTAACACCAACATGATTCACTACAAACAAGAATTCCCATTACCTCAAACTATCCTTCAAGTTAAAAAAATTTGAGATCAAATGATGATTTTTTTAAAGTGAGGTGAGAAAAAGATTTTTTTTTAATAAAATGTCAGTTACTCTGTCTATGTTCACACCTAGCCTGTAGCACTACTATGGATAATATGGGAACTACTGTTTCTCTGTGTAAGCAGGTATAATCCCCATCTTTGCCACCATATCCAACTCAAGCATTTTCACAGATGCAGCTGCTTTGGAAGGGAACACTAACTTCAGGTGGATCTGTCCTCAGCATGATTTACTAATTATGTGATGCCAAATTCATATATTCAGACTTGAACCTATAGTTAAGATTACACTGTTATTTTACTACACATGAAATTGCACTGGTATAAAAAACTAAGTGGCAGAGATCATATACTGCCAGCTTGTCACATTTAGGAGATTAATCACATGCAATGCCTAATGAAAAAAATACTGAAATAAAAATATTCAGAATAATTTAACTTAAAAGTAGCTTTTCATTACCAGCATTTCCTTAATGCTAAAGTTCTCCATATCCTGTTTCACTCACACCATACTGTACATGATATTCCTGTTACTTTTTCATTGTTCTTCAAAATGTTTACAAAAAGAGGAATAAAACATTGTACCTGGACTTCTTTTCTTCAAAAGACTTTATTGTATAAGACATAAAGTCCTGTGCACTTAACAGGTACAAGCCAGACACTACTAAGCTGATAACCCTGTACCCCAGGAATTCACATACTTTGTTCTGTAGCATGGTTTCCTCTTTTCCTGCTCTTTACATTTAGGAGCTCTTTATGCTGGTATTGCATAAAATTCATACTTACCTTAGCAGACTCTGCATCACACGGTACATAAAGTGTGCACGATACAGAGCACCTACTCAAAGAAACACACTCACCAATACAGAGGGTAAAGTTTTGCAAATGGTAAAACAGAAATTGTATTGTCTATTGCCTATGGCTCAATCTCTGCACACTAACTCTGCTTTTTCAAGTGTGCTATTGCTTACATTTAAACTTAGAGGCATTTGCAAAAAAAATGTAAGAGTCCCATCAGAGATGCTAGGCTGTAAGAATTAATCTACTTTTGGCCTCAGTTTGACCTCAGCAAAAGAAATCTATTATTGGCCTTCCCTTCTTTTGCCTCAAAGCACCAATTTAAATACCAGTTTCTGACTAGACTATCTCACATGCTGTAATGAAAAAACCAAAACTGTGTTTCATTCGAAATTAGCATCCTTCACTGAAATACCTCCGTCAACTTTTTTTTTTTTTAGTGAAAAAAAGGCTGACAAAAACATATATGCTTTTGACAGTATTTTGAAATTTTTAGAAGATATTGATGAGATGATTCTGTAACTCCTTTGCACATTTAGCTACAGCCTTCATAATCCCAGTCAATACCTGTAGAAACACAACTGTCTCTGACTCTTGGGTGTTTTTTTTCCCTCCAAGTCATGCAAATACCTATATACGAACATACAGAAAACAACGGGATGCCTCATCCCTTGTTTCACCTTTTCACTTCAAGAGATTAACTTACGTTAATTATGCAGCACAAAATCTGGTTAATACTTCTCATGCTTCACAAAAAAAAAATCAGCAGTGATTTTAAAAACTGTAGTAAATCAGGCAAATTTTAGCGCACCTCCTACACTAACCATTTGTATCCTACTATCACTTGCTTCCATCCTATCACACAGGATGGAAGCTAAAGGTGTCGTATACTACCACAGTCCTTCCATGGATCACTTGAGATCCATGCCCTGCTGAAGCCCATTTTCAATTCTAACTATGAGAACTTCACCATATTATTTACGTTTTATAAAAATGTCAGGGATTTCTTTACCACTGAAATTTTTAGAACATTAACACTGGTAAAAGAAAGAAGAGAATATAATTAAAGTTAACAGCATATGGTCATGTATTCCCAGAAGTGAACTGTGAGTATTTCCACGAATGTTTTAACGTTTCACATGCTGCAGTTCAAGACTTATTTCTGAAAAAACCTCATGTTTAACTCAGGAAATCCTTTTTTATTTCAAGTATGGGAATTTTTACTAGGGATGAGCCAACTTAAATTAAAAAAGGTTGTACATACCTTAGGCTCTAGGAAGTATCCTTTAAAATACCGATACTGAACAGGAACTCCTCTAGGAAGCTCTACGGTAGCTTTCCACGTTTTCACACACATACTGTGGAGAAAAAAAACCAAAAACAACCAACCAAAAAAAAAAGTTTCAAAATACAGCCTAACAGCCACCTCAGACACATGTCTAAGGAATATTCTAAAATAAAGTCTGGTGTATTGTTGCAAGGAAAGTTATTACAAAGCACCTTAGCCAAACATGTACAAAACACGAGATATACTTAGAACTGAAACTGCACTTTTTGATCGACAGATCTGAAGTGCTCTAAGAGAGCAAGAATTCTCACCCCCCTTTAACAGATGTGGAAAACATGATGAAGTAATTCAGAGACTCATCCAAGATCATGCGGCAAGTCACTGACAGAATTACAAACACAGCCTGCAAGCCCCATTTCCCTGCATCACACAAGCTGCCATAAGCTGGCACCATTTTAAGAAAATACTGAATTCTTCCACTGCATTTAAACTTTATGTAAACTCATGCTTATACACACACCCCCCCACCGTAAGACTTCTAATGCAACTCTCAGTTTCAATAATCTCCTCCCTATCACTTTCTAGCACAATAACAGCTTGTTTATAGTGTTACTTTCTTTTTATGCTATACATTTCCTATAACCTGCTGCACAGCCATGGGACTGAGAATCGCCCCAAAGCAGTTTCTTACTCCAAGTGTCTACAGCTGAACTACTGAAATACCAGCCACAACAGCAGAAGCATCATTTGTAACTAGAAAAGCACACCCAGGTTTCATATTTTCTTAAACATATTCCTAGGCATTCAAAATGCTCAAGGGCAGGCAACACAATAAATTGTGGAGTTCTCCTAACAGTACATGCAGCTCAAGGGTATACAAACTCAAAGTCAGAATAAATTTGTTGCTCCAGAACTCCAGCTACTTCAAACGGAACAAGTAAAAAAATTCAGAAAAGAAGAAAAAATACCCAAAACAAAACAAAAAATCACAACCAACTTACACATCCTCAGTCTGGAGGACCACTGCCACTTGGGGATTCCAGTTTCCCAAAGCACTGCAGCTCCCACATATTGCAAAAACCTCTCCTAAAAAATCCAAACAGAAAAACCCACAATCATCATTACTCCAGGCTAGATGGCATTAAAAAAAAACAGCCTACATGGTCAGACTTTCAAGTATTTTAAATATATACACCAGAATCACCCATCTAAAATCCCTCCTGTCCATTCAGAAAGGAATCTTACTCCACCCAAAATTACAACTGCATTTTCTTCACCATCCCAAGGACCTGAGAGAGGGACTACTGACAACCCCAGCCCTTAAAAGGGTTGGCTTCCAAACTGACACTATATACTGTTCAAAACATCTCTGGGAATGTAGCAGGCAAACTTTCACAGTAAAATGTTTAATCTCAAGACAACACAGTTATTTTCCTAGATACTCTGTATTTTTTAATATATGTACATATTCCCTCAAATTCACACCAACAGTTTAGAAAGCACAGACAAACAGGAGGTTGCTAGCATTATTCCCAAGGCAACATACCTAACTAATTTGATTCCCAAGAGAAATGAAGTTAATTTTGCTGCTATGCTTTCAGTATTTACTGGACATCAAAATGTAACATGAAATTGTCACACTTATCTTAATGCATACATACATACAGAATCCAAAAGATCACAACAGTATATTTAATTCCGGGATATCCCAAAGTGACCATTGCAAACTACCCTTGTTTTTAATATAAAACCTTTATGTGTCTGACTGTAAGAACAACAGTGATAAATACTGATGGAAAGAAAAAGTTAGTGTTTTGCTCTTACAGGGCTTCAGAGCAAGATTTTTAGATATAATAAAAAGCTGTTGCAGAATGAGAAAATACGGAGTTTTAAAGTGCAGTTAGATACCACAAAAGAATGATATAAGCATCTCTGCTTATTTCCTCTTCTCAAAGTGAGTAGTGTGGGGAACACAATAATCCCAAGATACAAAGTAGACAAACTGTATGCAACAAGTGTACACTACCTTTTCCTAAGCCACATATCACAGCTGACACTTCAAAGCACAAAGATACAGTTTTGAGGATGTCCTTATGTCTCTAAAATCGTGTCCATTTTCTTCAGTTAAACTAATAAGGGATACCACCAGGCCTGTTTATGAAAGAAACCTCTGCAGACCCAGGAGTTGGAAAAAGTCTACAGAAGACAGAAAGTAAGATAATTTTTCTCTGAAAGCAGCTTACTGAAAAAATTTTAGATAACACCTTGAATTTCAGTCGTTTTTGTAAAAAAAAAAAATCTTTTATTGCAATTCACTAAAAAAAAGAAGCCCAAGCTTTCTGGATGCTCACTGTAAGCATATAAAGACAGACAAAAAATCTGCATTATGAGTATATTTAGTATGCAATTCCCTGCAAACAACTGCCTATGTCAGGTGCTTTCCCTTTTCCACCCTGTCCTGAGGCACATGATGATTTCTTTTCGCAGGAAGGAGAAAAAGTAGGGAGGGAAAACCTCTTGAACACCACAAAGGTAGAACTTCTGAGTGGAGATATTAAAAAGAAGCTAAAATTCTTTTAACATCCCTTTAAAACAGCAGTACTTACTACATCTTGGTGTACACACAGCCAACTTTCGAAGTGCCATCTAATTACATTCCTCTTAATAGGTGCCAGCTAGAACAGTTCTCTGGGCTCCTCTTTTAAACAGACATGTGTGAACATCCAGTGACCCCCCCTCACTCAGTAAGGCACTACACACAAAAGTCAACACTTGCATATGATGTGCAGCCACCCTTGAACTCCCTTCAACAACTACACTGAGGCCGAACTAGGATTTGTAAAACACTGCCTTCAATTATCCCAGTAAAGCCAAAGTGAAACACATGATAAACTGCCTTCACATAGGCAATTCTGAACACAGTGGGGTTTGGGTTGGGTTTGTGTTTCAAGCTCAGGGGTCCGCAGCTTCTCCTCTCGTCATGGAATTCAAGGCTACCACTAGGAGAGCTCCTTCAGCTACAGCAAAGAAGCTTAATCTAAGCCTTCTGCCCCAACTCAAAGCTTGCAACAGCCTCACTGATCCAACAATAATAACAAAATAAGCCAACAGTATCAATATTGTCATAAGCAGAAGCAACCTTTTGTGTCACCTCTTTATGCTATAAGTATTTCCAGATAATTCTTTGTGAACAGCCACTGAGGCAGGATCTAGTTCTCACTAATCCCACTTTTCATTGCAGGTATTATTAGTGTAAGAAGTTATACATCCAAAGTCAGCTTTGCTAGTGACAGTGCCATCACCTGTGGAAGCAACAGGGTAAGCAGGACGAAGAGAGCATAGCTTGCAATACTCCATGGTACAGCTACACCAGTGCTGCGCAGTCTCACTTGAACTAAGGTCAATCTACTCTAAAATTTTCTCCAGAATGCTAAAAAAACCTCTACTCCTTACTAACAGCTTTAGGTCCACACTGAGTGCCAGTTTTCAGTTCCCAAATGCCAAATCACGAAGGAGGAACACAGGAGAGGTCTAACACAGGGCAGATGTCAAAACCTGTAAAATGTTTTTATCATTTTCTTCCCCGCCAACTACAGGAGACACTTCAGCCATCTGGTATTGGCCTGTCTGTCACAGGAATTTTGCCAATCTGCTCCCACATTCATCTGCTTCTGTTAGGCAACCATCAAATACTTTTTTGGTGAGCTTCTGTGCTGGTTTTTGCCTGGGGTAGAGTTAATTTTCTTGACAATAGCCAGTAGGAGCTGTGTTTTGAATTTGTCCTGGAAGCAGTGCTGATAACAGAGGGATATTTCAGTTACTGCTGGGCAGTGCTCACAGCATCAAGGCCTTTTCTGTTCTCATCCCACCAGAGAGGGAGCTGGGGGTACACAAGAAGTTGGGAAGAACACGGCTGGGAGCAGCTGTGTGGACCTCCGTTATCAGCCGTGGTTAAACCACACCTTCCTTCCATGTTTCTGAAGATGAAAGTCATTGTAATACGCACAATTTATCAACACCAAATCTTCATGTTCTACCTGATGTGATATCTTGTGTTCCTCATTTGGATCACAGAAGTTATTTTACACTTTTGTTTTGCATAGACAGAATACTGAATTAAGCTGCACATTCTTTCTGTCCTTAACTTCTGATAGAGGTCACATCTTGTGAGAACTTTCAACAGGGATGCAGAGAGAATGAAAAACAGAATAAACACGTCAATGCATGCCTAAATATCATGGTTCAGAATACAAATGCTTGTTTCCAGGGAATAAAAAGATACTAGAGGGGAAGATTTTAAACTAATCATAACCATTTCAGTTAGCATCAAAATCTCCAGCATATTATGAAATTGTTGTTCGGAAAAAGAGGTAAAATTAATTTCCCAACTCTCATTTTCAAATTCATAGGTGAAATGTCTTAATATATTTTACAATGATTTATCATTTTGATATTTGAACTGACACGTTCTTTTATCCCTCTGGAAAACAGACAAGACAGCCTCTGAACACTCTTCTACTAAGTTTTCTCCTAGGTAAACCATACAAAAAGGAGAAAGCATGATTTGAGTACCTGGTGCTGATGATCCTCTTACTTCAAAAGTTACTTGACAAGAGGTCATTTCTGCAGAACTTTTGTCTTGGGATAGTTGAAATCTCCTATAGTGGGAGGAAAAAGAAAGTAATTTGAGGAACAATCACAACATTTGTTGCTGTTCTAAGTAAGAGGAAACATAAGTCCCACCACTTATAGGGAAGCAAGCCACTTGTGATATTACTGTTCGAGTGAGCAGTAGAAGTAGAATGCTCTTTAAAAGCAGCTGCAGACCCAGAAAACAGCATCCAGCTGCAGAAGGCACTACTGCAACACTGGCACAAGAAAAAGACTACTAAAGCAAATACCATATGCAGCTATCAGTATCCTGCAGCATTTATCAGTCTACAGTTGAGATTTTTCAAAACTCTCTTTTCAACTAATTTTGCTCGCAAGGAGGCCACTGGAAGGTTTTAAGAGATTTAAGATTACGACCCTTGGCAAACAGTAACTTCTGTCTCATCTGTGCTATTCTTCAGCATCCTCTTCAAAGCACAAGAAAGTTTTCATAGAGAAGCACAACCACCTTGAAGGAACAGGGAGAACAACCCGCAACAAATGACAGCTCTCTGCTCTCACTTGTCCATCCCTGTAGACTCTGCTCCCCTACTTCCAGGCTTTTACATGAAACACCAGCAGCAACTGGAAGCACGAAGCAGTCTTCAAAACAGCACAGCAGGAAGAGGCTATCTACAGCCAGGACAGCAGCTGGAAGACTGACCCTGTCTCAATTTTCTCCTCCTATACACAACGCCTTGACAGAAAAAATCCTGGCAGAATCCCACTCTCACCATTACAACAGAAACACTACTGATGTATCACATCTTTCTGTATTACTTACAAAAGCAGTAGTCATAGAAAACTCCACATACGGATGTTGCTAGACTGTCATCACCCCAGTACATCCATCTGGACATGCGCTACAAAACAATTTTACTAATCATGTGCAGAATAAATTTTCCAATGGTTTCCATTAATGCAGTTCTCTACATCACTGGGGGGGGGCTTTTTGTACTGTGAGTGTTTTGTTTGTTTGGTTTTTTAACTGAGCCAGTGGAATGTTACTATTGCTATTTTTGAACAGGACAAAAAGCACTTTATTTCAGTACAATGTTGGTCGGCAATCCTTTCATAGCAGCTTTAATAATAACATCAAGAAGAACTAACAACACTGAAGAAAAATCTGCTTCTCATTAACTCTACTACTACAAGGGGAAGCCCTTGCCTTCAAAGGGCACAGGACAGTGAAACATTGCCTTGAAAGCAGAAGATAGTCAGATACCAAATAGGAGGGGGAGAAAAGCTCATTATCAAACCTCATTCCCTGTGGGCATTTAGAATGTTGTTGCAGGTATTTAACCTTCAGAACTGTTTCTTCTGGATCTTCTCCTCAAGTTTAACTGTCCTCCTCTATCCCTATTATAACTACAGCTGCCTGTACTTTACCTTCCTTTTTCTCCTCCCTTATTTTCCCTCTCCATGTCAAGGAAGATGACTTCTCAGTGGTAAAATGAGAGCAAGAAAATAGTAATGTAAATGTTTCTGCTCACATATTCCAATTCTGCATTTGTCTTTCGCAAGTCACATTTCTGCAAATGATAAAATCCCAGACTACTGAAGCTAGAAATAAGCACGGTTGATAAACAGGAATTCCATGAAGGGCACTCCCTTTAGGAACTTTTTCAGGTGTGTGTCATTAGTCAGTGTGTCTGTTAAGTGACACATTCTAGCACTTATTTTTAGCAGTTATTTATAGACAGAGAAGCACAGCACATTTCAGTGCTGAAACTAAGACTGGACTCATGAAACTGGTCCAATATGACAAAAAAAATCTCAGCGTAATGCAGAGATTATAAATTACTAGTGTGCATTTATGATGACACCGAATAGTCAGGGGCTTGGCTGTGTTCACCAAATGCCTATGCTTGAACAGCTTTTAACTGACAGGGCAGAGGAGCCAAAAGGGAAATGAAGTAGGCAAAAATGCCTTGCAAAATCTACAAAGCAGGAAAGTGAAAGCTAGCATGTGCATCCAGTTCCCCAAAGCAAGAACATGCTTTTGGCTTGTAAAAAAAAAAAAGCTGTTTCCAAAGCCAATACAACAACTCAAATTTAAACTTCATAAAAACCAGCACTTCTGTCTTACTGCAAATTAACTAACTATCCAACTGCTCCTAGAGAATCAACTAAAATCCTCCTAAGTCTATCAAGCTTTTAGCCAATCTTGTAAAAATTCTATGTACCTACCTGCAAGACAGGTGTGGGCTTTTCTAAACCACCTAGTAAACTAATTTTACTTTTCTATATAGCAGTAGCCAGGTACAACGAGATTTTGATAAAGCGACTTTGTAAAATTGCCAAAATTCTACCCAAAATGCATTTTATCTCAAAAACCTACTCAACCTACCCAAGGGATGCATACGAGGAAAACAAAAATTCCACTTCACCAAGCAAGGGCATGCTTTTTCTTAGCAGAACTGCAGGTACAGGTAGTGCACTTATATTTAGGGTCGAAGTACCACCCCTCATTCTGAAGAAACATCTTTTCTAGCAGAGCACTGAATGCAAACACACAGCAAGTATATTATAATGCACTTATAAAAGCAGTCAGTACTTTCAAGACATGATACAAAATCATTTCACTTGGTGGGGGGGAGGAAAGAAAAAAACCAACCTAAGTTTAGCTGTCTAGTTACTGATGGTTCTTGAAAAGAGATAATAATTTAATTCCCAAAGGAGAATGGCAAGAAACCTTAGCCAATCAAATCCTCTGACCTCTAAGTGTCAGGCATCTTTGAAACTTGATGTTCCTCTCTTCAGATTTTCAGCACTGCTCAACCAAAGAAGCTGGCAAAGAATTAACAAAATCCTCTTTTGCTCCCCACTCCTGTAAAGAAGGATTTTTAGGAGAATGCAACTAATCCTCAGCTCAGAGGGGTCATGCCATAACTGCTTAGCGGAACTGAAGTAAATTAGAACAGTTACATTAAAAATCATAAACACTTCCTGATCAACAAATATTAATAAAATCAATTGAGCAGACCTACACACTAGAAATCCTTGTGCAACAACCCTTTTTAAACAACCTCTGAGTCCAAAAGTAATAAAGCTGAATTCACATCTGCTGCAGGTACAGGCATCCAGATGCTAACCTGGGTGCAAACAATTGCTCCTCTTCCTATGTCCCACTTCCTCCCTCTCTTTGATCAGCTTTTATAGACTACAACCACATGCAAGCAAGCAGTGAACACCTGAATCTCAGTTTTCCTCGTGGGAAAGACATAACACCCAGGTAGAGACTCATCAGCACTTCACTGAAAAAAAAAAAACCAAACAAAAAAAACCCCAAACAAACAAAAAAAACCCCAAACAAACAAACAAAAACTGCCCCAACAAACCCACAAAAAACAAAACCAAAAAAAAACCACACCCCAACACAAAACATTAATAGGAAGAAAAGAATAGGAAGTCCAAACTCTCCCCTCCCTGATTCTAAAAGAGAACTTCTAGAAAATGCAGGTAAGGAAGAAAAGATGACATAACACCATCAACTATTAAAGTGTCACACAGTATCATAGATTTCTTCTAAAATGAGGTAGTAAAGGTCATTATGGATGGGGAAGACCAAAATATTTTTTGGTTGTAGTCAAAAATATACCAGGACATGGACTTAATTTTTTAATTCAAAAGCTTGAATTTCATTTGAACCTTCTGGCTTACAGGTCTGGTGATATTTTAAAACCCTTCACAAGCCTTCAGCTTTAGTGGATTATTCTGCCCCACCCTTAATTTCCCTAACCTTTCCAATATGATTTAAGAGGTGCTGGCTGCTTGCTGTACCATATCTTATATGTTTTTTCAGGCTTAGCTAAATACACACGAAGTAATCTGGGGCAATCCTGGAATATAATAGCCTAGCTGACAAACACTGAACAAATTCCAGAGTCATAAAAATTCATAGCAGCCATGAAGCCAGATTACCTGCTCTCTACTCAATATAAGTGATATTTTTAATAGCAACTTGAACAGGTTTTGAGGCTCTGATTCTAGTGGTCCAAGGGCAGGCTTGAAGTACAACCCGATTTTTTTTTTTTTAACAGTGGAGACTTACAAGCCTGAAGGCCTTGAACTTTGTTGCATGGACAGAGGGCTTTCAAAATTAGGCACGGAACACTTCAAGCAAGTACCCTGACAGATTTGAATGAAAAGCTGATTTTATCAACTCTAAGTTGACTGTAAGGGCTGCAGAACGGCTGGTTACACTCAGCATGCATATCCATTGAGGATAATCAGCATTTGGCAACATGCTGGTCAGAAAGCCAAAAACTATCAGACTCGCACAAATGTGTCACATTTCTCCCCTTCTCTCACCACAAAAAGCCACCAAACTCTATCCAATAAACTAATAGTAAAAATTACTGATGCAAAGCTATCAACCCCAAACTCTTTTCGGTAACATTGTAGCTAAAAATGACAGGATAATACAGCACAGATTTTTCCAATTAGATCAAAAATACAGCTTCCAAAGTATCTTTTTAATGGGAGATTTTTTTAGAGCTAATAAATTTTATAGGTACTCAATGGGATTTTTCAAAGGTAATTAGACAACTAAAATTAGACAACTAAGTACACAGGTGCCACGCAATTCCTGGAATGCATTTTAGTACTTTCAAACACCTGATTTTTAGTGTAAGAATACTTTTGCCTGTTCTATTCCTGGATTTGCTTAGTTAGCTGCAGAAAAATGAAGCCCATTGTACTGGGTCTGGCTGAGATGGAGTTAATTTTCCCTACACCAGCCCTCACAGTGTTGTGCTTTGTACTAGCAGCTAGAAAGGTGTCGATAACACAGCAGAGTTTCGGCTGCGCTCACGCAGCATCCGTGCTGTCTCTCCAACATTCCTCACTATCACCAGGAGGCTGCGGGTGGGCAACATCCTGGGAGGAGACACAGCCAGGATGGGTGACCCAAACTGACCAAAGGCACATTCCTTATCATATGACATCTACTCAGAGATCGATAGATTAAAAAAAAAAAAAAAAAAGCTAAAAGAAAGGNAAAAAAAAAAAAAAGAAAAAAAAAAAAAAAAAACCTAAAAGAAAGGAGAACATTTGTTATTTAAGACATTTGTCTTCTAGAGTAACCACTACACATACTGAAGCCCTACTTCCCTAATGGGGAAGTAGAGAATAAAATCTTCTATTTCCCCTTGCTTCTGCATACAGCATTTTTGCTTTATTAAACTGCCTCTACCTTGACCCCTGAGGCTTTTTCCATTTTATTTTCTTCCCCTGCCCAACCCCCTGAGGAGTGACAGAGCTGCTTGGGGGGCAACTGGCACCCAGCCAAGGTAAACCCACCAGCACCATCCACGCACAAACAGGCTCTTTCATAATGTTAGCACACATTTCATCACAGATCATGGGGCACAGTCCTGAAAGTGCACAATCCAAAAAGTAAACATGCTCAATTATTTCAAAATATCTCTCCATTTTTTGCATATAAAAAGGGCAAGGACTAGAAGGCTAGAGCATTTTGGCTTTTACTTTAGTCATTTTAAGCTGACATTCTCCACCTTAAAAGAAGAGGCTCATAAGGTGTATCAACACCAAGGAGAGTCCAACTTCAGGCTGAAACAGGGGAAAGGTGCCACAGTCCCAGCCAAGTCACTTGACAGCTGGGAGAGCACACTGGCAGCACTGGGGCTGACACAGAGCACCACTTGCAGCTTCTCTCATGAACCATGAATTTGAACACAGCCCAGCACTGCTGGAGAAGGTACTGTGCTCAGATTTTACATTCTTCAAAGCTGTGCTACACACAGCAATAGAAAATCCACCACGCATCAGATCTGCTGCTGTGCTGAACAAAGAGATGCGAGCCTAAGACACAGACTGTAGTATTCCAAAGATAACGAGTCATATCTGATTAATCTTGTAGTATGATGAACAGATTTTGTTGTTTGTGGTTGGTCCTAATGAGGTACTAGATATTACGGAATACATCTAAAGCAACAAATTAGGCATGCAAGAAAATTATGTAACAGTAGTTGACGACACCTGGGTTTTAGAACAGCATCAGAGGATATATTTGTCAGGGCATTCCCTCTAACAACTGCGAGAGAATTTTTAGAAACAGCATTACAGCATCAACTCCTTCACATTTAACCAAACAACAGGAGTGCTCTTCCTGCCCCCTCCTTTCCCCCCTGCTGCACCTTGACTGCAGGAGGAAGGACGACCAGAAAATCAGCACGTCTCTCCTTCTGCATTGCAGTGCTAATACCGGACAGCAAACAAACTTGCACAGAAGATCTAGACATGCTGTTCTGATTGAAAGGCTGAAATTTTACCAAGAGGCTTATGCTGACATTTAGAAAGCAGCAAAGTCCAAGTGATACCTCTGAAATTACATCACGTTAATAAAGAGCAATTGAGAAAAACACCTTTAAAATTCTATTGTCAGTATCAATTTAGCTCCCCATGTGCAGGGGCAAGTCAGCCCTGGCAATCAAACACAAGACCCCTCTCTGTTCACCTACAATGTAGCTGCTTTGTTTTAAGTAACAATAAGTTAATTGTTTTCTGCATTTGGCAAATACCTGTCCATGTGACAGACTCTTCCGCCTCAGCTATGTCACAGCAGTTTTGCAAAGTTCTTGAAACAGACAGGAAACAGCTGGGGCACGTTTGTAAGTGAAACAGAACAGCATCAGTCTGATTCCTCTTTTCTGAAGTGTCGTTTATTATTAACGTATGGCTGACAAGATCTTAGGCAGAGAGTAATTTAGCTCTCTGTGATCACACTAACATTCTTCACTCAGGAATGACTTGGACAAATAACATGTATAATGCTCCCCATAGCTCTCAACAACGCGTTTCCAAACGGAAGCCATTCTGTTGAGGAGCAACGTGCTTTACTGAAAGATTAATTACGTGGTAGCTTAGACTACCAGTGCCTATTCAAGACCAACAGCATTCTCCCATTTTTTTAACATCTTATATAGTTATTTTACAGGAAGCAGTGCTAGAATAGAAATATATATATGATAGAAAATGATTCTACTTATCAACTATTTCACTCTATTATTAACATTTAAAATATGCTCAAGGCTAACCTCCATCTAACACTGCATGCTTTGATAAAGTAAAACACTATTACCAACAAGACAAGCTATTAACTTAAAAGGGAAAAGAAAAAGAGAAAAATGGAAGAACGAAACTGTGCCTCCTGTGCCTGGTTAGGGTGCAGGTAACAGACTAACTTTTAAAGTTCAGATTAATCTAGAGCTGCTTCACCAGCGCCTATGCGATCAACAGCATTAACCCACGAGCCGGCAGCATCATCGCTATGTTCCTTTAGTGCAGAGCCGAGACAAAGGGCAGCGCAGCGCACATCCCCCAACACCCAGCAGAGCCCAGCGGCGCCGCAGCGCGCCCGGCCCGCCGCCCCTCGCTACCTGGCCGGACGCGGACCCAGGGCTCCGCGCCGCGCTGCACAGCTAGCACCGTCCGCCCGCACAGCAGCGGGAGCCCGGCCGGGAGGCGGCGCGCCACGTCCCCGGGCCCGCCCCGGCCCGGCCGCTTGCATAATGCCGCAGCCGCGGGACCGCCCTGGGCCAGGGCTTCAGGCGGCGACGTAAACAAACAGAGCCGCCGGCCCCGCGCTCCCTAGCCCGCAGCCCACCAAGCCACCTCACCGGGTGACAGCCGGGGCCCGGCCGGGCAGCGCCGGGAGCGCGATGCGCCCACAGCCCTCCCAGCACGGCATCCCCCACCCCGGGCCGGGCGGCACCGCGGCCGCCCCCAGGCGCACCGAGCCGCGCTCTTCCCGCCTCTCAGGGAACCCGAGGGCAATGTCCCGGTCCCCGGACGACGCACTCCTCCCCCCCGTCCTCTCAGATAACACAAGGGCCCCGCAATCCTGCGGGGAGCGCGCCACCGCTCCCTCAGCGCCGTCTCCGCACAGGGCTCGAACAGACCCTGTTCAGCCGCACAGACCGCCCTCCCCCGCCACCGCGCAGCGCCACCACGACACGCGGCCGGCGGCGCCAACTTACCTAGCGGAGCAGAGCAGCGCTCTAGGCCCTCGCTCGCTTTGTGCGGGCGTGCAGACAGCACAGCCCGGGCGCCCGGACTCCCTGCCCCTCCTGCCGGGGCCGCCGCCCGGGGCCGCCTGACGGGGGTCGGGAGGGGGCGGCGCGGCCCCAACCGGTTCCAGCTGCCCCCCGCCAACCACGTGACCTCNGGCTGTGAGGGGCACGGGGCGTTGGAGGACGGCTTGCGGCCGCCTCCGCTCGGTGGGGGAAGCTCTGCCCTACCCGCCTCTCCCGAAGGCCAAGCACCAGCGCTTCCCCGCGCCATCCCCCCGGTACCTTCCTCAAAGAGCGCGGCGCCGCTCCCCCAGCGCTCTCCCGACACCGCAGCGCGACCCGACACCCTCCAGCCTCTAAGACCTCGTCAGCAGCGCGCATCGTTCGTCCCTTGCCGCCGCCGCCACCACACACCCGTACCGCGCCCCTGCTGACCCCGCGCCCCCTCGGCCGGCGGCGTGCACTGACCTGGCCGAGCGCTGCACCCGGCTGCCCACCCCTTGGTGCGGGGCTGCGAGCACCGCTGGCCGGGCTCCTCTTTGCGCTGCCGGGGCCGCTGTCAGCGCGGGGCAGGGGGCGGCGTGCCGGCAGCCGGATGCAGCTGCCCCCGGGAGCACCGGGGAGGCGGCGCCCACGTGATCCGCCCGGCTGACGCGTCACCCTGCGGCCTCGGCCCCGCCCCTCCCGCCGCAGCCAATCAGGGAAGGGCGGGAGGGGCGCGCGCCGTTGCCTTGAAAGCCTTGGCGCTGAGGGAATGCTGTCCCACAGGGATGGGAGGTGCTAGGGAGGGTGGTTGTGGGGGCAGGACAGGGGCTTTGCTGAGGCGAGTCAGGCTTCTGCTACCATCCGTCGTACTCTGAGGTCACCCCACCTCAGTCCATGTCCTCCATACCCGGCCTGGGCGTGTAAGGGCTGCCCTAAGGACAGGGAGCTCTGCTTCCTTAGGGTTTGTGATGGTTTAAGCTGGCTGTGAGCCTGTGGCACCAAGGACACGATAGATTTTTTTTGTGGTATAAATGGGTAGACGCTATGCCTTTCTTTGAGGGCTTTGATCTCGCTTGTTTAGATGGTGGCCGTCTGTCACTGTGTGTGCTTTGCTGAGGCCCTGCCTGCACAGGTGTCCCAGCCCTGCCCCCAGGCTTCAGCCTCTGTCACCCACTGAAATGTGGGGTGGCAGGAGCCAGTCCGCCCTGCTCCCAGCACATCCGTCTTGGGGCTCCTAGGGACACCCCTGCTCCTTTGTAGGCTCTGTCTGTTTCTCTGTCCATGTTTGGCAGCCCGCATGCCCAGCCCCAGGAACCAAAGGGCTGTCGTTCATAGTACAGCTGAAAGTACATCTTCATGGCAATGGTGCCAAGGCAAACCAAAGTGGGAATGCCTATGCTAGAGTTTTGAAGCTGCAGGCAGAGTGTGATACTTACATTTGTTTCAGGATAGATGTTGTGTGAAAACCCTGGGGAGACTTGCTCTACTGAAAGGTGTTTTTGCATTTGGGACCACAACCTCGTGGCCTTCCTGAGACCTGATTTTATGACAATAAGGGTGGCCCACTGGAATTCACCCAACAACAGATATTATATTATATTAATTATATTAGCAGATAAAGAGAAACTGTTTTTCTCTGTGTTTTTGTTGTGCTCTGTTTTGTAGCTGAGCTATGAAGTCATGGTAATTTCACCAGTTCCTCACTCTATACAGAGAAACCATTTATCCTGTCTTGTGCTGGAAATTAGTGCTGTTACAGGAATGCTGCTCTATGTTGTCCCTCCATCTGCCCTTTAAATAGAGGACTATTTTCCATTCATTCATGCCCTGCAGATCTAGCTGTGTTTACAAGTAATTCGTGGCATTCCACTGGGTGTCGTAGGGGAAAACTAATGTTAATATCTGATGCTGTATGTCAGAAAATTGTGCAATGCTTCTAAACTGCTGAGGTCTCTATGTTAGTGTTGCAAGCTTCAAGGAGAGAAAGGTGGGGGAGGCATGCAGTAAAAAAGAAATTATAGCTGAAAGCAGCTCATTTTGAAGTGAAAAAATTAAGAGGAATTCCTCTGGGTAAGGAGGAGGGGAGAGTTGGTGGAAAGTGCTTGTTGGAAAACAAGCTTGTTAAACACAGATGTGAGCTACTCTAGTTACAAACTCTTGGTATTTAGGAAAACATTAGGAGCCACCCCTTCTCCAGCTGAATTCAGTACTGAGTGAAGAAAGAGAGTGAAGAAACTTTAAAGAAAGCAGTCGTTTAAAAAGCAATTGCTTACTTGTTTTCTCTTCCCTGTTTTTAAGATTTATTCGTTCAAGGAATTTGTTGTAAAGCCGGGATAGAATTGAACACTAGCAAACACGGTTTCGCGTGTTAAACTTTCCAAATATTGTAACATTATTATTTTGTTAAAAACTAGAAGTGTAACAGTCTCATTCAGCCCTAGTGTTAATTTCAAAAAAAAAAAGCCTTTATTTTGTCAAGCTAGTATTGCATTTCCTTCAATAATTCACTGTAGCTAAAAATTACAATTTAAGCCCTAAATGGATCCAAAAAATACTCATGTGTTCATATTAAAGATGTACATCAGTGTGGAGCAAGAAGGAAAAGGCTGGGATGGAAAATACTGTTTTATGTTGACTTACTGAACCTGAAGAAAAGCCTATGTTTAATTAAGCTTGCCAGCACAGTTTTTTTTTCCTCCTAAAGGAGTTGCTTCAATATGGTTGGGTCAGATGAGGTTGTACTTTGTCATGATGCAGCAGAGAAGTCTCAGCTACTCTTTAAGACGATATGAAAACTGTACAGTAATTAGAGCACATGGATCAGTTTATAGAACTCTGCTTAAATGTCTGTCCAAAAAGTTAAGGTTGATGATCTGCTTTCCTTGTTTACATAAGAAAAAAACTAAAACAAAACCAAAATTTAAAAAATCTGCATTTATATTATAAAACCTGCATTGTATTGAGGTGCTGTTTGCAAAAGTCCCAAAGAGATCCAGAAAGATAAGGTTACAAGATCTGTTTCCAGTGGGCAAGCACAAACCTGTCAGAAAACACGTTTTCTTATTCAATAACAATAAACGAGGTGCATGAGAATTGCTGGTACTTAACCAGAGGGTAAAAGGTTCTGCCTTTGTTCTGGCAGTGACACTGTAGTGATGAAGTCTCTGAGCAGGAGTGAAAGAGCCAAAAGAAGGTGCTGAAAGTTTCCTGGAGAATCTGCCCTGTAACTGTATCTTGCTCCCTGCCATGACAATATGGAACGAAGTTGCTTGGAGGTGTTGGGTGCTATAGGTGAAATATCAAAGCAGCATTGAGGCCGTGCTGGCTGAGATGTGAAGTCCAATGGGACTGCAGTGATTTTTGTAAATAATGAGACAAATACTTGCTCAAGTAAAGGAAATAAGTGATTGAGGCTGATGTATACAATACACTGGTGAACCTATACTAAAAAGGCTCTAGGAAATGTCTTCAAGGTTTTATGTCTGTTGCTGTAGCCAATGTAATCTTTTCTTTAGCTGCCAGAATTATGGATTCAACCTATAATCAAGCTTCATTGATACCACAAGTAACTATAAAGATTGTGAACATCAAATTACAGCTGTACTTCCTCTTTCACAGCATGCATTGAGTTCCAGTGATCTGGTTTTACTGACACCAGTGCTCGCAGCTGATGAAAGCTGCATATGCAGATGAATTTCGCTCCTTATTTTACTGCACTTGATTTTTCTGCAGTTGTTCTGGGTCTGGTGGGTAATTGTGAATAAAAATAGCTGGTAAAACTGTGCAAATGAAGGCATGCAGTGTCAAATTAATGTTCTTTAATCTTTTGTGGAATGACTTATAGTTGAAAATACACTTCTGATCTTTTCTCTGGCACTGAGAATATTGCTGTGTCACTACCTGATGTGAGATCTGGACAGTTTATGGGCACTAAAGAAAAGTGATGCTAAGGGACGTGAAAAATAGTAAGAAAGAACCATGCTGTCAGCATGGCAAAAGCCTCTCGGTCTCATGGAGAATGATGAGAAAGGATTATTAGAAAAATTGCCCATTGTGCAATGGCATTTTTTCTGTAATGCTTACTGTAATACAGAATAATGTATTTTTCTCTGTGGATGAGTCAGCAGTTTGTCATCAAAAGCTGGGTGACCAGCAGGTCGAGGGAGGTGATTCTGCCCCTCTGCTCTGGTGAGACCCCACCTGCAGTGCTGTGTCCAGCTCTGGGGTCCCCAACAGGAGAAGGAAGAAGTCCCTTTTGGAACAAGTCCAGAAAAGGCTACAAAGATGCTCAGAGGTCTGGAGCACCTCTGCTATGGAGACAGGATGAGAGAGCTGGAGTTACTCAGCCTGGAGAAAAGAAGGTTCCAAGGGGGCTTTAGAGGCCCTTTCAGTACCTAAAGAGGCTACAAGGGCGTGTAGTGGTAGAGGGAATGGTTTTAAACTGAAAGAGGGGAGATTTAGACAAGATGTTAGGAGGGAATTCTTTACCTGGAGGTTAGCAAGACACTGAATGCTGGGGAAAGCTGTGGATGCCCTGTCCCTGGAAGGGCTCACAGCCAAAACCATTCTATGACTGGGACATTGATTTATGGATTGTTTGGAGTTTTTTCCCCAATTTTGATTCTTCTTTTCTGCCCTCCCTCTCATCCTCCCAGTCCCAATCTTTATGTGGAAGGGAAAGTTAAGACATTCTTCAGTGAGAATTAATGTTTTTGTCATGTTCTCTACAGCTTTGCAAGGTGGGTGATGAGAGCATCACTAAATATAAAGTAACAAGTATAAAGTATCATAAATATGAAATGAAACCCTCTTATGGCTACTATTAACAATAATCAAATTTATAATAGCAAAAAAGAAGAGTTTCACTTCCTTCTGTTGAAAATTCAGTCACTTTCAAACACTGTTAATTATTATGTATAATTTGGCATCAGTGATAGACAATGTTACAACAGAAAATTAAAAAAAAAAAACCACAAAACCCCAAGTGCCAATAGAATATTGCAGGCATTAGATTTTGATTTGAAATGAGACATACTATGATTTAGTCTTGAGGGTGTCAGGATGACTTGCTTCTTCATCTGAGCTGGTTTATGGTTTCTGAAATGAAATGTGTAATTTGGGGGGTTTTGGTTTTGTGAATTTTTTTCTTTGATTTTGGGGTTTTTTTGTTTAGTTGTTTTTGGTGGTGGTGGGTCTGTTTGTGAAACATTTGAAGGACTCAAGTACCACACAATCAAAGCACCACCTTTAAACTGGCCAAAGTCAATTACAAATGGGAAACTTTCTAGATTTTAACATAACTAGAATAAGTTCTATACTCTGGGGTTTTGTATATAAGTATAAAACTGAGGTTATATACATAACTTGGTTTTATTTTAGTAAATATGAATGTATATGTGGTATTCTGTGAAATGCTGGCTCTGTCTACATGCCAATTACAAGCCGTTCTCTTGTGTTCTTGCAGAAAATCTTCTTGTCTTACTATCTTCACCTTGTTATCTCTGGAATTGTACTCCTATGCTACTTTTCCCAGAAGCACCCATTTCTCCGTGTAAGAGACAAGGAAAATGGTCAGAAAATTAAGAAGAGCACGTGTAGAATATGACTCAGATAATGTTTTTTTTTGTTTCTTTTTTTTTTATCTCAAGAACAGGGCGGAACACCTTAAGATAAGGAGAGACAGAGCTTGTTATGGAAGCAGGAAGGTTTGACTCTGCTGTCATTTAAAATCCCCATTTCAAAGGTCACGTTTGTATCAGCCTCAATGTGAGGCTGAATTTTATGCTCTGCCAGATAACAGTAGTAGGGATGCAAGTGCTTCTTTTGAATTCTGCAGGTGAAGAGTAGCTACAATGTGGGGTTGTGGTCTGGTGGTGCCCGGTGTTTCGCAGGGGAGAAGGAAAATGGTGTTCCCAGTGACCTGTGTGAACACCAAAGGGCCTGACAGGGGCAGAGAATTGCTACTTATTGTCCATTGGATCTCCGTACTTCCCCACTCAACATTTCTTGAAGTGTGCCTCTACTGAACATAGCAATATGGGGAAAGTAAGTGGGACAAATCTAATCAGAGGAAAATGTTAGCTTTTCCTGTCCTCTATCACTTTCATTTCTCCTTCATCTGCCACACATACTCCCAATGACAGAGAAATGTGCTTTAGGTTTCAGTTACTGACATGGAAGTCTTTAGAAGTACAGACTCTGTCACTGATACTTCTGGTTTTTTATGGTTATTAAATAGGTATCAATTCCCATGTGCCCACCCTGGGTTTACTGCACTGTTCCTGGAAATGCAGCCATACCCCAGAGATAGTTTATTTCTTGAGAGCAAAGGTCAGCCTGAGGAGAATTTGAGGGTATCCCTGCCTTAAGCCAGCCTAACATCTGGCTGCAGCATTTTGGCTCTGCTATACCTGCTCCTGCACTCCTACCTGCCCTTTGTATTCTCTCTGGCCCTTGTCTAACGTTTTACTGAGCTAGGACAGTTCTCTGTCAGAAAGTGTGGGGGTTTTGCTTTGGGTTTTGTTTTGTTGCTAGTTGGTTGGTTTGTTTTTAATGAGGTTAGTTCTGTGTTGGGTCAGTGGGCTGAAACAATTCAAATTTGGGTTGGATGAATGTTGGAGCTGTCTTGGTTCCAGTGGGGACATCAGCAAGCAGAAGTGGAGTTGTCCTTAGCTTTTAGGGAGCTGCTTATTATGACAAAGAGCAGCTCAGGCAGATTTATCACTTGATGTTTAAAACAGAGGGTGAGCCACCTCAAAGTGGACTTCTGAGGGAAAATGTGAGAACATGTCACTTTACACTTACTCTGTATTCTTGGCTCTCTCTGTCATGCTCAGCCAGTAACTCTTGTAAACAAAACATTCCTATTCTGCCCACAGTGTTGGAAATATAAAAAAAATAATTATTTAAAATTTTTTTATAAGATTAATAAGATACAAACCAAGAAAGCTTTTGGAGTAATTCTGACTCAAATTCTCCTTGCTGGGAAGAAGAAAGAACTGTCATTTTCAAACTTCTCATGATAGAGACAGATGTATAAAACTTTAAAGATGACAACATCCTTTGCTGAGTCTGACAGTTCTCCGTGTGAACTGTTCACAAGTTTGCCATTTACATTTTAGTCAAACCTTTAAAAGTTAAGAGCAACCACTATGAAAGTGCAAGATCAGCGATAAAAGACACATTGTACAGCTGAACAATGCCTGGCATTTGTGTGACAGCAAAAACTGGTTTATCAGGTTCACCCCAGACAAGTGTAGATAAACTCTTGAAACACTATGAAATATATTGGAGTATTGGATGGATATTCTCAAAAAAAAAGAAAAGAAAAACCACAAAAACAAACCACACAAGAGTACCAGGGCTAAAGGCAGCAAAATAAGAGCTGCAAAGTCTAGACTGTAACTGGTGTGAGGTAGTGAGAACTCAAAGCCAGCCTCTTGGTTGATGTGAACACTCTTTTATGTGGAAAAAAAGCCCCACAGAAAGCAGTGAAAATCCTGCCCAGCTGCTCTCAGCCATGGGAGCAAAAGACATCCAAGTGTGCTGGAGTACTGGCCTGGTCCCAAGCCTGTGTGCATGGGCAGCACAGATAAAGCCCAGAGAGGCCCCAGACAGATAAATGACTGATTAACTAAAATGTGTGAGCCTCTGTCCTGGTGCTGCTGGCAGCTCTGCCAGTGAGATTGCAGCTGCGGAGCTCAGCTGCTGCTCGCGATCCAGGGAAACTGCTTTTCACTGGAAAAACTGCAGAAGGGCAAAACCTCCCTGCTCCATTGCATCTCCTCCTCCAGGGACCTGACCCTGCTGAGAGTGAGGTGAAATAATGGTTAAAAGAATCCACGGGGAAGGCTCCCAGTGAAGAAGAGCAGTGCTGCAGTCCCAGGCTGACTCTGGTCATCCTGAACCCATACCAGCACCCCACAGAATGCAGCAGGTTCCCTGGGGCTGCTACCAGCAGGAAAGGGGGCACAGTTTGAGGTAGCAGAAAGTGTCTCTTTGTTGCACTTTGCATTTCTCTGGGCTGCAAAAAAACCCTCTTTTTAAAATTTTTTTATTTCAGGGAGGTGATCTCAGGCACCCACCCATTTTATTAGCAATTGCCTTGAGCTCCAACTGTGTTACAGAGAGGCTGCTCCAGAAACAGCACCCTCCTACTCCCAAGGTGAAAAAGTATTTGCCTTTAAATTCTGATAGTATTGAATTAAGGCCAGTTAAGCACTATGTTACAAAACTTCCATATTTCTGAAGTACAAATGAATGGGTAGCATTGAAGAGTAAAGTGAAAGCACAGAAATGATCTCAGTATTAATGGAATGCCTGTAGTGTTTTCCTATTCTCCTCTAGAACAAGATGCAGCTATAATTATTTCTGCTCTTTTTTCCCTTCAAAGTATTGATCCACAAATAGTTAAAGTCCTCAAGAACTGAACCTGTTTTTAACGTTATTAAACCAGAATTCCAGTATTCTGCAGGCTCAGAACATAAGTTGAGTTAAAGGATAATATGAAACTCAAAAGACTTTTTTTGGAGACTAAACATTCACCCTTGTGCACTGGAACTACCATCACAGAATGGTTTGGGTTGGAAGGAAGCTTTAAAGAACACAGAATCATAGCATGGTTTGTATTGGAAAGGGCCTTTGAAGACCATCTCATCCTGCCATGAGCGGGGCACCTTCCACTACATCAGGGATCTCAGAGCCCCATCCAATTTGGCCTTGAACATTTCTATGGGGCATCCACAACTTCCCTGGGCAGCTTGCTCCAGTGACTCACTTATTCTCGATGTTCAATCTAAACTTACCCTCCTTCAGTTTAAAACCATTACCCTGTGCCCGTTATTACAGGCCCTGGTAAAAGGTCTCTTTCCGTGTTGCTTATAAGCCTCCTTTAAGTATTGAAAGGCCACAATAAGATCTTTCAGATTAATGAATACTGAGAATCAAACAGCAGAAACCTCTTTTTCAGCAGATCTCAGGACTGTGTGCATGCAGTCAAAATCTGTGGAGATTCTTAGATGCTGACCGAAATGAGGAATCTTCTAGGGAATTGAGTGTACAAGGTACCAGCAAAATCCCAGGGATGGAATTACTGGGAGGGTTTTGAATGGAGCAGGGTGATTCTGAGACAGAGGACTGCCTCGCCTCAACAAACTGTTAGGTGAGCTTTCTAATTCCTTTATTCCATGGATCTTTTGCAAAGGATCCTGAACCACATCAAAGATCAGGCTGAATCAAATAAAATTAATTGAAAAGACAGTAAATGAACCAGGGTTTGACATAATCTGAAGCACAGTTTGTGACTTGTGCATAAGGATTATCACACCCCGTGTTAAATAGAAATAAAGTTTATTTGTTTTCAAACCCTCTAGAGGACCAAAGGGAATAATTCAATTAAAGCAGGAAAGGAAAAGAAGGAGTCACCGAAAAAAAAAAAAAGAAAAAAAAGAGAGAGAGAGAGAAAATTCCTTCCAAAAAAATACACGTTGGGAAAGAGTACAACTGAAATCCAAAACGGAGGGAACTGACCTTAAAATGTTGTGACTACTCGGTCACTTATTTCCTGTTTATTTCTCTTTGCTTTGTTTTGCAACATGCTCCAGACTTTTAGTATTTTCTAATATAAATAAAGAGGTATGGGTTTTTTGGTCAAATAACTTCCCACGCAGCAGATGTTTCTACAAAAATAGGTATTCAGAAAATCCTTTTTGTTTCAACAAGGAAAGTATTTTTCAAACTACTATAAAAACAAAACAAAGATATCTTGTTTTTCCAACTGATGCACTTGCACAAAATGCCTGCACCACCTAGAGATGGTTTTATAGTTATTAACTGAGTTGCAGCACCTTTTAAAAAATTGGTTTAAAATTAAATATTACAGAGGAGTTGAAAAGTTTTTGTCAGCATCTCCTTCCCATTTGCATGTTTTAAAGACTGATTTTGTGCCGCAGGTTTTCCCTCAGAAATGGCACATGAGCTCTGCCTCTCTTGTCCTGCCTGTGCACCCTCTGTCCTACGTGACCAAGATCCTGCTCTGCACCCCTGGGAGGGTAAGTGGGCAAGATGGTGCACGGCTTTTCCAGATCTCAATAAGAAGATCCCAAGAACAAGTGGCATAATAAAATAGATATTTTAATACATAAAAATAGGAATGAAAATAGGAATAAAGACAGCCAGCTGATCCTGCATCCCTTCAGCTGCTGGGATGCAAATTACATGGGACAGACTCATGATGAATTTTCCCATGGCCTTGCCCCTTTGTCAATATAGTCCAAAACCACTGCATGGATTCAGAATGTACTGGAATGCAGGAAAATATAAACACACTGCCTAGATAAGTAAACCTTGATTCTTCTCAGGGTACTGGGCAAAAGAAATAAGGCATGTTAAAAAATAAAGCAAAATTATCACTAGCTGAGAGGATAGTGGGGAGAGTGACTTAAACAGAAAACACTGAGCTCCTGTTGAAACTTTATGCCCTGGGTGACCTTGTCACCTTTAGTTGCCCAGTCACAGATAGGTGACAGCCTCAGCTTATGGACGGTAGCTATATCTAAAAATGGCACTCTGGCTTTGCAGTGAGAACAGTTTTGCTGATAAGCTCAGGACCCAGTGAAGCTTCGTGACTCATGGCCATCCTGACTTCATTATCTGCCTGTTTGTAAACATTAATTAATAGCTGTAATATCGTACTTCGTTTACTCTGCGTCTTATCTCGGGGTTTCATCCTCCTGCCCTTAATTGTATTGCAATCCCTGTGTTCAGTGGGACTGTTTGCATAATGGAGGATTATTCATGGGAATAAATTATTATCTGGAAAGCAAGTGCACAAGTCCCCTACACTCCACTCAGCTGTCCCCAACTCAAGAAGTGATTTTATTTGCTAAAGGCCTGATCCAGCATCCGTATCCGTCAATTGTTTAGTGACTTCTCCACTGAATGCCTCTTTAAAGGAGGGCAAGGGTTGGGAATATCGTAGAGAGTGGCATGAGAGAAAGGAAAGGAACCAGTCCTCATCCCAGACCAGCAAAACCTACAGGGCCAATATAAGAGTGTATCCCTTCAAATTCAGAAGATTTGAGATCTTAACTCTATTTTCAGATATTTGGCTGCTTTATAGCTCAATGTGCAGAGCTACTTACAAACAGTAAACTACTATGCACTACTTTATGAACAGAAAACTACTATGAAGCACTTTATGAGCAGTAAAATACCTCTTTTACTGCAATTGCCAGAATGCAAAAGGCGAGAGGAAGTAATTGTCATTGTTTATACCAGACATTGCCTTTCAACTATCGTGTTAAGAGAACAAATTCTACGATAATCAGGGTTTTATAACTGTATCTTTTCCTTCTGAAGTGTGTAATCATTGTGTCTTCTTTATCTCATGGTGTGATTGCATCTTGCCCAAACTGCAGATAAACTTCAGATAGATGCAGATAGAATCTGGAAGACACAATCTTAAAATTCGAAAACGGGTGAAGAGTTCATGAGAGCTGTTTAGAAGGAGCCTCATTTGTCTTTAATCATACTCAGATTTCAAAGAATAGACATGACTCTATTATTTTCCCAGACAAAATACTGCACCATATTTGGCACTTCTAACAACAGCAGTATCTTGCATAGAGATAAGCAAAGGAACCATGGGGTATGAAGGCTGGCTTGAGAAAAGCTGCCACCAATTTTCCCTATAGAGGAGGAAGAAAGAATGTTGTCATTAGGAGTTCAGTTATCAGTGGGAAAGGTTTTGCAAAGACAAAAATATAGGATTTGCTTGCAAGTTCGTGGCACTCACTCTCAGAGGTGCTGCACAAAGGCATGTCCCTCTGGATACTGCTGGTGTAATGTGAAGAACTGAAAAAATGGTGCTTGGTTTTAGGACTAAGTGTATTGTCAGCACAAAATGCAGAGCTTCAAACACCAGGAGCTTTCTGGTGCAACACAAGCAAGTTCCTTCAGTTGCAGGGAAACTATTCTGGTGGCCAGCTAGGGCAGAACCTCTGTCCTTTTAATCCCTAGTTCAACTTATCTGCTTGCCGTGGTCTCTCTAATTTAACTACCTTGGCAATTATCTTGTTTGATCTCTTCAGCTCTTCCTCATACATCCAAAGCATGAAATTGCATTTTCATAGTATAAACTCACCAGTCAGAATATAAGTGACATTTTATTGGCATTGGATTCTCTTTTAAAGAACCAGTGAGCATCAGCACTTTTTTGCCAGTTGAGTGGCACAGACCTATCCCAAAACAGGAATCAGATTCTTGCCTGAATATTGCTGCACAGACGTTTATAAATCCACACTGGCAAGGTGTGATGGGTGTTACCTCGATGTGATAATACCCATGAGCAATAGGTACCTGGGGCACACCTGTGCAGGAACCTGCAGTGGGTGGCCAGCAAGCCGCATGAGAAACCCTGCCTAGCTTTCTGGAGGCTGCTCCATGAATGCAAAGCCCAGCTCATTGCCAGCACGAAGTTAGACTTTTCCAAGGTCCTTGTAAGGTGCTCAGGGAGCTGGTTTCCAACAAGAAGGCAGGAAGAAACAGCCTCTATTTTAAGGAGATTATCTTCAACAAAGATTTGTCGAGCGGAAATACAGCAAAGGCTGAAGCCAAGGCACATGTTCCTGTGACCCAGTTGCCTTCCAGAAACCCAGGCAGGACAGAGAGGACTCTGGCTTCTAGCTACAAGAGAGCTGCTGAGCATTAACACATAGTAACCTAATTAATTTATTCCCCCAGTGGATAATTACTAGCCTTTTCTTTTTCTTGCTGCAAAGTAGCAGCCAAATAATGCTGCTGGCTTTAATTAACTAGCCAATGGGAGGCTGGATGGGCTGAGGAGAGATTTCATACAAAAGTTAATTAATGCTCTGACCTAGTTTAAAGTGTTGCTTAAGTGGAAATTGGGGGGAAGCTGACATCAATCAGTTATGGATCTTTTCACATCCCTATTACCGGTCAAGTAATGAGTCTTCCCACGTGATCCACAGCATCTCAACTGGCAACCTAGAAGAATTTAGTGAACACAACAGAAATAAGTAATTCCCAAGGCAAACATAATTTCTTCTTTATGAACACACATTAGCTAGAAAAGGAAAAGGTTCTTCTTTCTCAAACCAAGCCCCTGCTTTATTGCTGAGCACAGCTCAGGTCATGTGATGGGTAATATGAGCTCTCCTGTTTTAACCAAACTATAACTATCTCTGTGTTTCTTCCTTTTGTCTTCCCATATTTGTTTTAATCATACATGTCTCAGATTAATAACTCTCACTTTGATTTATTTTCCCATTACTGAAAATAAGATGCTTCAGGATTTTATTTAATCTTTTTGTTTCTTTGGAAGGCTAAAGATGATTTCACTTACTGATCATCTGTAAATTCTTCCTATAAAAGCAGATTTTTCCTCATTTCTGAAAACCAGGGTTCTCTGCAATTCTTGCCATGGGCCCTCAGCAGTTTATAACCACCAAATCACTTTTGCAAACTGATGCCAAGAAATGCATGACATTGATTATTGCTTTATTATTCTTCATGTGTTATGCTTTGCTTTGCATTGTCCTGTCTTGAAAAGTTATTGTCTGAACAGGAAGCATAACCACATTTGAGAAGAAATGAGGTTTTAGTTCCCTCCAGTTTCACAAGCAGGAATATGAGGCACAAGGGCATGAAATTAATTTACCAAGATCACAGTAGTGCAGTCAAACCACCCCATCCTTTGTCCATTCCTCAGGACTGTAACATCTTCCTCTCAGCTGGCAAAGTGCAGTTAGGATTATTGCAGTTAGAAGGTCACAGAAAGATCCCATTTTAAAATTAGCGTATCAGGTGAACTCTAGTCTTGTAAGAATCTCTTCCTTTCCATAAACAACTTCTTCAGGGTGGTTGGGAGTCACGTCCTGCACCCAAATGTTGTGAAACACTGACTCACAAAGCAAGCAGCTCTGTTTAAGTCACTGCAAATCAATGAATCACTAAAGCAAACTCTTATCTGGCAGCTGAGCATACCCTGTTTAGGTATCTAGAGATAAGTGGAGCCTCACAGCCTTTTCTAGGTCACTTCACTAAAATGCCATAAAATTCATCCTCTGCAAATCACAACGTAATGTTTTGTTGGAAGCCTAAGACAACTACTTTCTGGGAGGCAGGAATTACACACCCTTGGGACCTGACTTCTCCATAAAATGCAGCACAATCCTGTTTGGAGAATATGTTTAAACCTTTCTGACTCCTATTACAACCTCTTTTTGTCAGGGACACACCAAATACCTATTTTCCCCCTTTTCTGCTGGAACATGTAAATAAGGCATTCAAGGAACATCAGGGCTGGAAAGGATTAATGAACTGTGGCCCTGTCTCCAGCACCTGATTTGGGCTGGGGAGGCAGTTTGTACATACAAGAGAAGGGAGAGCCAGGTACAGCTGTCATTAGGAACTGATCAGTGTTCGTGTGTAGCTTTGTGCGTGGGGGAGGCTTTAGCTTCTTGCTGCTGTGATTTCGTGCCAAATAAGGGACCAATGGCTTTCAAAGAAGAGCCTAAAGGACTTAGGTGCTGGCTTGTAGGGAAGCTAGGCTGCTCACATTCAATGATCTATTTTGTTCTTATTTTAAATATTGCTGAGGTTCTCTTTCCCCCTCTGTACTGAATATAGAATGTATTGGAATTGAGCTCTGTCACTAAAACTGGGGAGCACTGAGTGATGGTGATTATGCCCATGTGAGCACTTCCTGAACATTGGACTGTGATGCTTGTTTGGACTTAGCTCCACAGCAGTCTCTTTTGGCACGTTCTTGCTCAAGATTTCTATGAATATGGCTGAGCTAACCTTGTCCTGGAAATAAACACCCTTCATTGATGCTTCTTGTCTTTTCTACAGGTTTCGTATTTTTTGTTTACATGGTGGTGCCTGATGAACCTCTGAGCTCAAGGCAATACAATCTCCTATCCCTCCCCTCCACGAGGGATGCAGGGGGACTGAAGGAGCAGCTGCTTAGAGATTCCTCGCAGAGAATCTTGCCCTTAGCACTCTGACTCAAGGCACATGACTGTGTAACACATCCACTGGCGTGGATGTTACGTGGCTTGTTTGCAAATACTGGCAACTTCAGCTGAGATGTGCAAAGTGCTCACAACCATCCAGCAGAATCCTACTGGTGACCTCCTTTGTGACATGTCACATCTTGAGTGCCAGCGACAAAGTACTGGCGTGACCAGGAGGTAAACATAATAGCAGCCTCCAGTCTCTTGAAGGGCAGCTGAAAAGATGAGAGCCAAGCTCTCCTTGGTGGTGGAGATGGTGTAATCAGAGGCAAAGATCACAAATTGTGGCTTGGGACGCTGGGAAAATCTTGATCATGGGGAAAATGTGCAGCCCTGAGGCAGATCACCAGAGGGGTTGGGGGAACCTCCATCCTTGGAGGAAGTTCAAGTTTCTGCTGGACTAAGCCACAGCAGACCTGATTTAGCATTGGCAATCATCCAGGAGGATGGGATAGAGAGTGACTTCCAAAGGTCCCTTCCAGACAAATACTCATGGGGTGACAATCTCCCTGCTGGCATTTGCTGTGGGAAGACTTAGGGCAGAGCCTGTGGATTTGTAACTGCAGGTCTGACCATGCAGTGGGAGGAAGGAAAACCCAAATGGCCGCAGAAGACCAATGTGCAGCCCTGCAGCTCCCACGCTGTTCCACCAACAAGTGACGCCTCCGGCCTTTCTCCAGACACAGGGAAGCTGCAAGGACAGTTCTGTGGTGTGAAAACACTCCTTGCAGCAGGGGATCCACTAAAGATACGAGCAGACAGACATTTGCCCACTTCTAATGTTGCTGGGGGGCACGGGGAGGAAAGAGCTAAAGAGCATTTTGGCCAGTGAGCCTGACTTTCTGTGCTAGTTAAAAATCAGTGTGAAAGCCCAAGTGTTGATTAAAACCCATATGTTCCCTGCCTATATCTTACCTAAGTCTGTCCAGAACATATGCAGATGTACTTGCTTAAAGTTTGTGCAGAGATGTGACATTAGCTTCTATAGCTGCTCAAGGCTAATGGCTGCAGTAACTGGGAAGCTGTATTACCTCCAGAAATGGAATGCCACCCCTAGAGGCATGTAGCACGGTATTTAGAGACTATTCTGGACATAATTTTGTCCAAAAAATGTATTTAAATGCATTTTTTAAAAATAGCAAATATATCAGATTGCTAGTCTCTGGCATTCGGTGTGATGAATCAGTCAGTGGTCATTTATTTCTCGGTAGAGAAGTAAAAATGACTGTCTTGAGAAGTACTGAAAGAAAACAGCATGTACAACCTAAAAGCTAAATGAGCAAGAGGCCATGTAAACAATATCTTATTTAATTATTTTTTGGGGGTGGTGGGGAGCAGGAGAGGTGGAGTAATTTAATTTAAAGCATGCTAGGCCTTTGAGGAAGAAATTGGAGCACTACAGAAGCTGCATGTGTTACAAGGAGGCAGTTATATTCTAGTCCTTGGTTTGGTCAGATTGAACCTTATCTGTAATTTTAAAGGCTTACATGACACAAAAAAAAATGTGTTTTCAAGGGGGAAATTCAGATTAATCCTGTATCTTGCGAACTAGATGGGTAATTGTTATTAGTGCTAATGTAAAAGTCCACTGCACTTGACATGATTCAGGGGCACCTAAATGTACCATTAGCGCTAAAAATTCTCAAATTAATGAATCAGTATCCATGCTTATCCTGAATGAGGTAGTGCTTTTCCTGCTCAGAGATAGTGCTAGACAACAGGAACAAGGAGCAATCTCTGCACGGTGAATTTCTGACCCTCTGATTGTACCCCAGGTGAGGAGGGCAAGTTTGGGCTGCTAGGGGTATCAATTGACAGCCATCAAGGCTGACAAATCAAGGAGGTTGCTGGCAGCAGCTTTTGGGCTGTGGAAGTCCATCACACTTGTTCTGCTCACTTGTTGGCACAGGGCAGCTGCCTCTGTGGCCTCTGGAGCAGACATCAGTGCCAGCCAGCAGGAGCAGCTTGCCCTTTTTTGGCCCTGTCTGTGCTGTTTCATCCTGAGCCATTTTAGGGCAGAAGGGGCAGATTTGGCTGTGATCTATTCCCTGCCCTACCTGTGACAGATCAGTTTTGGACAACAGCTCTAGTCTGGCATTTTTAGCTCAGTGTCTCATAGACTCTGGATGCTCTACTCAGGACAGGATTTCTAAAGGGAATATTTTCCCACTATCTCTCAGAGAGTTCCCATCAGGGATATTCCAAGGATATTTTGCATTTTTGTGCTGCTTCATGTGTGGTTTGGTTGATTTTCAGTTCTCAGCATTTCCTCGAGTTTGTGATTACAGTCTCATTTAACATCCTTTGCTATGGAAACTGGTAGTAGTGCCAGGGAACTGCTAAGCAAATACCAATGCAGAGTTTAAGAGGGGGAGGGAAGCATCAATAGACATAATGTTTATGGGGGAAGGTGGAATTCTTTTCATGTAAACCCAAAGGAGGAGGAAATGCAGGAACGGAGGATGCATCTATTGCCAGAACAATGTCCTCACAAGGATCACGCAGCTATTTTAATTTCTGTAAAATGGAACATGCTGTACTCGAAAATGATAAGATTTTTTTCCAATCTATGGGAACTTGCTATTATTTAGTAACTCCATGTTCCCCCGATGGTGAGAGAGCAGCAGATTAGATTCAGTAACAGATCCCACTAAAATATTAAATACACTATTGCTCTAATTTCTGATTTAAAAGGTCAAATGGAGGTAAAAATGTTTGTTTGGTACTTCTAAGCTACAGACATGCACAGTTTGACTGACAGTTTTGCCATAGCAGGTACAACCACTTGATGCAGCAGGGTGAGGGGCTGACTTGCTTTCTAAACAACCTTGTGACACTGGAAAAGAAGTTACAGACTTCCATGTGGCCAGAGTAGGAACTGGTCAACCTCTCCCAGCTTCAAGGCACTTGAGTTGCTGTGTGTGTATCAAAACTCCATCAGGAGAGGCAAACAAGTACTTCCCACCACAGCATAAATGAAGAAAGAAAGAAAGAAAGATGTGTGACCTCTAGTAAGAAGAAACAATGATACAAAAGTAAAAATGGATACTGTGTAGAAACCATTTCAGTCCTTGCTTTTAGCATTAAAAATGAAAAAAAAAACCAACCTCTGTGCTGTTTACATACAAGCTTCTGCAGTGATTTGGAGGCCTAAGTGCAGTTACTGGTTAGGTCCTCGCTGGTCTTCAAAAATACACTACAAATCTCTTGGCTTTCTTGCCTGTACTGATGCTGCTGTTTGAAATGTACTCCTGGCTTGAATCTTTCAGAGTTGCAGCAAAAATTGCTATGGGCAGCATCCATTCTGTGATGCCGGGCACTGAGTAACCTGGGTCAGAGGAATACGACCAGCTGGAGCTTCTGGGGTATAATCAAGCCTTTTCAGTTTTCTCTTTGGTGTGGTTGGGGAATAGGGTTTTTTTTTACAGAGATTCATTACTGATGCTGTGGTCATGCATCAGAAGCCCTCCTTGTGTACTGTTTTTCCTAGAGATGATTAGCAAAAGGCGGCTAAGCTTACCTTTGTCAGGTTGAATATGTATGACTTGTATAGAGAAGTTCATCTACTCTAATAGCCACTGAAAAATGATACATTTTCCTCCAAAATGTCTGCCTTCCAGAAATTCAGTACTTCTTATCAGTTCAGTCATCATGTGACTTGGAAACATTTGACTTTGATCTTCTGGGTTTGGGTCTGAAAGCCTCAAAGTGCAAAATGACTGGCAGCGTGGTTTAGTATCTGTATAACTTCCAGACAGGGCTGCAGTGCAGAACAGGCAGAAGGCTGCTGCCTTCTCCACTCAAAAGGAGATCTGAGTGAATCTGAGCACTTGGGATCCAAGCACAGTTGTCTCAATCAGGTGGAAAAATTGGTACTAACAATCTGAAAGGGTTTTGTGGGCTTGTAACAAGCCAAGAGAGTATTACATGGGCACACAGGGATTTCTTTTGCTCAAGTCGCTGAGTAGCAGACAGATGTATCCTACTTCTCAGCTCTTTTTGATGCCTCTAAACACAAATATCCCCAAACCTCTATTTATTGTTGGAGAGGAGCTGTGGCTTGACAGGTCCTGGACCTGCCATCCCTTGATTTTGAAGGCCTGATCAAAGCAGAGACACAGCCAGCTCAGGCTTCTCAGATTTCAAGCTGTGTTCACGTGTGCTGATAATTTTTCCTCCATACCTAGGGTTTGAAAAAGAAAAAAAAAAGTGGTAACAGGCTGACAAACATTGGGCCTGTTGCTGTCTTGGGATCAGGGACTTGGTGACAGCTCATAGAAACCTTCAGCAAAACACAAGCCTGCGTTACAGAGCACTTGGGTTGCCCTCCTGGGACAAAAAGGGTGACAAACTTCTTCATTCCCAATCAGGTGATCCCTTACTAAAACCACAGTGGTATCCATACCTAGGCACACTGATACCCCTTTTTTTGTATAAAGGGGTACAGAAATTCCCCAGGCTGAGGAGCCTCCCACTACACTTAGCCATGCTTCATCCAAGTCTTTGCTGTGTGAGCTTGACCAGGCTGCAGAAGAGGTGTCCATGCAGAGGCAGGTCTGTGCGGAGCCAGGGAGCTCCTTGCAAGATCTTGTTGGGCCATCCACCTGAGGCGGGGGCAATGGCAAACTGGCTGTAATGACAGGAGGAAAAGTCATGCAAGTGGCTTGTGTGAAGCTGAGAAGGGGTGGCTGGCACTGGGAGCTGAGGCCCACTAGGTCGCCGCAATTGGTAGATACCCATCAGCAAACTCAGATTTTTTTCTGAGGGAATCAGGGTTCTCTCTGCTCCCCCTCTCCCCTGCTTTTTAGGGGGAAAAGTTGAAAGTTTAAAGTTACACTTGAAAATACAAGAGGAATATCTCTCAGTGTAACAGCCCTGAAATACATCATGAAATTCTATGTACTGCACCCTGGTTTTAAAAGTGCTGAGAGGTCAAGACTTGCAGATTGCAAGTTGTTCCAAGGGTTGTACCCTTGGAAAAGAGGTCTCCACCCTGAGAATCTGCTCTGTTCTCAGTGTAATGTGAACAGTGACTGAGTCATCACAGCTTTGATTTTTATTTTCTTTATTTTTTCTTTTAGTAACTTGGTTTTTTTTAATTAGAGGTCTCTGTTCCCACGCCTGCCAAGGTCAAATTCTGTGATCCAGCCAGCAGACAAATAATTGCTGTGATGTAACTGCAAATAAAACAGCATTCAGTACTGAGAAATGTGAGCATCAAAAACCTCTAAGTAGGCAGCAAGCAATCTCTTAAAAATAGCTAATCTAAAAATAAAGGATTAGGGAGGGAGCACTCCAGACAAGCGATTAAGGAGCTTACATTGGAGACTAAGAACAGCTCTCTATCTGCAAAGTGTCTTTGCCTTTAGGCAATAAATAAGCCTTAGGCCAGAGGCAGGGTCTCTTCTGTATCTGCTCACTTCCAGGGTTTAAGTCAGTCTGATGCTTTCATCCAAGGAATTCAAGGCTGTCTTCAGCTGACTCAGGAACACAGTGTATGAAATTGTGCTCCAGCAGGGCAGAGGTCTTGTGGGGTTCTCCTGCCTCAGTCCAAGCCCAAGGCGTTTGTTTTCCTTCTCCCGAGCTGTGTGAGCACTGGAAATGGAAAATCAGGCTGAGCTGCAGCAGTGCCAGCCCTGGAAGCTGCATGGCTCTTCCTACTCCTAAAGGTATTACAGGATGGACTCTCCATACCTCTGGGAGGTCATGGATAAATGCAACTAGAAGGACACCAGCAACAGCAGCCCAAAGCCAGCAACAAGGCTCCAACCTCTTTAAACAAAAAATGTTGTTGCCTTAAACCTTTCGGTAGTAGTGGGGGCTTTTGGAGCCGTAAGGACTGAAGCGGGAGGCCAGAATGACAATTTGCTGTTCCTTCTGAGATGCTCACATAGATTCATTGCACAACAGCATGTTCTCCATATTGGTGACACTGGATCAGGGCAGGTCATGTGGATACTCAAAATCCAACTGAAGGCTGACCAGGCTGAGGGGAAGATCAGTTTATGCATCACTCTGCCAGGTTTAGCTTTGCTCCTCTCTTGATCTCCAGCCTGGGGGACAACTTATATTGCGCTTCTATTCTGCTGACCACTCAGAAAAGGAAAGCCCAAACCCACCCTCTCACTGCTGATAGCCCCAAGCAGTGAAGAGAAACTTTTCTTTTTGTTCTTGTATTACTGCCAGGCCTTCCAGGGAAACCAGCAGGACTTTGTGAGCATTTCACAGCTCAGGAAAAAGCCCTGTCTTGCCCTGCCCTGCCCTGCTCTGCCCTGCCCTGTCCAGGTGGATTCCTGGAGAACAGCTGGAAGCCAATATCTCTCTGAGCATATTCTTGCCACTTTCCATGAGCGGCAGTCTCTGCAGAGAGCTACAGCTCAGCAGTGTCCCTCCAGTGTAGGAGCACTGACACAAGCCTGACTTTTGGTGGGCTTTAGTTCTTTAGCTGTGACTCACACAGAATGCAGGGGTTAGAAGTAGACACGCCTTGAACAAACCTCACAGCGGGCTAGACTTCATCCAGAAATTATAGGACAATGTGTAACTACTCCAAAAAAAACCCCAAAAGCCTCAACGTACCCTGTCGCTGTTGAGGCAGACGCGACATACACATAGACAATGTTTCGGATCAGGGCAAAAAAGGGCGTTTATTCAAAGAGACAATGTCTTTTATAGACTTTTGTATGTTATCATTCATGTTACATACTCATTGGCTGCTAAATGACTACAATAGACTCCTTGGCTATTATTTAACTACAATATACAACCATTGGTTAGCTATAACCTAAGCCTACAGGCACTCAGGAAAATAGCAGGTACGATATGTTGCTGTTTTCTCCTTCTATTGTTTATGCTTCGTGCTTCTGCTAATCTTACAATTCCCATGGGTAAAACTGAATTCTCAGGGATATACAGTGACTGTGCCTAAGTTGAGACCTGAGAAAGTATGGGGCAGGTAATAAGACTGTCCTCTCAAATCAAGAAACTGAATGGGATCAGAATGGAGCCTCTCTTTTAAGTTATAAAGATGCTCTCCTAGAATTGGTGGGCAAAATTAATACCAAAGCCATTGTCAAGTCTATGTCCTACAAGTGGGAACTCAATTAAAGTAAAATTATATGCTCACAACTGCAAAAACTAGTTAGAAGTTCCCTGAAACAATATAGTGGATAGCTGCTGAGGGAGCAGATAATCCTGTGTGAGAGCAGAGGGTGATTTCCTTGGGCACTCTACAATCTCTGCCCTTCAGTTTCACTTTCGTCATCACCCCACCTGCAGAACACCAGCCCTTTCGATGAAAGAACTGACTATTTACGTTGATCTGGCTTGTAGGAAAAGGAGGGACAGTGTGGACGTGCTTATCTCAGGTTACTTTTGAACTCTTTGATCCAATCTGACAGATTGATAGGTAATGATCTCAAAGCTGGTGTGCTTGTGATAACAAAAGTCTGCTACTGGTCAGGGGAAATACCCTAGCAGTGTAGAAAGTCAACAGAGTGAGCTCAACTCCTAGACATGGGAGGTGTTCCAGTGGAGAGAAGTGCATAATTACTGCAATTGACACTTCTTGTTGTACTTCCATGCTGTATCAGGTGCTGGAAGATCCAAGCAAGAAGCCAGACTGTGACTGTTCTCCTGTGACTGTTTACTTCAAGTGAGGCTGGAAGCATCTTTTGGAAATCCCCTGAAGGCTCAACAGCATGAGAACGACATACCCTTGGTGGGTATTTACGTGTGTATAGACGGATGAAGGTCCAGCTGTAACAATTTCCATCCAGATCCCAGGAATACAAGAACTGGAAGCTCAGACACACGCTCCCTGCCAGAATTAAAGTAGTCCAGTTGTTGGCTGGTACGTACAGTGACTAAGAAGCTGAAGAGACTGTTGATCACTTGGTTCGAGAGTGCAAGCAGATAAACAGAGGATAAACCAATGGTTAAAGGGTTATTCTGCCCCAGAGGGAGACTGAGACATGAACTTAGGTACTCCAAATGTCTCAAATGCTTTACATGCATTGTTCATCACAACTGCAAAGTGCAGGATTGCCATGGGCAGCAGCTGTGTCATACTCGGGCAGAGCGATTGGGATGAACAAAACTCCTGGGTAGCAGGAATGCAAGGGTGTGGGTGTGGAGACTTAAATAGGAATGCAGTGCAAGAGAAGACTGGCAGAAGGAAATATGATGCTAGTTAAGGCAGACCCAAGTTGTGCTTAGGTACTCTATGAAAGCTAAGTTGCAGTGTGCTTCATGCCTACCCTTGAGTCACAAAATGCTTTTGTTTTATTTTAGTGAATTGTGATGCAGAAGAGAGGAAATGAGGCCCCACAGAGCCCTACATCAATCTTGCACAGAACAAGAATAATAATGTTAGGTCCTAAAATGCTTTCATTCAAAGTAGGTTCAGGCAGCAGCAGATGCCAAGGAGGTAGCCCAAAAAACAGGGGAGGTAATATCACTCAGAGCACTAGAAGGCATGCTTCTGCACTCATTCTAGCAGAGGATCTCAAAGGAGAGAGATGAGATTTGGAACAGAATTGTAAGAAAAAAAAATCCTGCTCCTGCTTGTACTGAAATATTCCCAACATTTTAACATTTACATTGTCAAGCCTTTGCCACAGTAAACTACTTTTTGAAGAGAAAACCAGTTTCTCCTGGAATCACAAAATTCTAACACATAGTATTAATACATGAACTGACTACCATGATTTCATGTTGAGTTTAGAAGTGACACCTTAAAAAGTCAGATACCAGAAAAAGCAGGTCACAACCACAGCAAGGGATTCATAAAAAAAAAAAATAGAAGTCAATTTACTGGCATGCGGTACAGCAGAAAAAAACATTTGGTCTTTGAAACTTCCTATACCTCAGGGTGTTGACTGCAGCAAGCAAAAGGCTTAAACCTCTTGTTACTGAAGGAGGAAGCAAAAAGCATTACTTGTCTTATGGCCAGGGAAGAGAAGGCCAAGAATGTTTCTGATTGCCTGGCTGATCCACTTTTTGTAATGCAGATGACTGCTTGCTGCTCGGAAACTTCACCTGTCTTGAAGAGAAGTTACCAGAACAGAGCTTATGGGGTTGGAGGAACTTGGGAGATGCCTGCTTGACCGTGGGTGAGAAAGACAGGTAGATCAGCTTGTAAGTTAGAAAGACAGGTAGAATAGCTTATATGTTAACCCTAGAGTTAACTAGGAACCTGAATCAGCAATCAGTTCTGTGTGATAGCTCAGTCCAAACTCTGAAAGGCATTAGCCCCGCAGTTATCACTGGTTGGAGATAGTAATGACCAGGAGGGGTATTTCAGTTTAAGTGGAACTGATCCTTCAGAGGGAGGTTTGCTGCTTTGAGTGATTGCCTTTGATGTGGCAGAACACGAAACACACAATGTCTTTTTAGGTGGGCCCGAAAACTTAATTTTGGCAAATTTGGAGGGACTGTAATAATCTTCATCTGATCAGCTAACACAGCTGGATAAATCAATGAGTTATAGGGTAACTAATCTCTTTTTTTTTCCCCAGGTAAGCAAGTATATTCCCACAAGTATGCTAACCCTGGTCTGGCCTTGGTAGGATTCAGGATGGATAATACAGTTTTTAATGTGTTTTGCCTCTGCAGCTGAGCTGCACTTTCAATGCTGTACTGTGGTGTGCGCACAAAGGACACAGCTCTAGGTGAAGGAATGATGATCATGCAAAAAGTTACCTGAGAATGCCAGGTGTCTTACATTTTATGGGATAGTGGGGTGGTGAAAAAGAGCTTTTCTTACAGCCTTCCTCTGCTTTTTGCTATTTGCAGGGTTGTCAGCAAACCTCACTGGTCCGGAAGGAGCAGAGATGAGCTGCCAGTTGCTGTTTCTTATCTCGTGGGTTTGAAGAGCTGTTTCTCACTCACACTGGCCTGAAGCCTATAAACTCATTCCTGGGGTAACCACAAGAGGATTTTCCAGAGCAAAGGCCACTAAAACACTGTCTGCAGTGCTTGGAGAAAGCTTTAGTAACTGTTTTAGTAACACTGTCTCCAGCTGAGAAGTAAAATGCATGCAATTAATAAATTTAAATATACTGATATTTTTTCTTGCTTTTAGTTCTGAGAACAAAGGACTAGTTCATGGTGAGGAGTGAACTCACAACACTGAAGTATGGACTACAAACTTTGGTTTAATCATTTCTGTTAATCAACAGAACAATCTTTGTAAATTCAACAGTGTAAAAATCAACCTTGTTCAGGTCTCCTTAGCATCCCTTCAGCCCACTTCCTGGATTAGCTTCTATTCATTCAGCTGTTACTCTGCTTTGGGGTACTAAATTAACTTTGAGCTATCATGTAAGAAAGAAGGAAGTAGGCAAGCTCCCCTGCAGTGTGACAGTGGGAAAGGACTGAAAAGACATGAACGTGCAAGTTCTGCTGTTTGTGAAGACAGACTTTTTTCCTTCATGTTATTAAGTATTTAAGATGGTAAGTTGGCAGGTACAATTTATCTTCAATGACATGGAATTGTACGGCTTGTACAATCTGGCCCTGAGACTGTCAACACTGAAAAATCTCATGGTGACAGAGCTGCAGTAGTCAGAAAATGTATTTCCTTTTCCCCAGCTGACTCTCAGTAGTCCGATCTTTGGTAAATGTCAAGTGTGGGGTTTAATTCAGAGTTTCCTGGCTCTCACGTACCTTCTATTTTAACCAACTTCAGACATGACTGCTGGTATAGTTTTATCATGTGCTAACAAGAAGACGCTGATAAAAGGGAGCATAGTACACACTTAGAGACTTACCCTAAATACTACAGGCAAACTTAATCTTTTTGCTGATAACACAGTTCACAAGGAATAAAGATTACAATGTGCAGACTACAGTGGTGGGAGTGCCAGTGTGGCAGGACCTCCTCATTCTGGTGAGGGAGAGGAAGGAAACGAAGTTCAAAGATTTGGCTGTCCACCCAGTATGACAAATAGAAACCGGTAAGCTGTGTATGTTTGTAAGTACTATAGCTTCCTTGGCAGTTCTGTTTGCTGGAGCTCCTTGCTTTTCCAGGAGCCAGTGGTGTTCCCCACTGCCAGAGCTTTTCTGGTGGCAGAGACTTGGCATAATCTAGTGGGGTGAAATCACAGAGATGGCTGTTTTCTGGATGCTGTAATATTGCATGCGCTCCCAGAGCTAAATAAAGCAGATCTGCTGATGTTTTGCATTCCACAGCTCAGCTCCATCTCCAATCTCTGCAAGGAAATGAAAGGCTGGGGTGCTGCCTTCCAGGTCACAGAACTCCCCCAGATGGATGGGAAGTTCTTAGGGACAGATATGATTGGCAAGAGCTAGCCTAGCACTAGAGCAGAGTCCAGGTTTAGTTACAGCTCAGGGTGTAGCTAGGTTTACATCTCCACTTCTGCAGTGACCCCAAATGCCCAGGCCTGGCTCGAGAGATGCTGTAAGGGCGAGGCACAGTCACTGCTGTGCCTGAAACACAGATTCAAAGGCTCTCCCTGTGGAGACCTTTCCCAGTTCAAGCCAGCTCACCTGCGAGAAAAAACCAAGCCCTCTTGGCAGCCAAGGGATTTCAAATTGATTTTCCTCCTTTTAGTGACTTCCTCCTAAACACATCAGTTTGCCCTCAGTAACTCTGAAGTCCAAAGGCTCTTGGAAAAAACTCCCAGGTCCTTCCCAGTCTCACAGCACGTGTGCCAAAGAGCACAGCCAGCTCTCCCCTGGCAGTACTTCTTCCTGGCACGTCTGCCGGCAGCTTTCCTCCCGACTGCCTGCCCAGACGGTGACAGGGCGGATCCTTGACCTCTGTCCTGGGATGTCTGGCTGTGCCGTGCACACGCCTGTCACTGTATTGTCTTTGCTGGAGAAGCATCCAGCTGCGACACTCCCTGCAGCCCTGGTAAAGAGGGTCAGGATTTCCGTGTCGGTCCTCCGTAAATGTCCTTGTCACCACGCCTGTTGTATTGCTGTGGCAGTACACACCGACCGTGCCAGGTGCCGAAGTGATGCGATGCCTCAAACTGAGTGTGGTTTGTATCCCGCTTCTCTGCAGGGTTTGCGAAGCTTCCACTGCTGCAGCTCCTCGGTGGAAGCACACGGACGTCTTCGGTGCGCATCTCCTTCATGAGCTCCTTAAGGCCTCGGAGGAAGGCTCGCAGCTCATGTCCCGCGTGGGAGTCGTGTTGGTTTTTTCTCAGCCCGCGCTATGACGTTTGCACCCCGCAGCCCCACGCTCGCCCCTGCTCAGCGCTTGTGCAGGCTGCACCTTTGCAGGGCGGCGGCGCAAAGCGACCAAGAGCCGAGCAGCCCGAGACTGCATCCCGTGTGCCAGGCACGGGACACCGCCACTGCCTAACCTCGCCAAAACCTCTCCCCTCTGAACTCAGAGCGATAAATCCGAGTTAAACGTGTTTTGATGAAAATCTGGCTGGAAAACATTTTGAAATCCTCCCGCCCCCTTGCTACCCGCAGCCCCGCGGGGGCGGGCCCGGGGCCTGCGCAGGCGCTCTGGGCGGCCCGGGGAGGTGCTGGTGCCGCTGTTGCTTCCGCTGGTACGATGGTGTGTGGCAGTGTGGGCCGTGCCGGCCCCGCAGCGCCCTGCTCGGGGTCCTCCGGTCACGCCTTCCCCCAGCCGTGAGGCTTCTGCCTGCTTCCCCTCGCCTTCGGCGGCCTCGGGGCGGGAGGGCCCTCGCTGGGCCCGGCAGCGGCGCGGAGGGCCCGAGGCGCGGCTGTGCGAGTGCGGCCCGGCCCGGGGCAGCCCTGCCGCGCTTTTGACTTTCCCCTTATTTCCACTCCCTCCTCCCCCGACATCTGGCTGTTCTTGGGCTGCTGCAGCGGCATTTCCCCTCAGGACGTGGTGAGGGAGTGGGTGCAGCAGCCATGGCCAGGCCGCGGGGTGCTCGGGCTTTGGCCCACACCACTCTCCTGGCTCGCACCGTGCCCTGTGTCGCTCTTGTTGCGCTTCACTGCCAAGGGAGTGGTGTTTGAAATAATGCGTGAATATTGCCTGCAGGAAAAGAGGAAGGAGACGAGGCTGGGAGGAAGAGAACCTCCTCATCTGTTGAGCAGGGCAGCTGGTAAGGCCAGTGCCTCACACCCTCCTGTACCCATCACAGTTTGCAGTAATGCTGCCAGCCAGGCAAGGCTGTGCAGGACAGGCCTTTGGGACATTCCTGGTAGCTGTGCAGTGCCGCAGGGGGAGGGTGGCCCGGAAGAAAAATCCAGCTTCTGCCTGAAACTATGTCTGTCCTGGTTGCTCACTGACAGTAATTGAGGTAATGGCAGAGGAAACAGGATTTGGGTTTTGTGTTCCTGTGTTGTACTCTACAGGATGGGTTTTGTGGCACTCTTAAAACACATTTCCTGGTTGAGGTTTGACAAAACAGGCTCTTGACATCAAGACACCGCTAGATAATCCTGTTGGGGAAATACCTGCTCTCCACAGGAGGGAGGGAAGGTTGCCAGCTATTACTTGCTTCTCTGCTTGATGAGTTTTGAATAAACAGCCCATCTGGCAGCTTCTCGTAAAGGAAATCTTGCCTTTATTTCTAGGATGTACCAGCCCCTTTCCAGGAGGTCTCCGCTGCTGTCAAGAGGTTCAAGGGCATAACTAGATGTGCTTTCTGATTCCTAGAAGAAACGTTTCCTCCTTACCAGACCCAGCAAGCAGTGGTATATGTGATGACTGGCTGTTGACATTGGCTAGCATATGCACTTTGAAAGGTCACCCTGTCCATCTGCCAGATCAGCTGGTGCAAAGTATCTGACTGACCTGTTTGTTTCATTCCAGCAGTCTGGGGTTGACAGACCATGAAGGAAGAATAAGGGAATCCTGAAGCAGTAACAGACTGTTTGCTCCTGGACTTTGTCCAAAGGGACCGTTTGCACATCAGTGCTCTCTCTTTCCGGGTATGGCACAGAGGTAATAGTGAACCTCTTTCATTTGTCTGAAGACCCAGGGCTGAGCCTTTTCTCACAAACACCATCAGTTGTGGTCTCACCATCAGTTTTGGGAGTAAGACTAGAGGGAGTTAATCCAGAGGAAAACTATTTTTTTTTTTTTTAAAGCTGCTTTGTTTTATCTAAACCTGATCAAAACATGGTTGCACATGTTGTTAAGTCCTGTTGTGGCAAGACAAGGAAGGGGAGCAGCATAGGCAGCTGGCAGAGACATCCAAGGCCACTGCAGCTCCCATCAGTGACAGCCTTAAGCTGCTGTTGTATCACACCAGCAGCTCCTGTTGCTGTAATTTGCTATTTGCCCTTGGAGGGATAGAATTCATTTGGCTTGTGGTGTGGATTTTTGGTTTTTTGGGTTTTTTTCTAGACCAAGGACGAGAATAGGAAGTTTAGTTCTCTAGCACACATCATAAACACAATATTTGAGGGAAGTTTTTCCTTCTCTGTGTTCGTTATGCACACATTATTTATATTTTGGTGCATGAAGAACAAAGGAGGAGAAGTTTCCTTCTGCAGTGACTGTTGGGGGAAGAAGGATGTGTACTTTGTTTTGTTTTTAACCTTCCACTGCCTTTTTCCTGGAACCTTTCTGTGAGTGCACAGACCTTGTCCCTGCAAGGCAAGGCAGCTGCTCTTCTCTGGTATCACAGCCATCATCTCTCCTCTCTTCATTAGTGAGTTGGCCAGCATTTTGCCAAGGTCAGAGGTGTATCTTAGCTAAAAGTTTACTCAGCACAGAAGCACCTAAGGAATGATGTTTTTTAAAAAAAAATCTGCATGGGGGCGTTTATTTTTCAGTACTAATGCCTTATGGGGATTTCCTTGCCCACTGCGGCTGTCACATTCCTTGCTGATAATACCCCGAGACAAGAATCTGTTGTTTTCATTTTATAGAAGAGAAGATAAATGTGAGCCTGCAGGGTCACAGGCCATTGCCTGACCACCGGATCTGGTTCTTCTGTCTTGTCACTCTTACCCCACCAAGTTTTTCTTATTTCACTCCTCTTCTGCCCCAGACACTCGTGTGACTGTGCTTGGAGCTGCCAGACCGGAACACTTTAGTTCCATCCTCTCCAAAAGAGTTGCCTATTCACTGTGGCCCTTGATGTGGAGTTGGGTGGCACTGGCTCTGTCATACTCTCTACCCAGCTGTGTGTTCTTTCCCTCTGTGGAGAGGGACTGGTTGAGGAAGCTTGATAAAAAGGCGTTGGGATGAGGGAATGCTTCAGCCAAAGCTTTCCAAAGTGTTGTGCGCAGGTTATATAACACAGCTGCCCTGGTGTCTCCATGCCAGGATGTCTTTGCCATCCCTGTGAGATTGAGGCTACTAAGTTTTAAGATGCTTTTTCCTTCTGCTAGTGAACACAGCCAGGAGAGATGGGTTTCACCTGAGACTTGTAGCAGCATCAGTGGAAAGAGACCCTGCAGAACGTGTTTCCTTTTAGATGGCACACAGAGGATACCCTGAAGGGAATATGCTCCATGGCTTCCTGGTTTTGGGGCCTGAGTCTGTACTTCTGGGAAGCCGCTAGGAAAGCCGGATTTATTGTGGACTCCTAGTTATCCTACTTAAGGCTGAGGGCTGTTATCTGTGGGGCTTGCTGTTGTTCTTTCTTTACATCTTTAAATTTGTTTTTATTTTCTTAATTGAAGTATGATTATACTAGAACAGCTCCTGTCATCTCATAAAGCAGTACAAAAATGCTAGATCATTTGTGTTGATTTCTGCTTAGATTTTCATGCTCTAAAACCCTAGCTGAGTCTCATTTCTGTCTGCAGTAGGACCATGGAAGGAAAGGAGACGTCACCAAGTCACACCTCAGAGAGCAGCATGTTGGACCTCCCCTCTGTTTGTGACCTAGCAGAGCACTTTCTGCCTCCATACAGCTCTGAAAACAGCGAGGAGCTTTACCCTTCTGGGGATGTTTTTCCCTCTCCACCCACAGGTAACAGCTTCTGCTTCTCCAGATGCTCTTGCTTTAGCCAGTGCTTCATCTATGTAGGCAGTGTGTTGGTTGACTGAGTCACTGCAGTCTGGTACTGGTGCACCTGCCTGTCATAAAACACAGTTTTACCAGAACTACCGTCTGCTCCAGCTGGGAACTCTAGGTTGATGGGACACAGGAGAGGAGCTCAGAGAATGCTGTCATCTGCAAATGTTCTGCAACACTCTTCGTATTTCATGTGTTCTCAGAAGGACAACTAACAGAGTAGTCCTTCAGACATCAGGAGTAAACACTGTCTCAAATTACCATAGTCAGTCGGAAGAGTTTTTAAACTTTTCCTTTTGTTTTTCATGTGCTGATCACGAGCTCAGGATGTAGCCTTGTTACCCCATTGCTTTAATAACAATAACTGAGTCTTTGCTTGTGCTAAGGACAATAGTGTGGTGAGGACTGCTTCAGTTCAACTCTTGTGAGACAGCAGTTTCCTCACTTGAAAGAGGACTGGTTTCTGCAGAAGTAGCATTTTAGGTCAGCCACTACTCCAGATTCTTAGAAGTAATGGTATAAATGGTATATCTGAGAAGATAAGGGACAGCTGGCAAGAAATGTGAAATCAAAATGTGCTGGCCCAGTAGCACTTCTTGCCATACATTCATATGGCTGGAATGAAGGTTCTAGTAATTGTATTTAATACTGGGGGGGAAATAAGTTCTGGTCAGCAAGTAACGTGTGGAGAGGATTTGTCAAGACACTTGAGCAAGTGAAATGTCACTGACAACATTTTTGTTTGCTTTAGAATCTTAAGTAGTGTAGAAAAGTAGGGTTTGGCTCCTCTTCTTACTCTGAAGTGGTTTTCTGTGGCCTGTTTCCAAGAAATTAGCTTGAAATTCACCAGGTGAGTTTCTTTCATTGGGAGTTTCACTATTTTCATGCTAAACAGGTAAGCAGTGTGATCTACCAACTGATCTCGCTCAGCTGATGTTGACTGCTTGCCTGTGCAGTTGCCTTCAGCTCTAGGCGTGAGGCATCCAGAACTGTAATGGAATCTGCCAGCAGTATTTTCCAAGCTTTGCTTGCTTTGGTTTTTCGCAGAGACCAGGAAGTCACGTCTTATGTTAATAATGATGGGAATCTTCTGCTGTTAACCTCTGCTTTAAACCACAACATGTATCCCATTCCATGATTCATGTTGCACTAGAGCAATAGTGTGTCTGGTTTGAGATTTTGCTTTATTTTTGTGTATAAAAGTAGTGACCAGCACTGCAAGGAGTGTCCTGAGCTAGCCTTTTCCACTGTCATGGGAGAGTAGGATGGGGAAGCTCCTCTGATAGTGAGACAGGCTGGAAGGCATTTGTCTACTCAGGTTTCACAAGCCCTGTGTCGCAGGTATGAAGCAATCCTGGGAGCTGTGAGGCAGTTCCTGGGATGTGTTGTTCAAACACTATTTAGTGTGGCTCAGGGCAACTGGCCTTGATTGCTGTGTTGAATGGGACACATGGAATAACTGCATGACCACTCGGCAGTCCCAGGAATGTCTGAGGCTTAGTGGGAGTGATGTATGCGGAAATGACAGCGCTGGGCAAGTTGTTTGTGGTGCCTGTGTGGAGTATGCAGCTGAAGCTCAGCACCAAGGTATGCCAAGAGGCCACGTCCTGCCTCCTGGCTGTCCCCAACAGCCCCTGGTGTCAGTGTGGATTCCAGGTGTGCTGAGGAGGGCAGATGAGGCCCATGAACCTTCCCCTTCATGTCTTGTTTGTAGAGAATGCTCACTACTGAATCCACCTGACAGTAACTGAGATGCTCCTGGAGTGAAAAAATTTGAGTGTCACAGCATGACCAATTCATGTTCTGAACATCTTGATTCTTTTCTCCTCATAACAGCATCAAACCAATATACATACCCACTTAAACTCCCTTTTTTGATGCAACTTCAGCGTTCCAACCCGCTGAGTTTGGTCACTATGGCAGAAGAGACGGGAAGATGGTTTTAGAAACAGTCTGCCTGTGTCAGATATTCTTGGAAAAGCGGGTTCTGCCAAATGTATCTTGGGAAAGGAAGCTCCTTTACTTGTTTGTTTTGTCACGAGACACTGAGAACTGCTGCTGTGACACGTTGTAAGTGCGGAGAGTGGGAGTGGCTGTAGGTTGCACCCCCACAGTATGACCAACAGATTGGGTCCTGGGGCTTGGGCAGGATGGATGAGGATCTTCCTTAGTGATTCAAAAGCATTTCCGAAAGGTCGTTAGGTCTCGGAATGTAACAGCTTCCTTAGGAATGAAACAGACTGACAGGACAGGCTGTGTTTTCTGCCATCTGCCACATGAACTCGACTGAGACTGGCTGAAGTACCACACCATCAGTGTCTCAGAAGGTGGAAATGGTCGTGGGGTTATTCCTACTGTCTGAGGCACCAGTAACAGGTTTTATTAGTCTAGAGAGGCTCCATCACTTTTAATAGCAGAAGGTAGTACTTATTAGCCATGAATACAGGGCCTTCTGAAAGCAGACATCCCTAGGAAAGAAAACAGTAATCCTGTAGAAATATTATTGAATCTCTTAAATTGTTTGTAAATTAGTGGTTTTATGCTTTGCGTGGGAATGAGGTTCTGCTCTTGCAACAAGCATGCATACTTCTAGCTTATTGTCATAGTGAGTTCAAATGTCTAACTGGTGATAGACTGAGAAAATTAAATAGGATCAGTGAACCCTTCAGTGGGCTTCATCTTTTTTTATCCTGTACTGGAAGACAAGTTTTAAAAATTTAATTGTTTATCATTTTGTTTAATCTGCATGACTCAGTTGCACAGTACACCAGGAAGACCTTACCACTTCCTCTGGATTAAAAAAAGTTGCCAGCAAAAGTTTTTACTTGGCAGGCAGCACTCAGGTGTACATGTAGGAAAGCCTTAAATGATTTGGATTAATATTTCATAGGAAGCTAATAAAGGTTGTTTCCAAAGAAGTAAATCACTGGCAGTGTGACTTTTCATGTAGGGCACTGAACCAGAGCATACCAAGGACAGTGGAAAAACACTATTTACCTGGAAAAATTGCAACCTAAAAAAGTGTTAGAGAATAAACAAGAGATATGCTCTGCAAACTGGTAGTGCACTGGGTTCTGGGCTCTGCCTGTGCTCTGTGGTCAGGCAGAACTGGACTTGCCAGTGCAGCCCTGGAGAAATTCTACTAAACTTGGAAGCAGCATTTGAGAGTTCAGCTGTGGCATCATGCTTGGGAGACTGCCTGTCTGAAGCATGGGCAAATCTCAGTCCCATCTCCTATCGTGGCCCTTCCTAGGGCTTGTGATCTTGGGCAGATGGGTCTCCCTGTTTGTCCTGTAGCCTCTGCCTTCATTGTTTTTCCTTTGTAATGAAAAGCAGCGGAAAAGCTGTGTTCTTAGGAAAATGGCTGGGTGGACAAGGTTACCCAGTGGACAAAAATGGTGTGTCACAGGAACAGAGAAAATGAAAGAAGGGTGACAGTAGGAAAGAGAGGATGATAATGGAGAGATCGGGTGGTGAAGGAAGACAGAGTTTCCTGTGGGCTTGAAGAGACCTGCAAGTATCTAAAAGCTGGCTGGCTTTTTTTAAAAAAGCAAAATAAATTAAAGACAGCTTTGGAGGATAGAGGTGTTCAACCTTTAGTTGCCTCTCCAAAAGCACTACTTTTGTTCCTGCAGTTTGTTTCAAGTTTGAGCCCAGGCTTACCTTTAGTTATTTTCCGTGGGCTTCTCTGACCTCTGTAATGCAGTGAGAGTCCTAGGCTGCTTCTGGCTGTGCTTATTATTCCTGATTGATCCTTAGTGTTGGTACACAGTGAGAAGTCAGCTCAGGGAACTGGCCCAGCTTTCTGGGCAGCCATGTGAATATTTGTGTGGATGAAGTGAGGACAGCTGTGTTCTTCCTGGCAGCAGCACAGGTACAGCCAAGATCTAGCGCTCTGCAACGTGTCCTGGCTTTCACATGGGGTTACAGCCTTTCCAGGATGGTGGTTTCTGAAAAATGTGGTGTTGGACTATTAATTTTTTCTCCCTTGTAGGTAGCCAGGCTATAGGTTCTCTCTGATCAGTTGTGGGGTGTTGTAGGCTTTCTTCAAAAACAGTCCGTGTGGAACAAGTCGTGAGAGCTTGGAGGACATGGAACAGACCATTTCACTGGAGACCCTGGCTTCAGGCAAGTCAGTGAGCCTAGGCTGTGGCACTGCTACTGAACTTGCCACTCGAGAGGGACATCTGGTCATAAGATTATCCCAGTTTAAAAGACATGGTTTTTGGACTGTTCCAGTTGCTTTCTGGGTTTTCAGGCAACCAAGCAACTATGTTAAAACAAAGCAGAGATTTTCAACCTGTTTACACAGCTGTCAGTTCTGCAGGCAATTGGGATTCCTCTGGGAAAAAATGCTGCCTATCCCCAGTGAATTTACATTCCCAATTTTGTGGTGGGTTGCTGTGTCTTTTCTTAGCAACTGAGGAGTGGTGCTAATGTTGGTACATGTGTTCTGACTTGTCCTTAGATGCTCTCTCCTCTCTACCATGTCCTCTGGCCGGTCAAGAGTTTCTTAATCTGTTTTGCAGAAGTGGGTTTGTGTTTACTGAAGAAGTCTGGCATGGCTTGTGCTTTTCCTGTACAGGAGTTGTTCACAAGTGTTGACGTAGAGGCTGAAAATGAAAGGAGTATGTTTCGTCACATCAGCAGCAATCTTTCAGGGCTCGCTCTTGGTACTGGGAGGGTCAGTTCAGCCCAGACCTCAGTGCTCATTACTTGGTGTAGAAATTACAGCTTGGCTGTCTGAGCTGCCACTGCTGCCAAAAGTTGCCAAATTTCCAAAATGGCTTTTTTGTCGGGCTAAAGACTTTTATATTTAGTCTCTTTAAGAGGTCTCTGTAACTTCAAAACGTGTGATATTTTAAATCACTTTCAGACTGAGCCGAAGCAGAGCTAAAAAGGGCTCATAAATTCACTCCAGGTTAGATACGGAAACTTCTGATAGTCTCCTTTGCCTAAAAGATACAGATCACACTGAAAACACTTTACTTTTTGGTTTGCTCTGAAGGTGAAGGGGAGGGTGCTGTTCAAAGGTGCTTTGTGATGTGCAGAGTCTTCTGCAGGAAGTTAACATGCAAACTGTGGTCCCAAGCAACATCAGAATTAATTATTTTTTTTAAACCAGTGAATTGGTTTGAAATTGGTTAATCACAGCGCTTAACTGCATTGGCCTTGATGAAGAACATGGTCCCTGGTTTGGGAATTAGTGGATTTTTACCGGTTTTGGTTTGTTTCCTGCTGCCCTCTAGTGCTCAATGTTGCCCATTTCTGATTCCACCAGCCTCGCAGGCTTAAAACTTAAAGAGGGCTGGTGGTTTTTTTAAGTGATGATTTTTAATCAAGTACACTCTCAAGTATGACCAAAATGCTAGATTTTTCTTACACTCGGGTCTTATCAAGAGGAAAAAGAAAGGCAAAATGTTTCAATGCTGTTGATTTTGTACAGATGGTGTGATCCAGTGGGGCAGTGAAGTTGTGCAGCTCCGCTGAAGTTGTGGGCAGGCTCTTCAGTGGGTGACTCCGTGGCTCTAGTGAGTTTGGCATCAAGAACACTCCGAGCATCTCTTTGTGGCCCAGTTGTGTTGAATACTGGATGAAAAGGCAAGGTGAAATTTATAATACCTCACATAAAAGGAATACAGGGAAACTGCACACACGAAATAAAGCACTGGACACCACTGGATCGCTGAAGGTCACTTAGGTCTTTTGTAAATTAATTTTTCAGGGATGTGCTACATAAAGCATCCAGCCAAAAGTAAATCGTAGAAGAGAAAAAGGCAGTGCTTTGTTCTTCACTATCTGAGGAAGAAAACTGGTCCTTTTTTTAGGAGAATTAGAGCTCTATGCATACATCATTAAGGAAAAACCTGAGACATGTGCCTTGCCTTGTAGACTTTAATGCTTCAGAATACCTCTGTGTTGCATGAAAGTGAACAGCTTGTATTAAACCATTAACAATTAGAAATCAACTACAGAGAAAATGCTTCAGTAACGGAGACAAGGAGTTGTACTGATGCACTGAAGTTGTCTGATTGGATTCTGTGGTTCTCTGCATAAAGGGGAGCTTGGGAGTTTGTCTCTTGGGAAGGAGAATTTGTTTTGCTTCGTATTATCCTGCTCTGATTTTGATTGGTGATAAATTAATTTAATTTCCCCAAGCTGAATCTACCATGATGGTATTCTGAGTGGTCTTTCTCTGTCCTTATTTCAACTCCTGAATTTTTTGTTATATTTCCTCACCCCTGTCCGGTTTTGAAGGGGAATGTGGCTTTAGGGACATCCAGCCAGGGTCACACCACCACACCATCAGTGCCAGACAGTGGGACCTGTCAGGTACACAGAGCTCTGTCTGCCCACTGGTGGGACTGGGAACTTTTGATATCACCTTGCTCTGTCACTGTGGTGTCAGAGTCCCAGTGGGCCATTTCTTCCTTACCTTTATCTGAAGTGTCATCCCAGCCTGGGCTTTCAGTTCTCTCATCACAGCTGTCAGTGTTTGCCTATTGCTGGGACCTAATCTAATTCAGACTGCAGTAATGTCATTGTGGCAATTGTTCCTAAGGTAGCTGTGGGGCAGCTTTGTACATGTCTGTGCAAATGCTGTTTTATCTTACCCAGGCCAGTGCTGTTTTATCTTACCAGTGAGCATTAATCATTTGAATGAGAAGGAATTAAATCCTGTAAATAAATGTCAAGAATTTGTTCAGTGGGCAAGAATGGACAAGAGTTTGTTCAATTCTTTATGAATCATTTTTCATCCTCTGAAGTGCAGATGTGGAGTCCTTTGAGATGGAAAATTATAATTGTGAACAGAAGCTGTTCAAATACGGGTTTTACAGGGGAATAATAAACAAATTCAGCCATCACTTGCAACCACTACAATGCCATTAAATATTATGGGAACAAAGAACAAATTCTAAGCTAGTACAAGAAGACCTCAGGAGTTCTTCCTGACCAAGACACAGACTGATATCAGGCTGGGATGGGGGTGTCTGTGGGAAGCCAGATGCTACTGGCTCGGTGAAGCTGCAGAATACAGTGCAGACATGGCTGAAAAACTGCTCCTTGCTTGGGTTCCTCCTTAATGGGTGCTTCCCTTGACTTCCCCATTCCGTAAATATTTGTTTATCACATATGTAGTGCAAAGTTTCTCCTGTGCTTGAAGCTGCTTTTGTAGTCCTACTCAGCCTTTTCAAAACAAGGGTATCTGTTCCTTGCCCCTGGAAGTCATCAGTGGAGGGGGGTCTATCCTGGAGGAGCTGAGTGCTGGATGTTGTCATTCAGCTGATGCTGCTGGAGGCAGCAGAGTGGTCACTGAATAGTCACCCTGTAAAACAGAGGTTCTCTCAGGATGGCTTTCTCCACTACACTGAGCTCCTATCTGAAACATATTTGCCTGTAGATTGTCTTTAGTGGAGCCCCAGAATTTTCAGGGAAAGACTGTGTTAACAGGTCTGTGTGGCATCTGGGTAGCCAGCATGGGAGCCATGGCACAGGATCACTTTTCAGCAAATGGATAGCATTCCTTGTTAGTCCCTCAAGAGCATGACTCCAGAATGCACTAAAGGCCGTGATAGCAGTTTCACACACTGGTTGGTGCTCTTCCATTTTTCCATGTATGACTGCGGAGGATACACTGAGTGCTGCAAGCCAGGGGGTCTGACTTGTTACAGGCAGGCAAATTAGAGATACTTATTTTCCTGGGACAGTTATTTTAGTGCAAAGCCATAGTGGAAATTCTTCAAGTTCTATTCTTTTCTGGAAGAGATAAATGCCTTGTTTGGACTCATCAGTGCCATCTTGCCCAGGGATTGCTTTTAGCACCTACTTCTTGCTCAGATGCTAGTCTTGAGCCATTTCCTTCTCACAATCAGATTTGGAAGCACAGGCTGATCTTGTAGAGATCCTCATCTGCTTCACTGCCCAACTCAGCTCCCTTTAGCATTACTGTGGCTCTGTGCAAAGGTGCTGAAGTGCCAATAGAAAGGATATGGGTTGAATGAAACTGCAGGATTCAGCAAAGGGAAAGAGGAAATTAAACTGTCAGGTTGAGGGAGAGGTCAGAAATCCTGCACTAAAGGGATTGTGTTGTTTAATCACCAAGTTTTGGTTAACTTTGTCATTCTTTTGAAGCTCAGGAGCTCTGGGAACAATCCCTGATGTAACTGTGGGGCTGGAAGGGTATGGGAAGATGGATAGCAATGACATCTCCACTGATGCCGAGAATATTCTGCGTGTGCGTGTGAGCTATTTACCCATCACCTTGGGTTACCATATTAACTTCAATACCTTTCCTCTTTCTCAGGCAAGTGATGTTTTTATATGCTGAATACCAAGATAACCTTCCATAGATGCTTCTTACCATTGAGAATTGACTATTGATAAGTGTATTTGTGTTGTGTTGTGTCCAGGTGTCCACAAGGTGTTTCAGTGTGCAGAGTGCTGGGAGAATGTCCCCTGCTTTCCTGCTGTAGTGGTGAATTTGTGTGCACTTGTGTCTAAACAAGAATAATATGAACCAGATTTCAGTGTGTGTGTGAACGGTCAGTGCTGTGCTCAATGTTTGAAATGTTGAGAGGCAAAGAAGTTCACTTTACTACTGTGGAGAAAAAATGTTTGGTTTCCTTTAAAAAAAAAAACAAACCACAAAAACCTTTAGGATGTGTTTTTAGCTTTAAAACCATGCAGGAAGTTTGCATTAAAAGATTCACAGACATGAGAGTTACACAAGAGACAAAGACCACAGAGGAGAATGGGAACACAAAGGGGTTGGACTATAGCTCCTGCAGACCCTCCTGTAGAGTGTCTGGGTTAGACTTATCCCATTTTTCTTTCTGCCTTTAAAAAGAGAAGCATCTTTTGTAGGAAACAATTTCAATAGAACTCCCAATTTTCCTTAACGGCTGGAGAGGAGAATCTACAAAGCAAATCTTGAGGCCTGTAAGCCAGGGTAGTCATTTTTCTAACAAAGTGCTCCAATAGTGCAGTAATAGCAGTTGTGAAACATCCTCATGTGTGCATGAATTGTTCTGTTTACTTTGGAGGGCAAGAACTGCTGTACAGCTGAAACACCTCCATGAAATGCTTTATTTTTTCTTGGGGAGAGAGGAAAGTACATGCCATGAATCCTTAGTAACTGAGATAACTGTGGAAAGCTGCAAAGGGCTGTGGCTGTTCCTATTACCTGGACATGTATTCATGGCATCTTTCTATCAGTGTTTGATTTTGTGTGGGACTCCCAAGATGTTGGCTCCCTTCTTGTATAGTAGAGTTGCTCTTGGCAGCTTGGTGTTATGGTTTTGTTGTAGTGCAGGTGATGCAAGAATGACCCGAGATCATTTGGTGTCTGTGTTGAGCAGCCAGCAAGTGGCAAAACGTGGAATGCCTGTGACAGCATCGTTATGTAAAACCGGCATTACCCTTCCCTGCTGTCTGCAGAGCCTGCCTTGGTGTCTCAGCTCTCTCACTTAGATGTGAGTGGTAAAGATCTGTGAAAGCGCCTTAAAAATGACAATTTAAATAACGGGGGATGTCAGGCTAGGGCAGAAAAAAAGGGCAGATTGGCTTGGAATGCCATGTTGAGGCCAGCCTGTGCCAGCCCACCAGGATATTTCTTTGGTACACGGTGCTGTAGGGTTGCCCACGTTAGCATCAGCACTTGGGGAAGAAGTACGGTTGCATTGGCCTGAAACGCAGCCGTACTCGGGGCAGAGCCCAGGTAAACGATGGTACAGAGCTTCCAATAAACTCTGAGCTTCACACATTTGTTCAGATGCTCTGGGACATCTCACCTCCAGTCCAGTTATGAGTGGTGTTTGTAGTTTAGAGGGCAATTTGATGCTCTGCTTAGACACAACACATAAATAAGACATGTCACTCCTCAAGTCTCTTTAAAACTTCTTGTGTTCATTCCTCTATTAGTAAGATTTTCACTTTTTTTTCCCCCTGGTCTCATTCCAGATGTAGGGGTTTTGTCTTGTAATTTATCAGATTGACCTGTCCTGATATACAAAACACCTTGGAGGACTCTAATTTTGGGCAGCAGTGATCATTTATGTACAGCCTGGCTTTATTTTCACTGGGAAGCGTTCCTTACATTTAGCTCTCAGTCATTCAAATGTTTTTTCAGATGTAGCCTGTGACTGTATGGTAGAAAAATCATGTGGAGTTTATTGGACCTAAAAGGCTCTACACTGGCAGTTGTTGAAATGCAGCAACAGAAAATAAGATACATCTGCCCTGATTGCTGCAATCTCTTATTGCTTCTGAATTTATTCCCTGAATTTGAAGCTTCTTTAAGAGCTGCTGTGAACTGGCAACAGAAAAACACATTTCAGGGAATCCTCTGTGCCTAGTAGCAGAGAGGAAAACAAAGAAGTTATACTGGTGCCGTTTAAATGAGAAGCTGTGCTCCCAGGATGCTGCTTAGTGTAGAGGCCAGACTTGCTGCTGTGAAAGATGCAAATTGTTCCTACCCAATTTTGCTGTGGCAGGTTTGGAGTAAGCTGAGCAGGAGGCTGTGGGCAGGATGGCTTTGTTCCATGTGCCTGAGGAGAGCTCAGGGTGGATGCAGTGCCTGGAGTGCTGCAGGGGATGCTCCATAGCTGTGTTGAGGATGTAGGACTTAGCAGTGCTGCCTGACATTGCCATCCTCTGACTGCAGGTCCTTTCTCTCTGCAGTGATGTGGCTTAGATTAATGCCCCATTGTGGGGATCATAGTGGGGTTTTCCCTGGATTTGTGTACTGTTATTTAGTCTCTGCCTTTACATTTACGTGCTGCTCTCAACGTCTCCTGGCTTCCCCTCTGTAACATCTGGCTCGTACCACACCACATGGATTGAGTCCAGTTGAAGTATTCCTAAAGCCTCGCGGCTCTGACTCCCATCACCGCTTACCTGTGGGGCATCTGGCACTGAATTTGAATTAGATCTCTGTCTTAATTCAGGCCTCATTTTTCTTCTCTCTTTCTCTGGTTTACTTCACTGAGCTCACTGGTGTGCAACTGATGAGGCTGCAGCATAAAAAGTAGTGAGTCATAGCACCTTAGTAGCAGACTGCAAGTATAAAATACAGCACACATCATCATCCACAATATTTTTTGACACAGAACAACACAGGCCAGTGATTCAGCATCAGTGTGGGTTGCAGTACATGAGGGTTTGTCCTGGAGCCCTCCTGCATCTGATTTCTTCCTTCATTTCATGAGTTTAACAACCCCCCACCCCACTACCCTCCTTTCTTTGTGTTGTGTGCTGTAGATTCCATAGTAGCCGAGCCTCTTGGCTGGCTCATGCATGCACATCTCTATGCCTTTGAAATCTCCTCTCAGACAGATGAGATGCTGTCAGGATGAGCAGTGCTGCTGCCTTTCCAGCAAGCCTCCATGCTAAGGGTTTCTCAGTGAAGGCTGGTAGGCAGCTGGTTATTTATTGCTGCAATAAGCACTGGCAAGCAAATGACAATATTTTGTGCTGCGTGCTGCTCACTGTACTTTTCAGCCTGCCAAGGGATTTCTGGCTATGCTCTGTTTGTGTTCACTCTGGGTAGGGGTTAGGGTTAGGGCAAGCAAGGGCTTGAGTTTTGCAAGTTCCCTGTACTTTATAAACGTAGCACTGCCTATGTCAGAGAGGTTATCTTATTCCAGAAGTTATTTGGGTTTGTGAAGAAGGTAAACCCTTTGCATTCCTACCTTCCATAAGTGCCCACGGACTGTTTTTACAGCTCTAAGTAATAACATGATGCGTGTTAGTACTGAAGGAGGTCCCAGCTTTGTACAGGCTGCAGTGCCTGACAGGAGAAGTTTTGGGGTTTTGTGTGTGTGAGTTTGTTGTTGTTGGTTTTTTTTTAGTTAGTTTGTTTGTTGGGTTTTTTGGTTTTTTAGTCTGAAAATAGGAGACAGAAAGAACCAGAAAGACTAAGCATGGGAAAACAGACAAGTATACTATAATGTCTTCTAGATGAATGGAGGCTTTGGTACTCTCATAGTGGTCTGTTTTTATACGTGTGTTTCTGTCTCAAAGAATGATGCAAACCTTTTCTTTTTTCTATTTTTAAAATTAAATTTAAACCAGTAATGATCTCAGGAGGAATCTGAATGTTGGTTCTGTGTCTGTTGGACAAAAAGGAAAGGCAGTAGAATCAAAATCAGTCATTTCTTACACGGCAGGTAATCAGATTATAAAACTCAGTGCAACAGGAAATCATTGAGGCAAAGAGCTTAGCAGTGAAAGAAAGGGGACTATGCACTGATTTGGGTAATAAGAGCAAGCTCAGTCAATAGTTCTTGCTATGATACAAATTTGTTGAGATATTGAATACATCCGATGGTGTTTCAAGGCTTTTACTCATCACTGTCTGATTTCAAGTGTCGGGTCACACCCACGTATCCCCACCACAACATTGCCACCTAGAACAGACCATAAGTGGAGGGGACATACCAGACTAGAAACTGATCTGATACTGCATGGCACCTCCTTTCTTTCCACTTTAGAAAAGAGTATTCCTGTTCTGCAGGTGGCAAAGCTGATACCAATGCTGTCATAGGTACAACTCTTGCCTTCACTAGACTGTACCTCTTAAGCAGTGTTCCTTGAAAATAAATCCTTGGATAAGAACCCCAGAAGTAGGAGCAGGAGGGGATTGTTGGAATAGAGAAGCAGGCAAAGCAGAGTTGAAGGAGGGGACAAACTTTTTTGGGGTCCACAGCGTAGGTTGTATTTGTGTATGAGTAAATTTTACAGTGGTATTTTACATTGTTAATGAATAACCCACAGATAGCATATATCAAAAATACAGTGACTTGTACAGACCTAAGGAATACTCATCCTTAATATGCTGACCCAGTGCCTAGCCCAAGTCCTTCTGTATTATTCATAATACAAACTTATTTTAAGCAGTTATTGTCTATTAAGGTTGCAAAGAAATGTATCGTCTCTAGTCCTGGTCATGGTGCAGCACGAGTGGGATCTGTGTCATGATATTTTACAATTCAGTAGCAATTTCTTGAAAGGATGAACATTCTGCTGAAGTGCTGAATTGAAGCAGAACCTGATTTACAGAGCTACCATCTGCAATCCCAGCTGAATTTAACATTGCTCTACATTGCTGCTTCTCTGGATGTCTAATGAGGTTATTTCTAGGTTAATTTTTCTCCTGATGCAGTCTTAATTAAAATATAATGAAGGCAGCAGAAGTTGCAAAATAAAATAACTTGAGAAGATCCATTTTGTGCTGCACCAGTCCTTTGTGGTAGGATGTTTGTTATAGCTGCTAATTATTATTTTGTATGAGGCACTTGTCCAATGCACTTGTCCAGCATTTGTGTGTGCGTGAATCATCTGCAGAGCCTGTGACAGCATTCCAGGAGTGAAGTTAGCTTCAGTGGCTGAGACACTGAGTTTGTGCTGGTGGGTTTCATGCCTAGGTTGGATTGAATGGAAGGAAATAGTAGTATTCTTAAGCCCAGAAATTTTGGAATATAAAGGGAAATATGTTTGCATTGTTAAGAAATCACCTATTGCTATTAGTTTTCAACAATCTGCTGATAGTTACTGGAGACAGTGATTTATTTCTGATCTAACTCTAGCTGGGAGTTTTTTTTTATTTTGAGGAATCATTCTTTTGCAGAAGATTAAAGCAAAAATGAGGTTGATAGCTGGATATGATACTCAGAATGAAAGCATCATGCTCCATAATTAGCAGCTGTGAGCTGCAAACCCACCAGGGTGAGTTAGACCGTGTGGTGAAAGAGGGTGGCCATGTGTTGTTGGCAAGAGATTCTTCGTGCAGAAGACAAAATGCTGGGTTTGCCTGTGCTATTCCCACACACTGCACAAGATAGTCAATCATTTAAATTCTTCAGGACTTCTCTTTTATTAACAATACCTGGCAATGAAATATTTGTAGATGAACCTTTGACTATGGATTCGTTGAATGCTCTCTCTACAGCTGCTGAAGAGTTGGTCATAGAATAAGGGGATATAAAACCTAATGGTATCTTTCGGGCAATAATCTGTCTTTAAAAAGTGCATGTGGCTGGATTAAATACTTCAGTCTAATAACCTGCTTTGTTACATCCTTTGTTTGCCAAAATCTTTCTCCCTCTATCACAGAACAAAGGCGCTGTGCTGTTTCTAGATGCTGGTGGCCAACTGTGTGTTGAAGTGTGGAAGCCTGTGCTTTCTGGGGTATACTGATGATTTCCTTTCTCTTGATCCTCACAAACCAGTTTAACCACTTCTTAATATGATTTCAGAACGAAATCCTTCAGAAAGGATCTGGCAGAAGTCTCTCACCTATTGACTACAACCAGAATTTGCCCTTTTGAACTGGTACTAAATGAATGTGTAGGGATAAAACCTAGCCAAATGGTCTTGCAGCAAAGCCATGGGAAGAAATGCATTATTTCATGGCTGTACAATTGGAGCTGGAGCCAAATTTGGCCTCCTTAGAAATACTACAACTCTATGTGCCACAAGATCCTGCTTGTCTTGGTTCCTGCGGGATCTTGGAGCAGCTATTAAGGCAAGAGTGATCCCAAAACAGAGGAATGGCCAAATTTGAGAGAAGACAGGAGGCTTTCTTTGGCTTAGCAGCCTCAGTGAAGTTATTTACTTGACCCTTCCAAGCTTTTTGAAGCCCTGCTAGGCAATAGCTGGCCCTCCCTTTCTCATCACCTCTCAAACAGACCTCTGTAGCTTTTCTCAGCCAGTGAGTTATTAGCTTGCTGCAGCAATCTGGTTCCCTTGCTTGATTATTGCATGAGAAAATAATCAGCCTTCACTGCTGTTTTGGAAGCTGTTACATCTGGTAATGTGTCTGGGGTTTTCTTTTTGCAGGACACTGTTGTTTGCAAATTTGAAAACAGTTGTTTCTGCTTCTTTCTGAGGGGCCAATGTGTTCCTGTGGATCTTATTTTTCTTGAGGACACCGTAGTATCCCTGATTGCTCTTGCCATAGTGACAAATGAAGTGACAGAAGTGACTATGCTGATTTAACTCTTGGTTTGTCTTCTTCTGTAACACTTTGCCCAAAAGCATCCTTGTTCTTCCTCTGTGAGTGTTTGTGGGAACATCTCTGGTCTCATTAACATTCACGTGAGTATTCCCTAAAGCTCAGTGCAGTCTTTAAAACATGTCCCTGTCCAAAATGTGCTTTGGTGCACATTAAGTCCTGCTTAAAGGCAAAAAATTAAGACAAAGGCAATGCAATAAACCACCTGTTACACCTCAGCTATACCTTGGTACAAAGAGCCCTCTTGGGGAGAGCGTGTGCATCCAAACGCGAGCATGGCAGGGAGTCCTGATAGCTGCAGTTTGTATGGCTTCTTAGTGTCTGGATGCCTCCTGAAATCCTACTGCTCAGGGCCCATCCACTTGATGTGGAGGTTGTAGTTCATTAAGGGGATTAATTGGAATAAATAAAACCCAAAGCACTTTTTCTATCTCTGCAGAGCTCCAGACACTAAATGCACTGCAGATGAGGGCTGATGGAGGGATGTGGGGATGGATGCTTGGAAAAGAGTTGAAGCCTTGCTCTAGTCAGCAGTGATCTGGGAAACAGCATTGGGAAAGTTAATATGGAGATGTTGGCATCTCTTGCTAAACACTTTTTCAAATATGTGGATTTAGAGTATTTCAGAATATTGTTACCTAGATGTTCTGCTGTTGGGGTAATATTGCAGAATGAAACAGCATATTAGCTGTAAGAGAGTATTTTATTAAAATACTTCTTAGCTTGTTTCCTGGCAAGCAACTTTCCAAATATTCTCCCTTTCATATGTGCTCAGTAATCTGTTCATCTTTTTTCATAATATTTTTAATATTTTTACAAAACTGGGGAGTGTTTGGGTTTTTTAAAAAGGAAATTAAATTCTGTTTTCAGCTAGAGGCTTTTCATTAGACTTAGTCTGTAGCATGTGTCTCTAGCATCAGCCTGATACTGGGCTATAATTGAGTTTTGCATTCTGTCTGAGCAGAGTTCACCTCAAAATGTAAAATCTGAGGGGAAAAGTAATTTGTGCAGATAGTATTCATAAAATAAAGACAGATTAAATCTGGAGCTGTCACAGAATTGCTCTTACACATGCATCTGCTGCAAAATAATTCCCTCTCTTGAGCCCAGTAAGTTAATCAGTGTCTTTTGTTTGTGTCTGCAGTGAAAACAATTAAAAGCTCATTTCCTGGTTTTTAGGTAAACCTACAGATTCTCTGATTTTTAGGGGTAATTAGATTTATTTTGATGTGTATCAGTCCAGAGTGTTCCTGTTGGGACAACTAGCTGTCTGTAATATAATTTACTTGTAGCCAGGATGTAATTTCTTTTCAATCACTTTTTTTCCCTGGAATGGTTTTTGCTAAAGAGTTCAAAATCCTTTTGTCTCCTCTCATGTAAATTGCATTTAAAAAGCTTAGGGCTCTTTGTACAATCATAAGAAATGCCATTATTTGTATTTATTTCAAGTTTCCTTTAAATTAATTTTTTGCAACATGAGGGAAAAGTCTCTGATGCAGTTGAGACAATAAACACTGATCTCTCACAGGCAGTGCGATGTGTGCACCAAGTGCATGTAGGTAGAGAGGGACCCCAGGCAGATGGGCAGTGGGTGTTAGAAAGCAGCCACTGACACTGGCACCTAATTCTTCTCTGCAAGGTAGCAAATGATGCCTTTCTCTCTCCTTTGCATAGTCCCTGCTCCACCAGGGAGGCACCAAAGGACAGACCACTCCTTTGCTGTCTTCAGATTGACTCTACTGCCTGTAATGTCTGTTTTGTTGAGTGTGAGCAGATTTAAACAACTTTTCCCGTGCCTTCTTTTCCTTGTGGCTTAGCAGGAGCATGAATTGTTGAGCCAAAGGTTGAAAAAAAAAAACCCCAAACCCCCCAAAAAAACCCAGGGTCTTTTAAACTCTGTAGTACATGATAGTGATTCTTAAAAAAGAAGCTGCAAGACCACACCCCACAATTAACCTTGCGTGCCTTCTTTAGGAGGGCTTCACTTTGCTCTTTGTGCTCTGCTTGTGGTTTAGATTTTGGCATTAGATCACAAGTGCTATGTCACTAAAATATACCTTTTGTCTCCACTTCTGTGTGAATACCTTAATCTCTGAACTGTTTCAAGGCTGTGCTGCAGCAGACTGGCCTCTAATTTTTTTGTTATAGAGAATGAGTGACAGTAGCTGCAGAGAGGGCACTAAGCCTCTGTGCAGGCAGGCAGATATTTGTTTTATTTTAATTCTCAGTGACCTTTATTTTATCCTGATTCAATTGCTTACTCAAGGGCACCAATTTTTTTTTTGTGCCCTTAATGCATTAAACATTTTTCCAGCTCAAGGAAGCATCAGATATATTTTCCATTGTCTTAAGAGTCACGACTAAACTTCAGCAGTGAATGTGGCCAAGGGCAAGTGGAAGAATGTGGAAGTGGGGAGTGGATTTGTTTGTAGAGTGAAGGGAATAAAAAACTGTGCTGTGAACATAGAGGTTTTAAAACCTCAAAGCTGAGGGATCTCCCGAATGTCAGTTTTATTTTCTGACAGCTGTTCCTGATTTAATTTAATGAATGGAAAATGTAAATAGGCACCTTTTTTTGTAAGTTAATAATGTTTAAGTCCAAATCACTTTTGAATATGAGCGTTTTCTGGTACACTTTTGTATGTGCAGCTACACCTTCTTTAAGAGGCTCAGGTGTCTATATTCTTTGCAGAAATGTCCTCTTGCAAAGGTGCTGAGGCTTTCAGATGGCTTGTGAGGAAATGAAAGAGATTAAGGTAGCAGGTTGTCAAGGTAGTGGAACAGAAATTAACTACTTACGTCCTCACATTGTCCACATGTGATCTAAAAAAACCCTATTAAGTAGCCTTTGAAGACAAATCCCAAAACTTGAGCTGAAAAGGTTCACTGAAGCCTTTGTTTCAGAATTCTGTTGTATTTAGAAATAAAACAGATGTATTTGCGACAATCACAGAATCCAATCTGTTTGAATTATGTACTTTTTAGGCCTTTTAAAACAACATTCTTGAGCTGATCATGAACTTTATGGGATTTAAAGAAAGTTAAAAGAAAACTACCCCAAGATGTGGTCTGCTAAATTACGTGGGCTGTCAAATCCCACCCAGTCAAATCCCATCCCAGCCAATGTCAAATAAGAACCAAGAGACTTTAGCTTGTATTGGAACACAGCTGTCGGAGTATCTCCAGTTTAGATATAGGAATTGCCTAGTGGTAAACTTTCCTTTTTTTTTGAAAAATGGAATCCCCCTTCACTGTTAAGGATCTGTTTTATATCATACACGTATCATGCTCACACAATTTTATCATTGAATAAAACTGTAAATTTTCAGGCATTCATTTTATTAAATAGTTGCTTTTTCCTTTGAATAGGTGAATGGCCATATTAATATGGTTAATACTATTAATTATGTTTGTATTAATGTTTACCAGGAGAGCTAATCAGTATCATTAATTCACTGACATTTTAAAATGTGGTTGCGCCTGTGTTCTCATCCAGATAACAAAGAGCAATGGGAATTGCTAAATGCCCCAATTACATTGGTTGCTTCCCATTTAAAAAAAAAAAGATCTGTGCAGTTTTGGGAGTCTGATCAATAAACTGCAAATTCTGAACTTGCTGGTGTTTCCCCATATCTGCTTCTGTAGTCTCTCTAGTCCTTACTCAGAGAACAAATTCTAAACAAACACTAGCATTATTCATCTCTCCGCTCTGTTAAAAGTCATGCAAACACTCGCACATCACCTTGAAAAATAGTTGGGGAGTGGTTCTTTTCTATTTGTAAATGATTAAAATATTTATACCTGCAAATATCAGATGGGTTAAGTTTTTAAAAGTTTTCTCTCTTTCCCTACCTTTCTACTTGTGTGATTATTTTTGAATGAAGTAGGTATTTTCAGTTAGGCAATCTTAGGGCCTAAGGTGGGTAAAAAATGTTTCCTTTAATAAAGGAACAGTGGAATTGCCCTAACTTGCTTTGGTTTATCTGTCCTTTTATTCACCTTATTTTGCAGGAATTAATTAATTTTTCTGTTCACAAGTATTTGGTTGCAGTAACTATCACTAACCACAGTTCGTCAGTAGTTGAAGGAGTTACTAAAAAGCTATAAGCACGTGCTTCACACACAGCACCAGGCTCTTTCCTGATGAAGTGTGTGCAGCCTCCTAGGAGAGCCATCCTGGTGCAGAATTGCTGTGTGACAATAATATGAGATGGGCAACATAACTTTTGGTTTACTTTGTTTGCTTTGTAAACAGGATTTGGGCTCTCAGTTGCCTTCGTAGTTTACCCAGAGTTATGTCCACAGTTAATTCGGGTGAAATGTTTGATTTGAGGCAGAACTGAGAGGTTTGGGTGCACCCAGATCTGCTCATGGCTAAGAAGTTTTCATAAAAAGCAGGAATAATAGGCTATAGAGCCAGGTAAAAGGATGTAAACAAGTCTGGAGTGACTGAAACCTTTGCTGTTTGCCCTTGGAGGGCCACGCTGGGAAATGCCTGCATTGCCAAGCCTTTCCCGTGACAGGCTGAGAGGACAAAGTGAGGAGATGGGGATGGAGACTTGCTTGCTCAGTGTTTTTTCTTCTTTATAGCTTTCGAAGTCATACTCTTTGTCAAGGACCTTCTCTCTTCTGCTCTGTACTTCAGGTTTTCTCAGTCCATTCAGAAGCACAGCCATGGCACCACCTAAGAAAAGTTGGGTAGGCAAGTGCAGCCTCAGGGCCTGAGGATTCACTCCCAATATCCTTCTTACATTATAACCTTTCCCAATTTCAGTTTTCAGGTGCTTGGTTTATTAGCCACAGAGCAATTATTGCAGAAAGCTGGTTGATTAAATGGTAAAACAATTCTGTTCAAAGCCCAATTTTCTCTCAAGCTAGTTCTGATGGAAGAGATTTTCCGTGGTTCCCAAAACAGCATGTAGATAATTAAGCAAAAGCCCTTGTGGTTCTCAAGCCTCCAGCATTTGTGAATGGTCTATAAATGTGCCTATTGCTCTAGTCCAATTTCTGTTCATTACTTGATTTTTAGTAATACTGCAGCAAAACTGGATGGCTCAAATATTTATTCATTGTACCTTTAAAGTAGCAAGCCAAAATGTCACAGACTAGTGATGAGAAAATGTCTCCCAAGTTATTAAACTTGTATATCTTGTTTGCTTTTCATTGTAGTCTGTTCAGTTTGCGTTTACTGTCCCTTGAAAATTTCCTTGATAACTGTTTGATGTATCTGACACTGATTTCTTCAATGTCAGGCTATTTCATTTATTAGCCTGTGGAAAGCTGATAGGTGGAGATTGGTATCTGGCTTCCATTCTCATTTTTGAGTCTGTTTTTTCATTTTTAATCAGTGTCTGATGCACAAGCTCCCACTGGCAATGAAGAAGAAGAAAGCCCCAAGCTGTGTGATCTCACAACCCTCATGGCTGGAGAGGATGTGGGTCTGCTCTTTTCTGTGCCAAGGCACAGAAAGCTGGCACATCTCTGCACAGCCTGTTCAGTGCTCCTAGCCACATCGGCAGGGAGACTGGGAAAATGCCTCGCTCTGCCTTCAGATTTTCACCGGAATATCAGTAGTTTTCTTTACCTTTGTACCTGCTATTTGCCTGTGCTTTTTGAGATTATTTCTTTGTTGTTTTTATTTTTCTATTCCTGCTTCTAAAAGAAGAGCAAGCCTTTCTGTGTTTGTCTGACGTGCAGCTTATTTTCAGGAGCATGACACAGACAAGAAGCGTGGTTTCAAAGCCATCTTATTGCAAGTGAATTCAGGAAACCATCTCTGCAAATGTTCCTCTGTTGTTCTTTGTGAAAGATCAGTCCTGACTGGAGGTAAAGACCTTTGATCTGAGAGGTACAGACTGCACACATTCGGCTGTTTCACTCCCATCTAGAGGGAATCAGTCCATCTGTAAGCGTTTCTTGCAGTATTCCCACACTCGTGCTTCTGGCCTTAAGACAAAAATGAAAGATCAGGGTCTTAAAATCTGGTAACCGCAAGGTATCTGTCTTGTTCTGCTGTAGAACTTGCTCCTGTAGATCTGCTCCTGAAGAATCAGTAAAGTTAAAGCTTAGATGGCATTGTTTTCCAAAGAGCTAAAATCTCTATGGCTTCTTCTAAATTTGGGAAGAGTATCTGTGTATTCAGCACTCTCGAAAATCAATGCACCAATTTGGGATCTGAACCTAATTGTAAGTTGGTACAAAGTTGAACAAATTGACGCAAATGCACCTAAGAGACATATAAGTGTGTAGGTTGGAGGGGTAAAAAATTGAGAGGAAGTTGTATTTAACTGAGCTTTCACCTTCCTCTGCCTTATTTGAGTCAGTTTTCTACCCCTGCAGGTTTTAGAGCACTTTCCCTTCCCCACAGCAGCCGTTTTACAGTAGATGATCTGTGGTACCAAGGCATAAACTCCACATCAGGATTCAGGTCTCCAAGTGCAGGACCTCCCATGAAGATGAGTAATGACAGAATTACAGGTCATAACTCTTTGGTTCTCAAAAGTATTTACAAGTAGTATAATTTCACCTACAGGTCAAGAGAGATGCTTGAAAAATATTTTTGCCGTATTTTCTTGGTCAAGAAACTGCATTTCCGCCTGTGATTCTCAAGTCACTGGTATCCACAGGTGTGCAGAGCTGGTTGGAAGGAGGGCTGAAATGCCTGTGAATCTCTTCAGTGTGACCTCTGTGTGTTTATGCATGTTAACATTGTAATGAGTTGGACTTTCAAGTGCTATAATGGCAAGGGAAGGCAGAGTACACTGAACAACCCCTCACCCCATCTCATTTTCCAAGTTCACACAATCTGTAAATAAAGCAAATATTTTGCTAAATTTTATATAATATGTCAATGTGCTAATCTGTTCTTATCATTAAAGAAACACTGTCATGGCAGGCTCTTCCCCTTCTATTTTAGCTGTATGAATAGCGTCATATCCTGTTTTTCCAGGCAAACTGTCATAAACGTCACTCTCCAAGGAGATGCAGAAGGTAGAATTTTTGTAAACTGATGTTGAGACTTGAGCAATTGATCTCTAGCGAGAGCTGTCTGCTTATTCCTACCAAAGGCATTAGCTGGAGATTGTTGGTCCTCTTGATTGTTGAAAAATGTGTAACTGAATGAGAGACAAAGTATTTCATGTATAAGGAAAGGATATTGCTTTGGGTTTTCTTTTCAGTAATTGCAAGTAGAGCGATACTGGCTTCCTCAATAATACTTGTAATCTAGGGCTGTTTCCTGTCATTGCCAGTGGCCATTACTGAATATTTCAGAATAAGTGGCAGTTTTCCTCTCTTTATGTCAGCCGCATCCTCAAAATGGTGTTTACAGCATTCAATGTGCTGCCTATTGGGCCCTGTTCTTGCCTCTAGGAAAGAGTTTGTTAAAGCCCTGAAGAATGGAATTTAATAACTCTTCCAGATTTTTTTTTTTTTTTGCTAGACTTGTCTGTGATCACTAACTCTCATCCAGATAGATTTTCAAGTCCTCTTTTAATTTCAGCTCACAGCTTCATCAGTTCTGAATGACCACATCAGCAAAACGTCTAAAAGTTCAGTTTTAGACTCTTTCCTTTGCGAGCTCCTTCCTTTGTGAGCCTTGCCAGAAACAGGAAGAATTTCTCCCTGCTTGTCTTTTACCTTAGAACCATGAAGAATGTTGTCTTCAGACCCTCTTCCTCTCTAGGAGAGGTCTCCTTGGATGACTCAGGTTCCCAAGGGTCTTTCTCAGTTCTTAGCTGAAGAGGTGGGCATAGAAAATCCTTTCCTGAATTCTGGAGTTTCCTTCCTCTTAGTAAAATAGGGTTCCTTAGGAAATGCTTCTTGGGTCAGAAAGCTAACAGTTCATGAAGAGCTCACTCTACAGACTCAGCTGGGGAAAAAAAAAAGAGAATAGAAAAGACTGGAATTTACAATTTCTAAGCAAGAAAATATGTAAACAGAAATAAGTATCATTTGCTTCAGCTGTGCAATGTAACTAAAGTAAGAAAGCTTCAGGCACCATAGAACACAGATTGCCTCTATAAAATTTTTACAAATCTTAAATGGTGGAAATCAAGTAGGCAGGATTGTTTCTCACCTGTTTCAAGCAGCAGACTTTTGCTTTTATTCTGAAATAGGATGAGCTTAAAGACAAATACCATCTAGGGCTAAATTAGAGCCTTCCATGTATAAAAAAACCAGTAATGCAAATCACAGATCAAAAGAAGGAGAAATCCATCATTTTACTCAAATATCCTCCTGCTCACAGGAAGACAGAAGTCAAATCTGATTCAAATGGTGAGTCCTCCTTGTGGGCAGAGCAGTGCTGTGGTCGTGGTGGTAAGGGACTCGATGAGTGGACAGTTCTGATTTTCACCAAGAGAGAAGGCAGAGCCTTGGCCTGGGGATGCTTGTGTTGGATCCTGTCTGTCAGAGCTTGAAAGCCCATTGAGATGTTTGGCTGTGGATAAGGAGAGGGTGCTCCAGCCACAGCATTGTCTGTGATTGCGAGCTTGCACGCTGCTGTTCTTACAGTCACTTCCCTGGGCTCTCCTAATGCCTAATTAGAAGCTGAGCAATTATCTCAAGAAGCCTTATCAGAGTCTCCTCTGGGAAATTGGTGCCTTTAGTGTTACACAGACATGGTGAGTCAGGCTGAGTTCCCAAGGCTGTGTATATAACAGGAAAGCAGCAGATAGTTGCAGTTTAATAAAGCCCCTTGGTGCCCTCATCTGCTGGATAATAACTTCAATTGACAGATAATGTGTTCGGCTATGTAAATTTTTAAAAATTATTATTTATGTTTCAAAGAAAGTTTACCCTTAGTAATAGAATCTTCAACGTTGGATCTTAAGCAATGTTTTTAAAATCACGATTTGAGACAAATAGGAGAGGATGCTTTAGGGATGCTAAACGGATGCTTTTTTACTGGCTCCAGAATCGTGTAAATTAAACCACTCCTAAGAATACCTATTTGAAGAGTTCTTAACTTTGCTGTTTGTATTTTTAGAATGATTATGAGCTCCAAGAGGAGTTACCTTGTGAAAATAAAATCTCAGGCATCCCAGTGTTATGTTGTTGCCCATCCCTTCAAAGACACCTGTGATCTTTGCAATGACAGAAGTCCCTGTATGCTGTTGCACTTATAGCAGCTGTTTGCAGACAGTTCCATCCAAAGCCCATTGCTCTGAGGCCTGGCTGAGGGTGTATCACCATCATCAGGCTCTTGGGGCACAGCTGGAAGTGATGGTGTTTATGATCTGCTCCTGCTTCTGCCCATACCTATTGCCCTGGCCTGTGGGGCCTGGTTGCTTAGAAACAGATCTGTGAGATGGCAGTGGTGTTTATCTCTCGGCCTTCAGCAGATAAGGAGTGTTAATTTGTAGTTCATATTGTAGCTGACTTTCTCTGTGGTTTATTAAATCCAGTGTGTTTAACCAGTGTGTTCTCTGAAAGCTTTCATTGAGCTGAGTTTCCCAGGTGTATTAAAAGTACGGCGCAGCAGGCATCGGATGTGAGCTCTCGGAGCAGAGTTTAATACCAGTGTGACATTTGGAAGAGTGTCTAGGGGAATGCACTGTGCCTGCATATTGCATTTCAAGAGCACTTTACCATTTGCCAGCCTTTTTATTTTTCTTGAATTTCAGATTCCTGAGGGAGTTAGACTGAAACGGAAGAGTTTTTATGCTTCCCTAAAATAACTGCTTACGTCTTATTTCACGCAAATTAAAGCCCCCCCCCAGCTTTTCACACCACAAATGTGCAGCAGAAAGAAGAAAAAAAGCAGAGAGCCTGACTCAGTACTGGGCCATACCCAGTGCTACTCCTCTGTCACTTTCTCCCTTTTCTACTCCAATCCCCAAATTCCTCCCTTCTTGCTGCCTGTTTCCCACCCTCACTTTCTCCAGGTCTCCTAAGAGAGCAGCCAGCATTTGCAGAGCTCTTGGCCAGCGCTCAGCAGTCAGAACAGCCACGTGTGCCTCTCCTGTGGGCTGGGAGATGAAGAATGTAGCTGGTTATGTCATGTGTGAAGCAGAGTCTCACAGATCCCATCTTGTGAGCTACAGCCTACTGCAGATGACAACAGGAGAAAGCTGGTTTGTGTGACATTAGGGAGACAGCAAAGTAGCAAGGCTTATTTTATTACTATTTTCACTTTCAGTTCACAATTTAAATACGCATGAGGAACAAACTTGCTCTGCTCATAACAGTTTTTTTGAATGATAATGTAATTGGAAATTTCATTTTGCCTTTGCCCGGGAAGACAACAGCTGTTTTCTGCAAGGCAGAGAAATTGTAATCTCTACAATTATTCAATACTGTACACCAAAGGCTTTACGATCTGTCATTTACTCACTGTGATAAGTGTTTGTGCAGTATTTAGCAGATTGATACTTGTTTTCTTGATACTTGTCTTTTTGGTGCTATCCCAATTTAAATGTGGCAATAAAAATCCTACAATGCAAATGTATTTCAGCTCATGTAAAGGAATGTGATCAGCAGCTCACGCATGGGTTTTTAACTGTTGTAATCAGAGGAAATGTTCTTAATGCAAGCAAGGGCAATAGAATTTGATCCTCAAATGTCTAGATTTGCAATTTCTGAGTACTCAGGTGTGTGATTACTGGCAGGTTGAAGTGCTTTGTGAGATTGGAGTAGAATGAACTCCTGCCAAATTCGCCCAAAATTTCTTCTTTCTTCCCTGAGCAGAGGAATTGTGTTCCCATGATGATACCTGCACGCCCGCTGGAAATCAGCCAGGTGGAAAGAAAACAACCCCAAAATATGCTTTTCTATGCATCAACTGTCTCACGTGCTCAGCACATGTAGGGAGTTCATCTGCAACATGGGACCTGTTCTTGCCTCCTGTGCAGATGGATGCATCCCCGAAATCATGGGAATTGGCACAGGTTTGGTGTCAGCTGGGAGCTCTGCTCTAGTCCAAGTAGTATCCTGGCTCCTTGAGCTTTCCCATGCCATAGGGACATGTCTGGTGGAGAGGCAAGAAGGGATTTTCTAAGAGCAGGGTGAGGGCTGGAGCAACTCTCATGGACGGCATCTGTGTTTACTTGTTTTAGCACTTCATGGCAACCACAGAATTAGGGACCCTTTCTTGTGGATGCTTGCAGTCACCTCAGGTAGATCCTGACAGGCTGGTGGGATAAGAGAAATAATACAATCTGTGAGAACTTCACTGTGCTTGAACACAGTTATACAGAAACTCAAACAGCTACATTTTCTGTAAGTGCAAATAATAATACTGCTGCATTGTTGCCTCACTGAAAGTGGCCCAGGTTCAAGGCAGGATTTGGTTATGTGCTTCAGGCAGTAGTGTTATGTGCTTGTACCAGATGGAGCTTTTAAATTTTTATCAGCAGGTTTATAAACACAAGAATATCCTTTTATCTGCCCCCGGCTCTTTTACTAATTAGCTGCAAATGCTGAACTTCAATTAGCATGGAGTGGAGAAGATGAAATAATATACATTCTTACTCATGATTATCCATCATGTGAGAATGAAATAGACACTAATAATGACTGTTTCAGTTTTCTAGGGCTTTTCTATTGGCTTTTTTTTCCCCCTTTAATACTTAGTAGTATAAATGAGTGAAAATAGCTAAAAATAATGAGCCAGATTATCTGGTGATGAAATTCTATTGCATGCAAAGAGTGAGAGTTTGCAGCCTTGCTCATCTTTGCCTTGACTCCTGTAGGTGTTGGGCCAAGCCAACACAAGGTTGTGTGAGAGCTGTGTTGTTAAGTTCGCCATGGAAGGATTTACAAAGGAATTTATAAAACTACATTTTTCCTGCTGCTGAGAGGTGGCCAGAGAGGTCTAGGCTTTGAAGCAACACTGCTGTGTGTTATCAGAGAATCCCAGCTTTCTTGAGGGGTGCAGGCGCATGGAGAGGCAAAGGGATTGATGAGTTGAATGCTGTCTTTGCATTTAGCAGCATGTTTGCTGGCCTGCAACATGTGCTTGTGTGCTCTGTGTGTGCCCCAGCTGAGAAGCTCTTTCTGGACCCTGCAGGCATTCAGCTACTGTGCTTGTTCCCTGTGGTTTATAAATCATTCAGGAGATTTGCACCTTTCAACAGCAATGCCAGCTCTTTAGAGGGTATCGAGGAAGGATCTCTACCTTGGCTGATAACTTCTAGGCAGGAAAAGGTTTGGGTGTATTTTCAGATGTCAGTCTTGGCACACAGTTTGAGAATGTATTGGAAAATTATCAGGAAAGCTGAGGAAAGGCACAGCTTTGTGAGGTATAGATTGGTTCTGAGAACTCTGCATCCAACTTTTCACATCATAGAATCATAGAATGCTGAGGGGTTGGAGTGGACCTTGAAGACTATGTAGTCCCAACCCCCCTGCCATGGACAGGGGCACCTCCCCCTAGATCAGGTTGCTCAAGGCCTTATCCAACCTGGCTTTGAACACTCCCAGGGCTGGGGCATCCAACCCTGTTGGATATCTTGCCTTAAGAAGGCTTTGTGGAAAAGTAATCCACTGAGAGGATAGGGCCTACTGTTGGGAAATACAGATGCATAAATCCAAACCAGTAACTGAAAGAAAACTGTTCTCCCAATAATAATAATAATGGAATATGTTCTGACTAATCAAACCCCAGAATATACCCCTGAGACACTTACTGGTCACTTCTTTGGTGGGTTGTGCTTCAGCAGAGCATGTCAGCTTTATGGGCCATACTGACCTTGGAATAAAATGCAGTAGAATCATCGAAGTTGGAAAAGATCTTTAAAATCATTGAGCCCAACCATAAACCTAACACTGCCAAGTCCATCACTGAACCATGACCCCAAGTGCCACATCGACATGTTGTTTAAACACCTCCAGAGGTGGTGACTCAACCACTTCCCTGGGCAACCTGTTCTAGTGCTTGACAACCCTTTCAGTTAAGAAATCTTTCCTAATATCCAAACTAAGATGGTAGGAGAAAGGCAAAGCAGCATTGCAAAAGTCTCCCTTGACGACACGAAACCAGCAGAATTTTTCTCTTCCCAAGTCATGCAGGCTTGGTATCTGTAGCTGGAGGCAGCTGCTGCTGTGTCACAAAATCTGGCTGTGAACAGGAGGCAGCAAAAAGCCAGCACGACATAGGGGTCTGCAATTGCCACAGGGGTCTGAGTCCAAATGCCACTTGATTGAATTATCGGAGATGCATGAGGCTTCAGTTCTAACTTAGCGTAGGCTGAGAGATGACTGAGGAAAAATGGACCTGTTCTCTCATCTGCTATTCTGATGCCATAAATCACTGTTAAAAGAAGGCCACCAAGCTTTTCTTTGTACTGCATTGGAAGTGACACATCACAAAGGGAGGGAAAGTTCTATTTAAAATCGTGCAATCAGAGATGAAGTGAAATTGAAAAGAAAGATCAAAGATAGGAAGTAGGGAGAGGAGGAAAGAGACGAGGTACAGTGTGGCTGCACAGACAGCTTAATTTCATTTTAATGAACCTCTGCTTAGGAAGGGAAGGCTGGCTCTTTGTGTACCAGGAGAGAAAAATAGCCTTCTGCCACTACACTGAGACTCTCTTTGAACATGGTCTCCTACCAAAATGAAGGGCTGCACTCTGCTTCACATTTCACAGAATTAGAAAAGACTAAGCTGTTTTCTGACTGCCTGCATCCTGCTTATGTAACTTGCAGATGACGGCTGTGCAACCTCTGGCTGAGCCCTGGAAAATTTCCTTGTCGGTGAGTCAGGTGCTTGGCAAATGGTCTGGCGCAGTGGGCTTGGAGATAAGATTGCAGTCAGAGGCACTACCTGGGTACCAGAGCCCAATTCAAGGTCTCTTTATGGAACTTCTTCCTACTAGAAGCTTGCTGATCATCCTGGTCTTGTCACTGCCAAGTGTCCCTGTTGTGCTGTATAATTAGTGCAAATCATCCCCCTTGATTCTCCAAAGCAGGAGAAAACCACAGCCCTGACTATTATCCAGAGATGTAGGTCAGCAAGGAAGGAGGGGAAGAGCTAGGCAAGAACGAGTCCTTGGCTTTTACATGAATTTTATCCATAGAAATTCCATCAGGATGTGGGGAGAGCGTTTAGTGCAGTGGGGCTGCAGAAGTAGGACTTCATGGGGAAGCACAGAGTCCCCCTTTGCAGTCCCCATTCTGAAACTGTGCAGTCACCAGAACAGTGTGGGTTTGGAGGGTGTGAATATGGCTGAAACCTGGAGGTCAGGACTGTGTGTTGTGCTGTAGGAGTAAAATTGAGAACTATGAAAAGGTAAGGATTAGACCCAGGGACGAGGGAAAAGACTGAAACAGATGCAGAACTGTCTCAGCTGCAAACCACACTTTCCTGTGGGCCAGCTGTCATCTCCAGGAGCAGCAGATCCTAATTTCCACCTCTTTGGAAGTGTAACTGAGAGGAGCCAGGAGGTCTGTACCAGCAAGTATGTCCAGTCACTGCAGTGTCAAGGCTGGCACAGCTCCGAGTCCCCACATCAGCCCGTCTTACATGGATCTGTGCAGAAAGGCCCTATGGCAGCCCAGCTGTGTTCAGAGCAGCTTGGTTTGCTCGTGCAAAGAGCCTGTTTGCCAGACTGCAGTGGGAGGGGGACAGAAAAAGACTTTGCCACAGGGATGACCTGGTGACTAATGAGTTTCATTGATCCTATGCTTGCAGGAGAGAGCAATCCATCATCTGCAGCTCCTGCTGAAGGCTCTGAGGAAGCAAACGTGAGACGTTACCCAAAAGCAGGGCTGTGTGAGCCCTCTGAACCTAATGATGCTGTGCTCTCATGGATGTATGAACGTGATAGTGCAGAAGATCCCAGTATCAGAGACTCTCTGGATGGCTTCTACAAAACGTATTGCAGAAAGCAGCCAGACAGAAAGGATCCGACCTACGAGGCTGCCTCACGGTGTCTGTCACAGAAGATTTCAGAGCTGGAACAAAAGGATGGAACAAAATATGTGTCACGTTGCCTGCAAATGGCACAGTTGGTCTTGAACAGAGATGGATGTAAGATCTTTCCAAACCACCGCGCTTCTCCTTGCTTTTCAAAGCCAGCTGAAGGGGAAGTCGTGTTGGAAAACAAGAGGACACCTGGACTCTCAAATGATATCCTGCAGTTCCTCTTGAAACAAATACAGGCAGAACTTAGCCCTGATGGGTCACAAGAGAAGTGAGCAAGACATTGGTTTGTTTCTGTCATCAAAGCTTTGCTTTCACTCCTTCAGAAAGAAGTGACTTTCTTAGAAAGACGTTGTTCTCCAAGCACCACCTTCAGCACCAGATATACTCCATGGAGAGGTTCACCCAGAGCAGACCTTGCACCTTGTTCTCTGCAGGGCACCACTGCGTGAGGAGCATCCGTGTAACTCCTCGGGATGTGTTGACTAATTGGGAGGGGTGATGTGGTGTTTGTTGCTGGGACATCAAACATCATAATTTATACCTACCAGGCTTTTAAACTGGCCTACATCCTTACCCCAGCTTAGCAGTGGTCCAGCCCAAATTCAGCCCCGATGTAGGCATGGCTGTCCAAGTGCTGTTGGCTATAACAGACTGCTTGAATGACCTTGGCACGGTGTGCCCCAGCCCTACAGAGGGAAAGTTAAGATTTTGTTTTGTACATTTGCCTCCATGGAGTGTCTGTTAGCTCTGTGTTTTTACCTACAGACATATGACCCCACAGATCATAATTGCAAGCCAGGTGGGTTTTTCTGACGGAAGAACTGTGTGTGTGCATGAGAAAGAGAAAATACAGCTCTGAGTATGTTCTCTGACAGTGCTTCTGTCCTGTTTACCTCTCCACCATCACCCCTCTCAACAACCTTCAGTTCCTTTCTGACTTTCATGATGGTGCTAATGAGATCCCTGGGGGAATGTTCCCTTTAAAATGAAATGGATTTCTCTGAGCCCAAAAAGGCTACTGTCAGTCAGCAACACAGCAATGAACCCACACACAACCACTTAAGGTTTCTCTCTCTGAAGCCTCACGGCTCGGTGGCTTCTTTGCTGCTTTAGTGCCTCTGCCAGGCAGATAAATGTCTTTGTGCGTGTTTTCCACCCGCTGGCCTGTCCACTGAAAGAGCAGTTTGCTGTAGTGATGTTGTTTGCTGACTGGGGAGGCCATTCTCCAGTGTGGGTGTGAGCGAGGAAGCACAGAGTGCCAGAGGAAGGGATGTGTTTAAGATGACAGCAGATGGGCAAAGGAGAAAGAAAGAAAGAAAGAAAGGGTGGTTGGGGTCTCAAAGGTCAGCATCAATGTGGTTACTCCAGTACAGCCACACTGCTCGCACCAGTTTTGGTATTTGATGTCCAGTGTTTGCCAGCCCAGCTGCTGAGACCTCTCATCCACTCCCTCTCTACACTGGCCAGATCTCAGAGCGGGTGTTTGTGTTCCTGCACGTCACATTCCCTGCTGCAGTTCCACATGGGGCTGCTATTCCTGCCTTGCTGCCCCCGGCGGATTGGCACAGCGGCTGTGCTCTGCAGGTGTTTCCAGCAAAGGCAATGGAAATTTGGCTGCTGCCTTCAGTCAGAGCAGGAGGCCCAGCTGGCTGCAAGTTATGGCCAAAGTCTTAGGACTTGGTGTAATCTCTCTTTGCAAATAGATTTATACTGGAAGTGCCTGGGTTTAGTTTCCTGTCCTTGAGTCATCATGGAACCAATACATTTGGCTTTGTGGTGGTCCTGCTTAGTGTGTTGCTTGCTTGCTTTTATGGCAGAAGTGTTATACATGTGCTGGAGGGCACACAGAATATTGGAGCAGACCTTCAGCTCCTCACCCAGCTACTCGAGTTAATGGTGCTAGGGGGAAAAAGAGTTGAGGATGCAGCATCATTTCTATAGTAGCAAACAAATCCACAGGTGCTTGTGTATCAAATTCGGATGAAAGCATCCTGCTGGCAAAAAATATAGAGAAAGGTAATATCAGCTAGCTCAGCTGTAGATACAGCTGGAAAAAGCAAACATGCTCCTGAGTGTGCTGTCAGTAATTGCAGTAACATCACTGGCCCCTCTGCCAGCTCACTTTGCTTAACCCCCACAGATCTGTCACATCCACAAGGGCATTGGTACTGACAGATGTAGGGAGCTATTGCTAAGGATGTACAGGGAAGAAGGAGGGTCTTCAGTGTGAATCAGATGTTGTTGCTTCTGATTTTTTGCCAGTGTTTATGCTGTTCCACACAGTTAAATTGGTTGCTGTGCAAAACCTCTTAACTGCCATTTTAAGGGAAATAAACTCCGATGAAGAGAGAGATGGAGAAATCAGAGGTCTGCATCTGAATCCCTTTAGTTGCTGTATTTGGTTTGTTGATGAATTGGTCAGTACTTTAGGTTAGCTCTAAAACCATCTGGTCTCCTATTCAGACTTTTTTTAAAAGTTATTTTAATTAAAAAAAAAGCCAAAGACATGCAATTTCCACAAAGAAAGCTTGCAGCAAAATAGAAAGCTCCTATTCTTTAGGAGAAACCTGCTGCTACTGATGTCTGAGACATCCCTACTGGGTTTTGATGGAAGAGAAAAGAAGCCCTGATTGACTCTAGTCTGACCCTAGAGTAGCTCTTGAGACAGACATGGGTTTCCCCACTCAGAACAAAACACGAGGTGTCTGCCTGGAGCGCCTCTGGGGTGTGCACAGGATGCTCCTCCTGAGGCCTCATTAACCTGAGCTGCCATCATTTTATCCATTTTTGGAATGAGGTGCAGAAAACATTGAGGGAGTAGCTGTTCGTTTGTTGTTAAGTGTTTTCAGTGATGGCAAAACGAGGCAGTCTTAGTTTGGGAGATGTGTGTCCACACAGGAAGTTAAACTGGGGTCCCTCTGTGGGGAGATGATGCTGCTTCACACCAGGGGCCAGAGGGGAGATGGGGCACTTCCAGAGAGCTCCTGCTTCAGCTCCTCTGGCTCTTGGGGCTGCACAACTGCCTTTAACATCACAGTTTTCTCATTAGAAATTCCTGGTGCAGCAAGAAAAGACACTCATTACTCTTGAACCCTTTAGGTAATGAGATGCAAGCTATAACAAAATAGAGAATAGGTGGCTTCTGAAAGAGCATGAAGAGAGATACTGGCAGAGGAGAGCATGAAACTATTCAATTTTAAAGACCAACGTAGGCAGAACAGACTGGATGCAGATGAAAAATTTGGATTATGACTCATATCTACAAATCTTGGCTGGCATCTTGCAGAGGACATGGTAATCTCTGTGCTGCTGAAACATGCAGTCTTTTGAGAAGTTTGCACCCCTCAGAATCAGGAGTACCTGCAGTTCTTCTGTGCACTGCTCACTTCCAGTGGTTCATGGATATGACTATCCATGGCTTCCTCAAGGTAAAAAGACAGTCCTTTTGCATGGCAAGTACCAAGAGTGGTATGAAGCCCTCACAGAAATGTCCTATGTTCTGTCCATTTCTCCCATCCTGTGCAGTAACCTGAGAAACTGTGTTTACTCCTGAGAGATGAAGTGCCTTCCTCTCTGCCTGTCTTGCACTTGACTTAGTTCTGACACTTCTGTGGTTTCAGCTCGCCCTATCTCCCCCACTTGCTGGCCTCCCCAGCACTGGTTGTTCTCACCTCTGCTGCCAAAGCCAGCTGCTGTCACCTCTCTTCATCCCCGTGTGTGGAGGCTGCCTTAGCAAAGGTGTTTGGGGGCTTACACTGCAGAACAAATCCCAGGGGTTTTTTCCCTTCTGCTTGTTCAAGGCTCACAGCCAAGGAAAAGCTCTCTGAGCCTAACTTAGGACAACACCTGAAAACCTGCACCACTTTTCAGGGCTGTGGGTGTACAAGATCCCACAAGATGCTCAAGCAAAATGTGCAAATGAATTAAAAGACGGGGAATCAGTCCCATAGGGTAAGACAAGCAAGGCCAAAATTGATCCCCCATTGCCAAGCAGGAGGAACACAGAACATGGTGAGGACTTGACATGGCCCAGGGGTCTCCCTGCTGCACAGCCCAGATCCAAATCCCACCCAAGGTCTGTTAGAGATTGTGCTTTGGGTTAGGTGTTTTGCACCTGAGCCGGACCAGCATCCCCAGTGTCACACCAGCCATTGGAGTGGCCTTGGGGCTCAGCCTTGGGCTGGGTCTGGCAGGCTGAGTGCTGCCTCTATTCCCTTACCTAAATGCCTGATCCAAGCTCTTTTGTCATCCTTGCTGAATCCTGCTGCTGTTAAGTCATTCCCTCGGCTGGGAGCTGCTCCAGGACGTTTGGTATCAATGGCCTTTCTGCTGCTTACTCTGACAGCATTTTTATTTTGCCTCCCACACGGCGGCTGGTGGGAGGTGCTGATTCATGCCAGTGACCTACCCAGTCCTGGAGCCCAAAAGCAGCCAGGGAGAGCTGAGCTCCTGCTCCAGGTGCTGAAGCAGGCCCTCAGCAGGCCTCAATGAAGTGAATTGAGCCAGGGCCATTTACACCAGCAGAGGGTTTTTCCCCAGGAGTTTAAGGTGCTTTGGTTTGCCTGGATATGTCAGGACATATGGTTGTTAAAACTGGTATACGACAGGCAGTATACATCCTGTATAAATGTGGCTATTTCATTACTAAGCAGTGGTGATTTTGTGTGGGGCATATGTTTTCCCACAACACAGAAGTTCATTTTGAGAATACCCTGTTCTGTAGGCTTTCCCTAATGACTATTTTCCCACACACATGGATTAGGCAACAACATATGCCAGCATTTCTTCCTTAAAAGTAAAATCTGGCACATAGCACACGGAGCATGAAATAATAAGATGTGATTAAAGCAGTAGCTGGAGCTAAGCAAAACCAGAAAACTTGTGGCTGAAAGGTCAAACCTTGTTTTAAATTGCCTTTGCAATGGCCTGTTTGTTTGCAGGTGCTGGGACTTGGGAGGGAAAGTCTTGTAATGAAAGAACAACTGTCATAGAAAATTTCACTGTCAGTTCAAGCCAAACAAACTTTCACTTGCATTGGAAGGTAGGTTCTTGTAATGGGAAATGTCAGTCAGCCTTAGGGCAGGTATCACTTTCCAGTGTTATCTGCTTTGCTGTGAGAGATGAGCCAGGAATGGTGCTAAATGGGTGCTAAAATCAGCACCTCCCGGCCAGAGAACCAGGATGATTCTGTAATTAAGGATACTGAGGTGGGGATGCTGTGCCCTGCAACACATTTTCAGTGTGACTTCCACCAATTAGTTTGTTCTAAATTGCCAGCAGCTTGTTTGGGGTATCTGAGAGCTTCAGAGAAAGAGTGAAAGGGCAGAGCATTTACACCCACGTCTTTGTCTAACAGCAATTCCCCTCAAACCCCTGCAATTAGAGGTTGAAACAATAATAGAGATTTTACATCTGTGGTCCAGGCCCTCCTGTTTAAAAATCAACTCAGCATGTGTTCTGTGAGGCCGGCTTGGTTTTGATCCTTGTTTTTGCATCTTCCCCGGGTCTGACTGGTCCCTGGGACAAGACGAGCACCACATGATAAATGTGTGAGTGCAGACAAGTCTCGTGGCTGGGTTCTGTCTCTGGGAGTATTAATGCTGCCTGTCTGGTGTTCAAGAATAAACTGGTTGCACGTGAATTACGGGGAGAAAAAAACTATTACAGGATGAGGAGACAGACTGCTATTTTGAGGGCTGGGGGAGTCTTTCCAAAGGCAGCAGTGAATTAGGCTGAAAGTGTAATGGTGTGCTGGACAAGGGTCAGACTGATTCTTGTGCCACTTCTTCCTGTTCCCATTGCCATGGGGTGCCTCTGCAGCACCTCCTCCTGTTCCCATTGCCATGGGGTGCCTCTGCAGTTGATTTTTCCCAAATCCAGGGCATGACACTCTGCAGGCTCAGTATGCTTCACCTGAGTGCTGGCAAAGCCACCCACTATGTCTTGGTCTTCCTCACATCCAGGGTAGCAGAGTCTCTTTCAACGTCTCTTTTTCTGCTCTTCCTGTTTGGATCACCTTCCCACCACCAGGGTTACTAGAGAAATTTACACAGATGGAGCATCTTCCTGGTATTTTCATATCCCAAGGCTGCCTTTAAGCTTAAGCCTCTTAAGCTTTTTTTATAAGCACACAGCATTTTACACAAAGAGCCTAAAAGTCTTAAAATCAGGGTATGCAAAAGGAAAAAGGATTTTCTAAGGAAGAGAGATGCTAGCAAAATATCCTCCTGCATTTTGTAGGTTTTGCTCTCTCTTTCCTGGGCTTTTTCTGCAGCTGGGTTTTGTTCTTTGTGCCAGTGGCTATTCAAAAAAAGGTGATGGAAAATTTCTTGGGCAATTCTTTTTGCTGTGTGAATACTGCTGTCATAAAATAGATCTCTCAACACTGTGTGTTCAGTCTGCAATTATGTGCAAGGGCATAATTGGGTTTTTTCCAGTACATACATTATTCAGTAATAAAAACTTTATTCTGAAATCATTACAGTCTGTTGCAGAAATCTATATGTTTTTATCTTACAAAATGGAAATTCGCCTCTGAAATTTCCATGACACTATCAACCACAGAACAGTATTGTTCTTACCAAACAGAACCCTTGCTGAGAGTCAAAGTGCTATAAATATTTAAAGAAATTAATTACTAAATAAGCCAGAGTAGTGCCCCAGTCTTTAAATATTAAATGGAACATACACAGTTGACAAAAAGCAGGCAGAAACACTGAATGGGGCGATTTAATGGCCTAAATGTAATTATTTGCAGCGCAAAGGCGACTATTAAAGTCATTTTTGCTTAATGACAAGCAGTACTCAAAATATGAGGGCTTAAGTCCACATTTCGCTTGCTGAAAGAAATTTCTATCCTGTTTTAGATTTTACTACAGAGGCCCCAAACTTCACCAAGGAGGTTAATTAACCAGTGTGAGTATAAAAAGGGCAGGGGGCGTTGGGCAGGGGTTGTTTTATGAAGGGCTTTCTTTGGGGCAGCGCCTGGGTGTGCAGCTCAGCTGTGCCCAGCCTGCAGGGTGAGATGCTCCGGCACTCTCAGCCTGCTCTCTGGGAATCAGCTGCCTGGGAACTGCGGTCCTGCGGTGATGCCAGTCCTCCAAAAGCCAGCCCAGAGAGACGTGTTGGCAGCTTTTGGGCACTGTTCATTGTCCAGGACTCCTGGTCTGGTTAGGAGGGTGTTGGGGTGCTCCTAGTTCCCCACTTGTGGAGGAGGAGGCGCCTGGGGCTGTGGAAGTTGCTTCTGTTGTCAGCAAGGCAACTTGGTGACAGCTGAGACTGGGAGAAGGTTTAGTCATAGCCAGGTTTGTAAAGCCATGAGTAGTCATGTCAGGGCTTCTTGTGCCCCTGCTCAAGATCCAAAAGCTGCATTTTAGCTTGATGACCGATTCATCTGGAGTGGTCAGTTTTGGCTCGGAGTCCAGCAGGTCGTTTTCTGAGAGACTATCAGGTGAGAAGTGGCAGCACAGAAAAAAGGAAGTCTTTTGACTAAAAATCCCAGTGGTGCCCGCATTATGAGGCAAATTCCAACTTTCTCTTGTAGGAGGAGATGTGCCTGTTGTTTCCCATCAGTGTCATCTTTCTCATGGAGACATTTACCAGTGGAATTGCAGGAGCTAAGTTGCATTTACTGCCTGGAACAAGCAATGCCAGCGAGTTGCTACTAGGGAGGGACCTAGGAAGTGGCACTTCATGCTGACTGCAGTATGGAAAAATTGTCCTTTGTCCCCTAGGCTCCAAAGTATGCTTTTTATTTATTATGTATTTATTTATTACGTATTTTAAACTTATTTTTGTATTGCAGCATAATCTAGTTTCTCCCGTCCGAGCTAACAAACTGAGAGAAGGATGACTGGGGGGAAGAGAGGTATGTGTGAGCAGCATATGCGAAAATGTTCTGTGGAAAATCTGGAATGTTGGAGAAATGGTTGTGTTTATACTTGGTCTCCCCTCCCTCACCTTTATTTTGGTTTTTGGCTTTGGTGTGGGTTTGGTGGTTTCTTTCCTTTCGTTCTGTAGCCTGGAGTGTATCCAGAAGCCCTGAGGATTTATATCAGGTAGCACAGGGCTTTTTCCAGAAGACCACAGCAGAGTCTGTGCATGTATTTTTCATATCACTTAACAGTTGTGACATGCTTTTTAGGCTTATTTTAAACTTCTTTTCGGTTTGGCCGTATAGTATTTGACCTCATTTCTGTGGAATAGATACATCACTGAAAAACAGGAGCTAGAAGGATCCTGCATGGAAGAGAAGAAGGTTACAAGTGAAGAAAATTTGCTTTTTTTTTTTTAAGAAGATAAGAAAGACAATTCAAGAAGAGTTGGACTGAACTTTTAAAGTTCTCAAGCAAAAATACCCTGTGAATTCTTTAGATTTTTTTATGAAGAAGGTCTTTAACACTAAAGCCTAGAAGTCAGTTTCTAGCAGCTGTTTCTGCACTGCCTAAGACCGTGTGGCATGAACAAAACCCCACAGTGTGAGGTGCTGTATAAATACAGAAAAGAAAAAAAAGATATTTGCCCATGGTACAGAAATCACCCATGTGTACCATACAGGGTCTCTCAGCTGCCACTCAGTTTGCTAGGCAGTTCCTTGGTACCATGTGCTAAGGCCACAGGTGGTGACAGTCATGTTTCACTTTTGCGGAAGAATGACCCAAAAATGTATCATCTGTGCAGCTCCATTATCCCTTATGTTGCAATGAGCACTGCATATGACAAGGTTTCTGAAAGGATTTTGGTTGCTGTTAGTGAAACTGGATAGATGGTGGCCCTTAGGTGCAATTGTCTTTCTCCACACCCATCCTCTTAGCACCTTCTGAGTGAAAGAGATGAGTTTGTTCATGAAATGGGCTGCAGTATTTTAATGCCATGAAAACTAATTGGCATCCAAGAATGAAGATAATCCCCACTAGCACATCTCATTAGAGGAGCAATCCTCATATTCCTCATGTAGTCTCCTCTCAATTTAGAAGGAGCTCAGGCACAGAAATTTGCTTGTCATCCTTTGAAGTTCCAGCTTCTAGCATGAGCCAAATGCATAATTTTTTTAAAGCGTTTGTATTTGAGAGAATCCCACAGGATAAATACTGTTTATTCATAGAGCAATAGATTGTCACAACATTGTGAGGCATGGATGTCACTGCCATCAGAGTACTGACACATCTGAGAAAGGAGGTTGGGGTGTGCCACTCACAGCTGATCAAGTGAAATGTGCCTTTGCCTGCAGTAATCCTTAATTTAGTGCAGTCACAGCTCTCTCCTGATCTGCAGAGAAAGTCACCCTAGCTGATACCTGGCTGTGAAAGTCCATGTGAAGCGACACTGCTTTGAAAATTGAGGCTGGCTTAGTTAACTGGGGGCAAGATGCTTGGATGCTCTGGTTTTCCAGTGCTGGCAGAAAAGTCTGTTGGATCCTGTTTTGGAATCCTACCCTGAAGACAGAATTGGATAAGCTCCAGCTAATTCTGTCCCTACTCCTGTCACGGACCTCCTGCAGCACTTGCTAATCTTTGTAACCTCGAACCTGATCGAATCTGAAGGTGTGCAGGTGTTCCCAAGTAGACCCTGATGTAACTGATGGCAAAACATGCTATTTATATACGTGCAGAAGCAGAGAACACATAAAAGGCAAATGTTTCACTTAAAATTCCTTCTCATGAGCAGCTGAAGAAGTTGAGGCCAGGCTGAATCCTCACACACACAGGGGAGGACACGGGGGCCTTTGAGCCACAGAAATTTGTCAGTCTCTTGAAACAGGCTCTTGACTTCCCAAAGCCAAGGCTGGAGATCTCCAAAGAAGCATCTGCCTGTGGAGGTGGGGCTGGCATAGGCAGTACAGGAACAGCCTGTGGGAGGGGAAGATTGGGAGGAGATGTTGCATATTATTTGCCTTCCCTGGTGGCCAGGTGACTGGGATCTGTTATTTTGCAGAAATGGTAAACTGAATGTAAGGTGAACAAGGTGTCTCCTGGTGTCTCGTCCAGGCTGTCTGCTGAAACAGGCTTCAAATTGAGCTGGAATTCCTGCTTCCGTTATGCACCGATTAAGCTGCTCCCGAGTTTGATTGGAGCGCTGTGCTTGTGTCCTGTTTTCTGTGTTTGAGGGCTGTACGGTTGTAGCAGCCTGGCATTGTTAATGGACAATAGAATGATAGCAGAGGGAACTGCCAACTTGATGTATAGATCCATTGTCCTCCAGGAACACTGGCAATTAGAAGGCCATCTGCTTGGCTCTGAGGGCAAACAAAAAAGAAAACGGAAAATACACATAAAATTGGAGATGGCCCTCTGAAGGTTAATGAAAACCAAAAGGAGTTCAGTTCGTCTTTGCCTGGGTCTGAAGCGAACCAGGTGGAACATTCGGACTTCCTCCATGGAGACGTCGTTTTAACTTGTCATTTAAGCTTTTTATTCCACTAAGGACTAATTGAGACAGCGGGGGCTGTTAAAGGAAACGATGTAAAACTTGATCTCGGTAGGCTTCCTCTGGCTCCCCAGAGCATCATCACAGTAAATAAGAGGTTTGCCTGTGGAGATGGATGCTGAGAGCAGTGATTTCCCTGGTAGAACTCTTGGGGAATACTGCGTGCCATTCCCTCCCCAGGTGACATAAGTACTGGGATTACTTCTCAGTCGTTCTCTGGGTCTGGGTTTGCTGTGGGGGGAGGCTGTGAGAGGAGGGAGCAGTGAGGGGAGGGGAAGGGACAAAAACCTCGCAGGAAGAAAAGGCTGCAGCAGCACCTGAAGAGGCTTTGATCGGAAAGGGTTGTGGAAGCGCGGCGGTGATTTCTTGTGGAAGCTGTTTAAGAGGGATGGGTTACCGCACCTCCTCCTTGTAGGCAGAGGCTCGGCGTCCTCTGACGGTGGGAAAGACCTAAGAATGATACCGCATCCTCTGAGCTGGAGAAAGAGGCAGGGAAGTCCCGCTTTTCCCCTTTTCCGAGGCACGGCGGGGCGGGGGGATGTACAGGGGTCTTGGAAGTATTAGTCGGGGGGCAGGAAGGAGGGTTGCGGTAGTTGCCAAGGAAGGGAAAATGAGCTCGGCTTGCCCAGCCTGTGAGAAAGTTGCCCTGCTCTGGAGGGGAGGGGNCTCCCGGCGGGGCCCCCCGCCCGTCTCCTCCGCCCCCACTCCCCTTTTAAACCGCGCCGGAGCCGCCGAGCGCAGCGCAGCGCAGCCGAGCCGAGCATGGGGCCGCGGGCGCTGCTCGCCCTCCTGGCGGCCGCCGCCCTGGCAGGTGAGCGGGGCGCGGGNNNGGGAGCTGCAGCCCGGGGTCGCCCCTCGGGAGGGGGCGGTGGGGCCGGGGCGTGGGGATGGCGCTGGGCGAGGGCTCCCCGGCTGCTCCGCCTTTATTTTTATCCCGGTACAGCATCTTTGCACAAAGACTTCTCGGTGCCGTTTCGTTGCAAGGATGCTGCTGGGTTTTTGCCAGCCGGTGCTTGATGCTGGGAGGTGACGGCAAAGTAGCGGCTCTGCAGCTTGAACTAACAGGATTTTTTATTTTTTTTGCACGCGGCATTAAATGCTAAAACCCCACTGTGAAACGAACCGTAAACACAATAGAATGAGGTGGTGGCTTGGCTCTATGGTGTTTTATGCGTACTTACATCATTGCTTGAAAGAGTCGGTGTCATTCTGGGTTGAGTATTTTGGCTTTAGGTCTGTTAGAAGTCTCTACACTTCTGGGACTTGTACAGAGACTGTGAGGAAGTTGGCTGCCTTCAAGTGCCTTTATTGAAATCAAAGAGGGAGGGTGGAATATGGGGGGGAGAGACCCCAACACAGAGAAGCTCACCACACACTGTAGATTCTGTGGGAGTTTAATACAAAATATTTTCTCCTGTTTGTGCCGTCAAACAGATCAGGTACTCCTTTACATCCTTTGTGGCTGTCGTGCTTTCAAATGTTGAATTGGTTAAACATTGACTTCAAGAACTTTCTAGTACTCCTGCAAATCAATATGCCAAAATTTCAGTGATCTTGCCTAGGAAGACACTGTGACATTTTGATGAGGAATGACACTGCACTGAGTCATCTGCACTGATGAAACAAAGCCATGTGGGGATTTCATCAGGGACCCACCCGAAGATCTGTTCTAATCTTGGAGATGCGAGCAAAAACCGTGTGAATTTGTCCTGCATTTGTCATAATTTTTCATTATATCCATCGACTCTCAGCACTTAGGCAAAATCAAATATTCTGATCGTAACTGCCTGGGCAGACTTGGTTCAGGAGGGTAAAGCAGACCCAGGGCTTGGCTTTACTTTATGGGGCTGTGGTTTGTTTCTTGCTGTGTGTTCAGGTGCAAGGTTTCCATACTGGCACGTGCTCTGACTTTGCTCTGCTCTGGAACCCCACAGTGGTCCCGTCTGCTGTTTTCCTGCAAGCCCATGGTGGGTGCCCTGCTGCCTGACCCTGCTGTCCCTGTCAGGGTGATGGCCTCACCCCTCCTGAGCGCACGTGGAGAGGCAGGCAGCCGTGTTGGCCAGCACCTTCAGGTGGCAGGTGGCCCCAAGGGAGCCCTTGCCAGCTGGCATGGGCTGGCACTGCCAGTACCTGGCTAAAGTGGGACGTTGCTGGCTCCCCACTGCCTTCCTGGCTCAGCCCTGGCAGAGCAGCTGCCTCAGTGTGTTATTTCAGGCTCTGGAATGGATTGGAGGCTCATTCTGTTTCTCCAGGCAGGTTAATATGACATATGTCCAGTACCGTTTGGTTCTCCTGACGTTATGATGCTCCCTCTTTGTGCACGCTGGGTTTCACTGTTCACCAAGCTCTTGTGAGCTTTTGAATGACAGAGCAAAGGCAGTGGGTACAACTTGACTTTGTTTTCCTGTGCCACTGACAATGCTCAGGGAGTGGCCTGAAGTAGCAAAAGATGTCCAGGAGTTTGTCTGCTCTGTGCTTTATCACATCACCCAGGTGTCACTCACGGGAGATGTGCTGTGGCTGCATCACTAAAAGGACAAAATCAGATGTTTGCCCTGGTGCCTGTCAGGTTTTCTCAGGGGCTGGAGGAGCAGAGGAGTCCCCCCCAAAAAGAGGCAGTGAAGGGGCTCATACCTGTGCTTAGATGTGAGTGGAGACTGGGAGCAGCTCATGCTGTAAGACCAGCATCCCCAACACCTATGGGACTGAGAGAATGTCTTTTTAGGGATAACACTTTTTTTAGTGGAAGGGGCTTTGTCTCCTGCTCCTCCATGCATGCAGCAGGGTGGGCTGCAGCAGTGTGATAATTATTTGCATACTGGGTTAGTAAAGGAGCTCAGAGCCTGCCTCAGTCAGCACCGAACGCCAGAGATGGGGGAGAGGGTTGGCTCTGTGCAGCACCAGCTCCCCTCACACACCACCTGGCACTCTGGGGGAATGCTGGGGGAGGGATGCAGTGCTATTTTAGGGGAATCCCTTCTGTGCCATCCTTGTGTGGGTTCCCTTCTCTGATGGCACTTGTATACGCAGGGAAGGGATGGGGGCTGGAGAAGCACATCCCTACATACGTGTTTGGGGGAGACCACTGAAATATCAAGAGTTATTACTGTACGATGTTCAGCTATTATACTCTGAGTCAGTGCTCCAGGGGATGTCTGCTTCCTCTGCCAGCACAGAGAATAAAGGTTGTGTTGCTTTAAATAGTGCAAGGCTACGTGCTCCTGTCTTCCTTGGGGCAGTGTTCATTCTCCTGATGCTGAAAGGTAAAACTGACCTCCTTTATCTACATGATGTGCTGTGTGTTCATCTGTTTCAGGAGGTCTCTCACTGACCCAGCCAGGGAGAGGTCATAATTGTATTTAGGACTCTCCTGACCCATGTAAGGACTTCAGAGCTGCGCCCCAAGCTGTGTGTTTGTGTGCTGTGATTCTGCACCGTGTGGGAGGCCTGCAAAGCCAGGGTTCAACAGGCCCTGCTTCCACATGCTCTTGTGTGGCTGGCAGAGGTGCTTAGCCTCGCTCCTGGAAATCTCCAGGTGGAGGGGAATTGACACGGTTTATTAATAACACACAGCAGCCAAGCTCATTAACCAGCTGGAGATATTGCAGCAGTGATGGCAAAATAAGGCAGCACAGAGGTTTTATTGGCAGTAGCTCCTTTCCAAAAGCAAATTCCTTGGCCCAGGTACAATAGAACTTTGTGTAAGGAGGTGTGATTTATCTCATGTGTCCTCAAGACAGAGAGAGAGAGAGAGGGATGGGTTGTACTGCTTCCTTCCAGTGTAGTTTTCCACTGAGATTTGAGAGGGTTTTGCTTATTTCTTGGAATGATAGTGGACCACTCAGTGAATGGAGTGAATGGAAATTGTGCTGTCCCTTCTGGCTCTTTCCGTCCTTCCAGGAACTGCCTCCAAGTGAGACAGGATTCCTCCAGTAGGATTGGGACAGCAGCTGCTTTAAAGTCTTGAAGAATGGTCTGCTGTTGGCAGGGGGTGCACCTAGAGCATCTTCAAGAAGCTGAAAGATTCTTGGGATGCAAACAGGCCTTGCTTGTTGGGTTTGATTTATTTTTTTTTTTACCATCAAATGGGTGCAACTACATAAGGACTCGATTTGAAGTAAAGTTCCATTTTGGAATTCAAGCGTGGCTTTTGTTGGTGTTGCATTTTTTGTGGGTGGGATTATTCTTGGTGTGTATTATTTTAGTGCTGCACGTGTTACCATGCCTCTTGTCTCATGCTGTGCCTCAATTTTACTTGGCTTTTCCATCTGAATAAGGAAAGGTTTGATGTGGAATGTGCCTGGTTTAGTTGACTGGCCAACCCAAAACTCAAGCTGTCTCATCAGACCAATTTGACTGAGGACTCCTGCCAGTGATGCTTGTATTAATGAATCTCCAATATTTGGTTTTTCTTCCAGGTGCCAGCGCAGTTCCAGTGGAAAAAGACCGTACTGAAGAAATGGTGAGTAGCTGCTTGTCAAACCAGCCTCGGAAAATATCAGTGATGTGTTCTCCATGTTTTGTATTTAAACTCTCCGGGCAATGCTTTATTTTTTTTCTTAAGGGTAAATTTTTAAAAGCTCATGTCTGATGTGGAACTCGGAGTCCGTTTAGCTGTCAGGAGATGCCTGCCTGCACCTCAGTGCCTTTGGTGGAAATGGGAGCTGGCTCTTGTGTCAGCGTGGTGCTTGTGAAGCTTTGCATTGTACAGCTGCTTGAAAAGTGGTCTGAAATATTGCACAGTACATGTTACTGTACTGTCAACGGTGAGGTGACAGCTTTGGGCAAAGATGAAATACCTGCAGTTACCAACTGTGTAACAGACCTTCTGATGTAGTCCTTCCTCTCCTGCTTTGGAAAGAGATCTTACCCTGCCTGATTAAATAAATGCCGTCAGCTGCTCCCAGACCGTTTAACCTGACACCAGACCCCCTGCACTGGTTGTTACTGTGATCATTTAGATTAGTAAACACCTGGTAATAACCGAAAATAGTTAAAAGACAAATGGCTCTGTAAATGTTTCATGTCTCCTCCCGGTCATCCCCAACAGTTCATCAACCTGAGGCTCTTGTACCTGCAGCAAACAGAGCACTTGTTCACACCAACAACTTCAGCACTTGAAAATCACTTTATACAGAGGAGCTACTTTGACAGTGCTTAGAATTAGAGCATATTGTGTGGCTCTCCTAAATCAATCCACTTTCTCTGCTTCCAGACAATCCAGTTGAATGTTGAGTGCTAAAAACCAGGCAGGACTTAGAGCACACACGTGAGAAGGTGTGGAGTGTATCCCTTACAGAGGACACAGAGGTGTTTTAGTTTATTGGCAGTCCAAACTGCCTTTGCAGTATCCTCATTTGGACAGATCCTACAGGATAATCCTCATCCTTTGAATGTGTGTTGTGTTTGTTTATTTTATAGGGTGTGTTACCACATGTTGTTTGACTCTCCTTTGTACTGAGTAGGGTATTTAATATTTAAAAAGGTACAAAAGAAGCCTGTTACCTCTGCAGACCAAAGGGGAGATAAAAAGACCTTATGCCTGTTCTCTTCCTACTGGTACAGGAGTGAGGAGCATAGCCCAAAGGCACAGGATTACTCAAAACTCATTAAATAGTAGCCTGGGCTCTAATCTCTAATAGGCTTTTCTAGCAGCTGAGTCAGAAGTAAAGTTTCCATTTTTGCCGTGAGGGTTTTTTTCTCCTGTTTTGTCTCTTCCAGGTAACCCGGTGCATAGTGGAGGTTCTGTCCAACGCTCTGTCTAAGCCAAATGCACCCCCCATTAATCCTGAATGCAAAGAAATCCTGAAGAAGAGTAAGTACAATATTATCTGAACTTATGAAAGGAATTTGGTGCATGGTTTCACTCTGGTGTTGGAGCTGGTGAGCTGTTATTTCAGCCTGTGTGAGACTGGTGCCTCCAAATTTCAGTGCCAGAATTCTGGTTTCCTTCTGTTCAGTCCGTCATGCTCAGGGAACAAACAGCCTGACCTGGGTATTGTCAGGGATTCTTGGCTGACACTTGTGGCTCTCTCCTTGAACCACCTGGAGAGTCTGAGAGGACCTGACAAGCTCTTTGCTGAGAAGATGAAGCATGACTATTGCGAAGCGTCAGATTTCTTTAATAGTTTTCTCAGTCAATTTTTAAAAACTTTTAAAATTTGCTAAAAAATCCCCAGCATTTTTGAGTAGCTTGGAATAGATGGTTGTCTTTTTATCATGAACAAGCATCTGTGATGGGCCGGGTCTGACATTCAAAGAACTGAACACAACTCCAGATCCCATTGGTTTTTAATGGGAACGAGAGCTAGCTTAATTCAATACTAAAAATGTGATCACAAAAAAAGCCAAAGAAGGAAAATTATTCTGGAAATTCCAGGGGAACTTGTAAAATGCCTAATTAAGTGGAGTTAGTTAGTTAATCCTTTTCCAGGCAAGCATACAAAATAGTAGCAAATGAATGATTTTAAAAGCAGAATTAAGAAATCAATTCTGTCCAAATTTCCTTGGTATTTTGGGAAGCCAGTTATCTCTTTGAAATAAAACTTCAGTGGAGGGTTGGATTACTCCATGCTGCTGCTTTTGTTATTGTAGGTGATAAAAATGACAGAGAGAGAAGCGAAAACAAACAGCCTGAAGTGAGGCATCCCAAAGACCCAGCAGAGACTGAAAAACATCCTACTGGGAGCGTGGAGAAAGAACAAAGGCAGGCAGGAGAGGAATCTAAAAAGTACATGGAAGGAGGTGATGAGGAGAAACTTTCTCGTGAGGAAGGTAAAAGCAAGGAAGAGGAGGCTGGACACCACACAGCTGCTCAAGATGAGACACTTCATACGGAAGAAAAAGAGCACTATCAGGAAATTGGGAGAGAGGAGGAGAGGAATTACCACAGTGAAGAGGAAAGCAAAGAGGACAAGTGTTGTGAAGAGGTAGAGGCTGCTGTTCTCACCAAGAAGTCCCACTCTGAGGGCATGAGCATGGATGAGTTCCATGGTGGGAATGATCAGAGCCCCAGGGGCCACTGGCACCTGGAGGAGGGAATGCAGAGCCCTTACAAACAAATTCGAGAAGGTGAAGAGGAAGAAAGGAGTGAGAAATACCACCACGAGTCTCAGGAACGTGGTTTCTCCCACCAGCAGGAGCGTGAAGAATCTGATGAGAGTGAAGAAAGAGAGGAGGAAAAGGAACCCTACAAACCCAGAGGATATCATGGGAAGCACAGAGCGGGTGACTCCTATGAAGAGAAGAGGGCCCATGGTGGTTCGAAGGGGGAACCGGCTAGGGGTTCACACCCAGGGGAGGCCAATCTCTGGGAGCAGTGGAAGCACCGTCAGAAACATCAGGAAGAGTCTGAGGAGAAGGGTGGCTATCCTGGGAGGCGTGGGCCTGAGGAGCTGCAGGAGGAGAGGCCTGCAGAGCAGGGCAGTGAGGAGCACAGGGACAGCTGGCAGCAGAGCCAGGAGAGCAGGGAAGAGGAAAACAAGAGGCATCACCACAGTGAGGAGAGCGATGAGAAGTGGCGTGAGGAGAGGAGGCACCACGATGGATCACACCATTCTGAGGGGAGGATGTACCTTGCTGATGAAAATGAGGAAGAGCTGGACAGGTATCTCAGCAAGGAGAAGCAGCATCGTGCCGGAGGGAGATCCCACTTATGGAACAAGGAAGAGGAAGGGTCACAGAAGGCCTACGCTCGAGAGCGCAAGGGGCAGGCCAGGAGGCACTACAGCACTGAGGACAGCCTGGAGGAGGAGGTGGAAAAGAAGCATCACAGCAGTGACCAGGTGGAAAATGAAGAGGAGGAAAGATTTGCAGAGAAGGAGGAGTACAGAGGCCATCTCCCTGTGGAGAAAGAGAAGAGAACTGCAGCATCCTACAGGCCTTTCTACCCAATGCTTTGGTGGAAAAGCCGGCACTTGGACAAAAGGGACAGTGCAGGGGAGCAGCTTCTGGAGGGCAGGGGGGAGCAGCTTCTGGAGGGCAGGGAGGAAGGCAGGCCCACCCTGAGTGAGAAGAGCCTTTTCCCTGAATACAATGACTATGAGTGGTGGTCAGAAAAGCAAATCCAGAGTGCTCTGAACCACAGGCGCACCGAGAAGAGGAATCCTGGCAAAACAAACAGATACGATGTGGAAAGGCAGTACAACAAGATGGATCAGCTTGCACAACTTCTGAACTACAGGAAGAAGTCAGCTGAATTCCCAGAGCTGTACAGCTCTGGAGAAGACCTGAAGAAACGTCACGTAGCTGGGAATGACAGAAGAGCCCTAAGCCAGAGGCCCCTGACAGAAGATGAGGTATGTGTACAGCAGTTTCTCTGAAAAGCTGGGGGAAGCACACTTCCAAATCCATTCCCAAGGCCACTGGGAAACAGCATAGAAAAACACAAGATTAAGTCACATTTTGAGAGTAGATCTTCAGTGATTTAAAAATCTGCTTTCTTTGAACAGTGGAACTTTGGTGAACTACCCCAGGGCACAGTTCGTGGGATAAAGACACAGCTCCTGTCTGCTGCAGGACAGAAAGGGAAAGATTTTATTCCTCTTTGGGCCCTGCCTCTCCCTTGACACTCTTACAGAGTGACAAAACAAAGGTGCCATTGCAGCGGGAGCAGAGGGGGCACTGACGAGCACCACTTGGTCTGTCGGGTTGTTTAAAACATGGAGCTGAAAAGTGAGTTGGGTGTTTAGAGGGAAATCAGCTGCCCATGGATTTCCCAGCTGGAATTGCAGAGCAGAGCCTGACTTGCACCTGTAAGTCCAATTCATGTGTGTCGTTCACACGTAGTGAATCTTCTTTTTTTTGTTGGACTTCCTGTTCTGCTCTGCTGTCCAGGAAAACCAAGCCTACACCCGTCAGTTAGATCCCACCAGCCAGATCCTCCTCGTGTGTGTCACTGTGTCTGTGCATTGCACAAAGCTGTGCTGGGAGCAGTGGAGGCTGGACACTGATTTATTCAGATGTAAATTGGTTTTAACAAGTCATCATGGTAAGGAATTGGCTGCATAAAGCTGCTCCTGCTCTCTGTGGCTGTGGAGCTGCACCCTTGCTGCACTCTGTGCTTGCTGTGGGACGTCCCAGGGACAGCACCTGCAGCTGTGGCATGGCAGGAGGCCACCGCTGGATAATGGCGCTTTAAATCTACAAAGACAAGGCTGTAATTAGAGCCAGCTCTCAGAATTAAAATTTTGATGCTTTCCCCAGCTTCAATTCAGTCCAAAGCAGGGAATTTCACCAATCTCCCAAGAACGAGCTGCACTGCTGTTAACACTCCCTCTGCTCAGGGACCGGGAAGTGGCAGGACAGAAGCTGCCTTAGAAATGGCCTTTCCTCTCCTTTCCGTGGAACAAAACATTTGCCAGTGGTAGTGATGTGTAAAACGCTCTCTATGTTTTCACAGGAAAAGGAGCTGGAAAACTTGGCCACCATGGATCTGGAGCTGCAGAACATAGCAGAGAAGATTAAAAGCCTCAGGAGAGGCTGAAGGTGTCCTCGTTTTGTGGTAAATTCACTGCCACTGGATTGTTGTTTGCCCTAAACCCAGGAAATTCTATTCACTGTCCACTCTCGTGTAGTGATTTACACAGCTGAAAGTGTCTTTAATTTGCTGTTACGCTCCTGAGACCTGAATGGCATGAATTTCAGTAATATAACCTTTCGTGTGGGCAGGTATTTTTAATATGCTTTTGGAGATAATTGTGTTAGTGTTCTTCAGGAATATATTTGTCTGAGTTTGCAATAATAAAAACCATTGATCTTGGACCAAACCTTCTCCTTGTTCATGTGGCTGATGGGGTTATCTCAGTGAGCTGGATCAGGCGTGTAGACTGTGCACAGAGTAGTGATGCTCCACCAATATCTTGTAAAAGTTACAAGGAGCCCACCCGGGCATTTTGTTTGCCAGTTTGCACGAGCATGAGAGGGAAGAAGGAATCTGAAATCTCAATAATCATTCATTTATTGTTTCCTTACTCATTTTCACTGCATTTTACAAGGATTATGGCACACTGGAAAACCGGGATTCAGTGTTGTAACCGTGTCAGTGTCACTGCTGGTGAAATGGAGCCAGTCTGGCTTTGATCCAAGTTAACTCCCCAGGTGTCCCAACACTGTTTATTCTCAGACTGATCTGTTATGCAAATATGTTTTTCCTGTGTTATTGTTTTTATTGTCACAGTATCTAGGATAAGCAGCTGTCTGGAATGCAGAGGTGGTGATATCTACATCCCCTCCTTTTATCGGTTTTTCACATAAGGAGGAGAAGAAAAGAGAAACTTCCCAAAAAGCAGAAAAACAACACTGGGAAGTTTACAGAAAGCAGAGGTAGATAAAACCTGAAGCTGTAGTGTACCTGTTCTCCCAAGAGAAACCTTTAACTGCTTCTTTCCACAAAATACAACCCCTGTTTTGAGTTAATGCTGCCCTGAGAGAGCATTACTCTTACCAAAACACGGAATTTGACAGCTTTATCAAATGTCAGTGCTTGATCCTAAAGCTCCAGGTTCTGTCCAGTCAGTCCAGACACTGACGAGTAAGATCCAGAATGGAAGCCAAGCCTTCCTGGCCCTACGAACTCCCACTGGGGGTGTTAACGGGGTGCAGCCAGCAGAGAATTGCCCTCCTAAAGCCTATGCTGGATCTCTATTTCCAAAAAGAGGGAAAAGGAAGAAAAAGAAGATAAATCTCTTTCGGGAAAACACCCTGTAGTTTAATTGAAATGGCAAATGCAAAGTTAAAAAAAATTAATAAAAAAAGCCAGACATCTGAAAGATCCAACAGTAGAATAAATATATATACATACAGCAGTTTTCAAAATAGTAATATCTTAAAAACATACAGCAACTCTCAGGAAAATGACAGACAATACGAATAGAGACATTCTGTTTAAATATTTAGTATTTTAATTTAAGAACATGCACTTCCTCTTCTGTATTTATTTCAGGAAAACATGGAGTCATGCTGTAAGCATGGGGTCATCTGTACTATTAGTTTTCTCTTTTTATTTTTCCTTTGGGAAAAAAAAAGTGTATGATTTTTGCTGTTCATTCTATTTTCTTAAATTACTGAACACAGCTGAGTTCTGTGTCCCAAGTGGGAGCAGATCACCATGTGGAATCCTGAGGAGAATCCTCTGATACTTTTCTGGGATAATGGAAAGCTAAGTTGGATGTGTTGATTCCGACTCAACCTTTTAAAAAACTACCTCATATTCAGATTTGGCAACAAACAGAATGCCTGTGCTGCAGCTTTGCCTTCTCTTGATCTCCTCTCTTTCTTGAAGTTCCTGTGAGTTCAGTGGGATGTTTGCTCCCACGTTTTCCCTGACATTCAGATGATGAGAACTGCTAAGGAGCAGGACAATCCTCCCTCCCCTGCAGTTCTGCTGCTTTCTCTGACAGATGCACAACAGGCACAGCCCTGTGCTGTCAACAGCACAGAAAGGACTTGTTATTTCACTAAACTCCTGAGATCTAAACCACAAGTCAGTTCTTCAAATGTTAACAAGGAAGGTCTTGAAGTTTGCATCTTTTGGATGATGGCTCCTCCATCTTCAGTGCTTCCGAGTTACCGGAATCGGAATTGCCCTTCTCCAAGACGACAGTGATGCCCGACAGCAGGTACCCTCCACCTCCACTCATGGTCAGCTTGGGATGGCTGCGATCTGGTAAAACCTTTAAAACAAACAAACAAACAACAACAAAACACACCCAAAACACACCCCACAACTAGCTGAAAAATCCACTCTGTGTGTGCACATCATGTTGAGTAATTTCAGCTTACAGGATAGGATGTAAATTTTTTTCCCAGCCACAACAACAAACAGCCATTTGGGAAGTGTATTTATCCTTAAAGTAGCTGCAGTGGAGAACCAGTTGTAGAAATCCATAATAATACAGGCTCCTGCCTCACTGGTTACTTCTTCATGGCATTGCCAGCAAAACTATAAAGCCAAGGTTTGAGCACATGCAAGTGCCATTATGTGTTCAGAGGTGAGGTACTCCGCAAGAAACCACAGCTACTGCACAAACGAGCCTGAAGGGATTCTGTGATTTCCAGTTCTGTCCCTGTCACCTTTCTGCAGCCACCCTTAGGGTCAGACACAGCACTGAGCCATCCCTGGCAGCCACATTACACCTTTTTGTAAGGACTGTCCCTTCAGCTGTGCTTCCTCCTTGCCCCGACTGTCACTGCAGGTCTCAGAGGTTTTACCTGTGTCCAGGACACTGCAGTACTGTTCCCACTGCACCTGGACAGAGGACCCCTGGTCAGGCCCACCTTGTGTGGACATCTAGGAATTATTAACCCTGTCACTTTCCTTCAAATATTTCAGCATATGTTTAATGAAATGTAAGAAAGTAAAGTCTACAGTGAAGCATTAAAGCTGTTCAGAACACCCACTACTCTGGGGCAGAGTAAATGCTTATACATTGTTTCAGCCAGTCCAAACCCCGCCCTGTTTTCAGGGACTGTTTTGCTTCCCAGCATTCCCGTGGGTCTGGCAGCCCCGTACTGCCATCCTTACCTGGTAGTTCCGTAGCCAGGTTTCAGACAGTTTCAGGTTGATGACTCCACCTCTTTCTCTCAGCTTGGTGTAACATTCTAACAATGGCTTAGAAAAACCAAAGAGGAGGTTACACAGCAGAACAGCATCACACTTGAACTGTAACAGCTGAAGTAACATCTTGATTTACCTCTTTATACTGGCAGTAGACAACAAAAGGCCTCGAAGGAGCAACAAATTCCAATAAAGAAAGTAACAAGGGTGTGGGATGAAACTTGCTGGCTATGATTAAGCTGCAAAAGAAGTTTCATGCACATTAGTTTTCTGCCTCTGGAACCTACTCAACTAGCGACATTTCCTCCTACTTAGCACAGCAATCAATTACAGCTTAGAAGTGTCTCATCAGCATGTTTTCACTGCTCTGACAACTCCCCAAATGTAAAAACAGATCATGACTTACTACTAGCATAATTAAGAGGCTGAAGCATTGTTCCCCAAAGTGCAGAATATTAAATGCATTGCAGGAGCACTCACTTCAGCTGTGTTGGGCTCCACAATAACTCTTACAATCTAAGAAATTTTATGTTGCTTGCTCTGCCCCAAGACCATTTTCCGAATACAATTTAAATTTTGTAACTGCCTAATGTTGCTTAGAATATAACCTCAGTCATGACTCTTCAGACTGAGTAGTCTTCATTAAATAGTTTTATATCAAAAGAACATTTAAAGAGAGAACAAATCCTTAATAGGCATGACTAAAAATCTTTTTAAAAGAAACTGTGTCCTCAACAACCTAAAGGCTTCATATTTTATTCTCTATCCTCATTTTAACATCATAAGATAACTTGGATCTGCAGATGGTTGAGATTCTCTACAGGTATCTCCAGTTTTAATCCAAAAAAATCATTGCTGAACTAGATTGCAAGAAATAGTTGATAATTAATTAATTAGTTATGAAGTTGTGCTTGTGCAGAAAGAACAGGCTAATTAAACTCCTTCTCCAGTGTACAGAGACTCCTGAGATGCCCCATTAATTAACATTTGTTCTCCAGGGGAATGTGCAGCACTGGAGCAGAGTTAAACTTGCCTGACAAAAGGGATGTAAAAATTGATGTTCAATTTTGTAAATACAGCAGAGATAAGGAGGTGAGACAATTCTTTTTCAGTTGTTCCCACCTTGGTTTTTTGCCAGCCATGGCCTTGCAGGCCATTTACTTCAAATGCAAACCTCAAAAGAACTGTGCTCCATAATGAACCAAGCAGACTCCTCCCGTGCCTTGGAAGGCTTGGAATGCTGCACTGGCACTGCCAGGGGCTCTGCCAGACTCCAGGAAGGGAAGTGAGGGCTGAGAGACTGGGAAAAATCAAATGCTGCTCTTTCATATGGCAGCACAGTCTGCTGCCAGCAGGGAGCCTGGCCAGGCACAGAACTGATGCAGTGGGTGAGGGGGGAGCAGGAAGAGGCAGAGGAAGGGCAGGGAAGGGCAGAGGGAGGGAGGTGGTCTAATTCCGAACACATGGAGTGTCTATGAACCAATTTCTGCTTCCACAGTGTCAGGAAAATGTAACAGTCTATCCCCCAAGTCTTCTTTAAAAGAGTACCAAATACTCAATGAATATCTTCCTTTTTCCCCTCAGTGACCTAACGTCAGACCTCAGCTCTCATAAAAGGAATTAACAAACAGATCCAGCAAACAATGTTTTGCCACACGACAGCACAGAAGATAGAAATTCTACTGAAATGGTATCTTCTACATTCAGTAGTAAATACTGTTAAATTCAGGACCTCAAGAATTCTCCTGAAGTTGGTACCCAGGTTCACCTAATGAACAGCTTTGCTTTACTCTGCCAGTAAGCCCAGCCTTTCTCTCCACCTCTGTTAACCAGCTTTTTCCCCCCATCCTTTCCCTGTTTCTCTCCTGCAAAAAAACCCTTACTTTCCCTGCCTGCTTCTACTCAGGTACAGAGTCGTTAATTTGAAGCATTTCTTTATTCCATGCCAAGTTTTCTGTGGTTCCTGATCTCAAGGAGCAGTGGCTGCAAAAGGCAGATGACTGAAGAAAGGGGATCAGGGCTGAGCCATCTGGGACAGTGCTCTCAGGCACCATAAATTCTCTTTACCCCCATCACGCTGGAGCCTTCCTAAAGCCAGGAATCACTCATCCCTTCAGGAATGTCATTTGTTACAGCTTTCATGCATTACAGAGGACAAAAGGAGGATAAAAGTGATTGAAAACAAATAAAAAAGAGACAAATACTAAATAGGTTTCCTTGAACTCCATCAACAACTGAATGTACTATTTTACACGGAAGGAAATGACAAGTGAAGTCAAATATTAATTCTGCCTTTGCCAGATCATGCACAGACATTAATTACAGTGATGGTGCAGCAAACAGCAGTGACACCGGACCCAAACACTGCCACTATTCAGGCAGCTCAGTGGTCACAGGCACAGCCAGACAAATGAGCAGAGCTTTTTACAAACCTCCTTGACCATTTTACTCCTTCAGAGAACACAGAATGACCTGGTTCTGTGTGTTTATAAATTCTACCACTTAAATATGCTACATGAGGTATATGAATGAGCGTAAGTTAAAAACATTTCATAGTAATAAAACCCAAAAATTATATACAAGCATTTAAAAATAACCAGTAAATGTGCAGTAAAACTTATCCAAGCAGAACAGGTTCATTTCCAGTGAACCAATATTCTTCAGAGGAAAAAAAAATGAATATGAATGTTATTAAATTAATTAAATTAATGTTACCTGGTTAACTTGAATCACTTCAGCATTTGCTAAGAACACAGTGAAAAAGTCACAACCACCAAATGCTCTTATACTATTTTGGAGCTCAATTTCTAGGAATATATTGATTGTATTTGTTTTAAATTTATGATATTAAATCTTTGTGCTAAATTGTTCCTCGGCAATAACTGATCCTGGCTAAAGCAGGTAAAATAAAGTTATGTGGGTTGTTTCCTGTGTAAAAAGGAAATGAGTTTCTAAAAACAAACCAACCAATCAAAACCCCGGAACAACAAATTTACTTCCACTTTAATGAACTTAAAACCTCAGGTTCTACTTTTCCATTTAGAATCCCATGATTTTTTTGGGAGTTATTTTGTATTAGATTCTACCTGGATTCTGTTTTAATTGGGATAATTTTTTTTCATTTTTATTTTAATATTTGCTCATAATTATTTGACTTTTGGATCAAGTCATTTAAATAAAAGAAAAAATCTCAACGAGGTTAAGAACTAACCAAGACCAAGACACACTTGTCTGGCTTGCTTGTCTTGTGCCCTCTGTCATGAGCACTGTTGATGTTCCTTTTTGTTTCTTATCTCACTGCTGCTTCCAGTGGATTGTTCTCATCTCAACCCCTGATCTTTGCCTTTTGTGCCCCCAGTTCTCTGCTCCATCCCGTGGCCCCCACGGTCTGAGGTGTTTCAGTGGGAGCACTAAATTGGAGATACCATTCCCAAACAATGACAGCTCTAAGCAGACTCACCCATCAGCATTCTTCTCTCTCAGCAAAGCAGCAGCTTCTATCAGCTTTTTCCTTCTCTCCCACTGTTTTATTTGCTTTTCCCGAACCTTTGAACAACAAAACAAACAGTTGGCACTTTAACTGGTAATTATTTATCGAATCATTATTGCCTGGACTGCATTTTCATTTTTTTTGAAACTTAATCTAAGACAACAGACAACTTCCAGAGTTCCACTTTAACACCTGACTAAGCTGCACTTCAGCAGGGCTGATTCAGACACCAGAATTTCATGTCCACAGACGTTGTGAAACTTCAACAGCCACAATAAATATTCTTACATTTTCTTTATTTTCTTTTTCTTTGTTCTCTTTAAATTCTACATCTTCAGCATTAATGTCCATCGTGTCTTGCTCTTCTGTTGGATTGATCTCCATAGCTGCTTCAGTAGCAGGTTCCTCCTCTGCTTCCTGCAGGGAAGTCTGCTTCTCCTCAGTCAATCCATTGCTTTCCTCTTCCACCAGTGCATTCTCCTCAGGGTCTGCAGGCAGAGTCTCTGTAGTGAATGTCCCAGACAGGAGACTCTGCACTTTGCTGAGAGGAAATTCATGAAGATTATCAAAGAAAGGTTTGGGAAATCCAAAGCAACTGGTGGCAGCTCTAACGGGTCCTCCTCCTGGGTACATCTGAATGATGGATCCATAGCCTGTGGGAGGGAAAGAATCAAAACACATTGGAAAGCCAGAATTCTTAGAATTTTAAAACTCTTTCTAAAATGCTTAAATGAAGGGTCCATTTAAGAATAGGGAAGTAAATTGCCTGCTCTTAACCCCACCATCAAATTTAAAAAGGTGTGGAAATATGCCTCAAGGTAGAAAATCTTTATCGAAAGGACAACAGTTATTGAAACTCAAAAGGACAAGGTAACTCATGGAATATTTGTGTATTAAGCACATATTTAGGATTTGCTCAGAATATATAAGCAGTGACAAATTGCTAGAAAAGCTAATTTAATTAATAATTAAAAGACAAAATTTTTACAATTTCCGTTACTTATTTATAGAGTTGCTTGGATAAAACCCGAAAGTTAATTTAAAGAGCTTTATTTGGCAAAGAATTTCTTCAACATCCAGGCCCTAAAGGAAGAGCTGTGAGATGTTAAACACACAAAAAATACAGTTTCAGTGTAACTATTGAAAAGTTATCTTATTTACTTCAAAAAGTAGTCCTATGGCCAAAAGTTGCTGAAACAAACCAATTTGTAGTAGCACTGCCTGTGTGCTTCCCAGACTGTGTGCACATCACATCACATCACATCACATCACATCACATCACATCACATCACATCACATCACACTTCCTAGCTTTCCAGGCTTCTGAAATGTAAGTGTCACCTCTGCCTGGCATCTTACAATAATGAAACTGATTCACTGAGTTTGAAAAACAAAATCAGGAGTCAAACTTCTCCTAGAATATGCTCAAGGAAATGTCACATACTTTCAAAACACACATTAAATCTGGCACAGTGAATAAGAGGAATGGCAACATTTCCAGTGCTGTCTGAATTCCAGTGGCACTATTCCTGTTTTCTGCCATTCACTTTCCTGGACTTCCAGGTGTCTGGAAAGAATCTCCATACAAGCTCCTTACAGCTTTTTCTGAACTCAATGTCATTATGCTAAGCCAGGAAGTAAAACAGATCTACATACAAGGCTATCAATTTAATCAAAATTAATAATACAAACAATTATATCAAATTTAATTCTCAATTAATTTTGTACAGCTTTTTAAATGCTGAAGAAGAAATCCAACTGATGCAAAAACTTTCCCCAGTGGAAAAACAGTTTTTTCCTTGAATCCTGGAAGTGGTAAGACCAGGTTTCAAGAGCTGAGGCAGCATTTTGAAGCGCTGCCTTTCAGCAGTGTCACACAGGTGTGTATTTCCATTCCCCTTGGTGTGGGCAGGACTAAAGTGTGGCTCACCCCCCATTCTCTCCATCACGGCCCCCAGCACCAGGCCCGCACACGTTTCCATGACAATCATCTTGTTGCCAGCGTGGATATTTCCCAAAGTCAGCATCTGAGCCAGGGTGTCGTATCTCAGGTGGCTGGAAGACAAGAGGGGTTTAACAAACATCCAAGTCTGCTTAGAGATACTGCCTACTAGCCCAGGAGCCTGCCAAAAAAAGTTGGATTACAGGTAGATTCAGGAAAAGCATCAGTGATCTTCAGAGTCGCCACACAGAAACTTACAATTAAACATCTGGTAATGAAGAACTAGAACTGGAGCCAACAAGAAACCAGCCAGGAAAAGCAAAAGTAGGATATGCAGTAGGGTGCACATATCAAAGTGGATATCTTGTGCTGTGCCAGTCAGAGAAAGTATTTTTTAAGCTTTTGTCTGTTTTTTCTCTGACATGTCAGCTTTGTAAAGAACAAAGGGAATGGATGCATTTCCTGATCCAGTAATGAATCCCTTGTGATTGTCACCTGTTTTGCAGGAGCCTGCACCACCTGCAACCCAGGACCAAAACGCAACACACGCACTGAAGAGATTCAGTGACAGCTACACAAATTACAATCGATCTTAATAGTGAAATAAAACCAAGTGACAGAGATGGTGGAAGGAGAAGGAAAAAGGTTTGAGAAGCCTTAAATAACATGTATTTGAAGATTTTAAATCTCAGCATCTTAGACTTACTATTTCTACACTAAAAGATGTATGAGTCCACCTTCAATGTCTGTAACAATGTATCTCTTAGGTTAGGTGAGTGACAATCAAATAGGGCCAGATCTCTGGCAGTCATGGGCCCCTCTGACTCCAACCCCAGTGTTACCTACACGTTTTTAAACTCTGGAGACTTCTGACTGAGGATTTTGAATCCCTGACACGTTAAAGACAGCAATTCTTGCCTATGGTAAGTGGCTGGTTATTCTGTTACTGAGCCAGAAAACAGAGATGTTGTGCCACCAGCCAAAGCGGGGAAGAGGTACCTTTGAAAATGCAAAGAACCTCTGTCTGTGTGGGTGATTAGCAAGGTGGTGGCGACAGAGAAATGGTAAAAGCTGGTGCTGCATGCAGAAGAGTTCTCCTGTTAGCTGCAATATTGATTCATTTTCTGCATCACATTATCTTTCATTAACATGCAATCCTCGTGTTCACAGAAAAGAAAAGAGAAGAAAGGTGCGTACCATATTCTTTGGTATAGTGCAGGTATTTAAAAAGTATTAAAGTATCTTTCTGAAACAAAATGAAAACTCACCTAATTTTTCCAGGTTCCCTTGCATAATACATGGTTGAAAGGATGCGAGTGGATGGTTTCACAATTGTAATAACTGCCTCATACCTGTAAAAAAACCATAGTAATGGTCTTATTTTAATCTCAACAATTTAGGGAATTACCAAGTATTTTTCACATTTTAAAATTCACTTACTTTTTTTTTTTCTTCTTTATGTATTTATCTTGAGCAAATTCTGTTTTGTCTCTGAATGTTGTACTGTTCTCTATTAACTGTTGAACTATTTCCTTGGAAGAGAATTCATTTTTGTTACAGTGAGCATTTATTTCTCATTCACTTCATAAGACAGTATTTTTTTAAACAAACACTGAAAATATTTTCTTCCAGTAGAGGCACGTACACCGTGAACTTCTGACACTAATGGCAAAGTCAATTTTTGTTAACCAACAAGACAAGTAAGGCATTACACTGACTATGTGTAAGAATTTAATCACATAGTTTTGCATAAAAATGATAAAACTGAAAATGTTTATCCTGGAATATTCAGTAATATTTAGTTTAATCCAACTCCCTCTTTGGGTCTCTCTGATTCCAGCATCTCTGAGGGTATCTTTTTGCCCTGTTTCATGGAGTTCCTCTCCTCTGCTCTGGTTAATTACCAGACACCTGCCTCACTCCATTAACTCTGTCAGTCTCACCAACTGTGCTTTATTCCTGTAACAACTCTTTGCCATTTTTTATTTCCTGCAATACTCCTCCTGATTTTTTCCTTCTCTAGCTCCCAGGTTTTCCCAGAATTCCAGTTTTGGTTTCTTGGTTTGAGGGATCATTAGGATCTCCAGTAAAACCAAACCAACCCAACAGAACATTCCCTGCTCGGGGTTTGTTTCCATGCCAGCAACACAGGAACAAATGCTGCTATTTTGGGTTCTGTGATCCAAGTAGTTTAACTGCTAAAATTGTGGGTTCTATTAAACATGGAGGGGATGAATGAAAAAAGGAGTATTTTCAATTTGGACACTGCAGCTCCCACTGTGCTTTAAAAACCTGCTCAAACCATAGAGGGGTGCAAGTACTCCTCACTTCCTATTGCTGCTTTTCAGGCCATTATTCCTTCAGACACTTAACATGTGTTACTAATTGTGTGAAATGGCATCTCTTTACTTTTTGCTTTATTCTTGGAAAAAAACAAATATAGTGTCTGGGTTGTTTATGTTGTTTTGTAGGGTTTTCTTTGTTCCAATAAAATTTACAGTGAGGAAACCGGGAAGTATCCTGCATGACCAAGACATGCCATTCACAAACAGGAATTCAGATTTTAATGGACATTTAGGGAGGAATAATATCTATTGCTGCTAACGTAGCTTAAAATGAATATTCAGTTACAGTTCAGAAAGCAGAGTTCATAAAAGCACAGGAGATGCACGGCACAGGCATGCTGAGGACACACAGGAAAGTCAGAGGGATCTTCTGCCATGGATAGTGAAAACAAAACCCATCAAAGCTGTCAGCCTGATTAGTATGTTCTTCTCCAAGAGGTAACACAATCAGCAGCACAACTGTGGAAACAGAAGAACCATTCCAAACTCCTTGGACCCAGCAGGCAAAGGCAGAAAAACTGCTCCAAAGAGCAAGATGCGAACAGGAAATGAACTTGATGTAAGCATGAGCAATTTCCTGGTTTTATTAGAAAGGGTAAACCAAAGACAAGAGAGAATTTTGCCTAATAGCATCTGCAGAACAGAACTGGCTGCAATGCTTCAGTAACAATTTAAGATGGCTTGAAGAGCCCTTACTTTATGAAAGGTGCAGAGTTAAACACCAGCCCCTTTCCTAACAGAACAGAACTGATCTCTTGGGAATACTCTTAGTTTTCCAGGTACAGAAAAAGCACCGGCATCACCCCTGCCTGGCAGGCACTGTCTACAGGCACACTGGTGGTACATTTGTTACACAGTGTTATTTGTTAAGACTTCATTGTTTGCCCATAATCTTTTCCTACACCTTTGATAGTTTAATTATTGCATCATTTTAATACCCCTGTAATACAGAACTAGTATTTTGAACCTTATACACAAGCAAAACTAAATGGTGATTATGTGAGCTGTACTTTTTTATCTGTTATGATTTCTGATGCCATAAAAATTTATATTTTACTCTCCACTGACAAAGCTGCCAACCTTACGTAAAGTTTTCTCTGAAAACAGCCTTAGCATTTTGTAAAACCAAAAAACAAGACTTGACCAGAAGAACAAGGAAAAAGCACTGAAATCTATGCACAGGTAAGAAGAATATACTTTTTCAGAAACTAAAATATAACCATCAAGGAAGCACAGAAATGACACCAAAACCTTATTTTTACCTGTCCTTTAATACCCTTGTCCTTCAAAGCCTTTATGTCATCATGAGTCAGTTTTTGAGACTTCCCATCGTCAACTATGTTACGATTATCTGTCCCTGCTTCCTTTGTTTCTAAAGGAAAAGGATATAGACTTGTAAAATCTAGCTCCAAGTAAGCTGGAGAAACACATGATTTTAGTGTCACAGAAAGCAGATTTCTCACGGTTAAACACACATTTTTTCCTGGCCTTGCAAAGTACAGCCTAAGCAATGAAATGTAATATGTGAAGTAAACCTTAATGCAAATAAAATCACCCAGACTAAGGTCCAAATTTTCTCTCACATCAAAAAGCTTTTTTGTTACAGGACTAGTGAAACCACTGATCAAGACAAAACCATGCACTTTTATGACAGAAAGGATGTAAGTAGCATGAAGTTAACAAATGATTAATAGAAAGCTTTCCCAATTTCTTTGGTATCATCAAAGAAACACATTAATTTGAAACAGTTTTTCCAACTGTCAGTCCTCTGGGATACCTGTGGTAGTCTCTTCCACCTCTTGCTTTGGCTGGAGGTTTCCACCACTGGTTACTTCAAATGTAGTTCCATAAGTATGTCCGATGGCATTATCCAGGTAGAACCACTGCTTCTCAAAAATTATTTTTCTGAAATAACAGAGAAGGGAATGAAACTTAAAGCATTACTTTTACTGTATCTGAAACCCACTATAGCTGAGCTTAAACTATAGCTTCATATATGACATTTTCATCTATATTCCTGAAGCAAAGCAGAACAAGCACAAAGAGTGAAATTAACCACAAAACCCACATTAAACTGAAACTGGTCAGGAAAAGAACAAAGAACTTAAATAGACTGCATAGGAAGAACTTTTATTTTTTCAATTCGAAAGAATTTTCAAATGACAGCTAAAACAAGGCTATGGCACTTGTCAGCATCGCTTCTGACAGAGAAAGTCAGAAATATATTAAATTTAAACTGAGTCATGCAGAATAGTGTAAAAAGATGAGCATGGACCTGTGTTTTGCAAACTCCTCTGAAATAACGTTTGCCAAAAGACTATGAAGAAAACAGACAGCAGAGTATGTCTGGTAATCTTCGAAATGTTTCATTAAAAAAAAAAAAATTACCATCCCTTTTATTTTGATTGCACTAAGGCAGGTTTGTATCTTTTCTTTCTTCACACAAAACAGGATCCACAAAGCCTTTAACTTTCAGGCTGACCAACAAAGGCTGCCTTGCTATCCCTGGAGATACCAATCCTGTCAAATGAAAAAGGTAGCAGGATCTATGCCACACTCACATTCAAACCAAAACTTGCCAATATGAGCCCTAATTATGCAAATTATACTCATCACTAACTCTGAACTACACCATTTTCAAACCAATCTCGTTCAAGCATAGTACCTTTCAATTTCCATCCTACTGAATCAGATATCTGCCCACATTTACCCAACGCTGACTTCTACACACTGGTCTACAAAACTGTCTGCTGCCAGGGGAAGAGCCCCGGCTGTGTCCAGCGATTCTAGCATTTCCCGCCGGGCTGCAGGCGCTTTCTTGCTATGCCGGTTGGCCTGCGAGAAAGAAACAGGAGACCTTCCGCGGCAGCCCCTCCAAAGCAGCGACTGCCCAGGGCGGAGTGCCAGCATCCTCCCGCACACGAGCGCCGCTGAGCGCGCCCGGGGCAATCAGCAATCCCTACCAGCGTTTCACAGACACTGCGTGCCACGGCGAGCTGAGCCTGACGGCGACCACACGCTGCTCAGGCTCCTCCTCAGTCGGCACCAGTCCGACACCGAGAACGCAAAACCCTCTTAAATCTCTTTCAAAGTCTTATGAGAAATGCAGCCAAGAAATCTTCCGGGTTTGGGGTTTTTTTTTGGCCACAGGAACCGAGGCAGCATTAAAACCTTTCCCGTCGCCCGCCACACGAGCCT